>JASDDO010000026.1:89688394-90144088 GCA_030015575.1 Agapanthus africanus | reverse complement strand
CTCAAGCTCACCTAAAGGGTTCCTAGAACCTACCTCAACGATACCTACTGACTCGACAAGAGAAGACATCTAACCTTAGGAAGAATGATCCTCGAGGAACGAGAATGGAAGGAAGAAGACGAGCGTCGAGCAACCGAGACTTGGAACGGGAAATGTGAAGGAGTAGGGGCCCTGGAATGGGCCCCACCCCTATTTATCGCCACGAGCGGCCTCATCCAATGGTGCCCTTCGTCTCCCGCCAAGACGCCTCCTCGCATCCATCGGCTCCGATTGCTCCACTTGTCGTCCCCGCACTGGACCGCACCCTTTCAGGCGTCGCAAGTCTGCATGCGTCGCGTCAGCCAACCGACGCTCGACACGTGGGCCGTCACTTCAAAGGCAAGATACACGAATAGGCGCACCCTCCTTAAATGCAGAGATCTCGTCCTGATTCGCTGGCAGAAAAGACAGCTCGCGACCCGGGGACAAGTCCCGACGAAACCTTAGGAGGGAGCTCACCCCGGGTGGCCCGGCAGTCCACTCCTGACCCAACCCGCTGACTGGTCGGGACAAGAGTGAGGGGCTAATGATGATGCTCGATATTAGCGACCTTTAAGATCAGGACACATGGCGGATGGCGGGCCCTATAACTCAGAAAAAAAGGCCCACAGAGCCGACCAGGCCTCCCTTATACCCGACTTGCAATCGCAAGCTAGCCCTTCTCGGGGCTCCCTGCCGGTTGGCCTCCTCAGCCCCTCGGCTCGCCCTGGGCTGCCACAAGACCAAGTCTTCTCGTCCTTCTCACTCGTTCCCGAGCCCTCCCTGCCGAGGCTGTCTTCCTCGCTCCTCCGACCAGCTCCACCGCTCACGGGCGTAACCGCCGCTCCGCGAATCTTGCCTTGCGCGAATTCTTCGCCAGCAACATCCCACGTTCCATGTCACGCCCCGCTTCCCAGAGTACGCAAGATTGGGCACGTGACATAGTCAACCATGCTACCTGCGGGTAGGAAGTATCCATCCACAGTCACATTACGGCTGTAGAGATATCAAGAACAAGATAAAACTATCTAACACATGTCCACAATCCAGAATAACAAGAGTCAATGATAAATAAATGCGGAAGCAAATGATTCAATACAATAATAGAAAAGTATGTCCCATAATGCGGGCTCACATCTGGAAATAAAATGCAGGAAATAAAACTAACCACCACAGAACTCACAACTCAGCCTGCTGGCTGAAATACTCCTGCTCGGACAGCGACAGTGGTAAAGAATCTGGTCCATGCAAAACCCAGACGTCAGCGCGTCATGTCAACCAGTAATATAATATAAACGGTGTAACAGGCAATGCAGAAATAAACATGAATAAAGCAACAGTATGAAATAAGCAATGCAGGGTAGTGCGCAGTGGGTAACTAAACTGTTATATCAGGTTTTCTAGTCTAAAGTCTCTGAAATCAATTTGAGTAATCCTCCATGTAACTCAAAGGATATGTCCCGTTACCCCGCCGGGACCACGGATCAGGAATATGGGAACCAATAGTAGTTCTGTCCCGTTGCCCTCCGGGACCATGGATCAGGAAGATGTAAGAGTCACGAATGGCTCTGTCCCGTTACCCCCCGGGACCACGGATCAAGTAATATCCTTTTAAGTTACACTTTAGTTTACGCTTTTGATTTCCCCATACCCCCAAGTTATATGTGTCAGGTCAGGTATTCAGTAGTCAAGAACTAATGCCAACACAAGATCAAGGTAACAGTAGGTTTGTCTGGATAGACAACAAGATTGGTCCATGAGGACTCCATGTCAGGTTTGTTGGCATTAGGCATGAGATCAGGTATAGGTCCGGTCATGGTACATCGGGTCAAGTCAAGGTAAACGGTACCATGTCAGGTGCATCGGGTAGCAATGTCAAGTCAAGGTACGAACACATCATGGGTGTACTCACAAACAGATATATAATCGAACAGGGGATTGACAGCAGAAAATAAGCAATAAATTAAACAATAATGAGCAGTTTCATTCAATCACAATAGTTCATTAATACAGAGCAGCCGTTTTATTGTATTAACAGGTTTTGAGCACCCTTAGCGGGTGCAACAGTTTAAAGGATGATGCAATACCGTTATATCAAGTCTTTGAATATCCGAATGTAATAGAACTACATAGGAAAGTGCAATAATCTATTAACGGTAAAAATGTGATTAACAGGTAAACTTGGTTCGTAGGTTAATAGTAGCAAATTGTAATTTCCATGTTAACTGTAAAATGATATATGTCATATTGCAACCCAATGAGGAAATAACCATACCGAGTTAAGTTTTGCAGGTTTAATGAGTCAAAACATATATAATTGTATAGCATAGCATGTAGCAAGTGATACTTGCCTCGACGGGTCGCGAACCGGGAAAAACGGAACGTAACGTCGGCGGGGAAACACGCGACGGATGCACGGTTCACGGATTGAACCCAAACAACGAACCAAGGGACCTCACGGGTCAAAGCACTCCGCGGGATCGTCGGGACACGTCACCGGCACGGCCGGATTCCGGCGAACAGCAACAACAAAATTCAGAAATTCAATGTACAGCCAAGGATAAACCAGAGAGGGAAAAAGAAAGGAGGAAGAGGAATGAAGGCTTACTGGGATTGCAGAGATTGTGACAGCGATGGGGTCGACGGCGGTGGGGCGCCGGCGAGGAGGTTGCAGGCGGTGGGCTAGGGTTGCGGTATGTAACAGGGAAGGAAAGTGGAGATAGAGAGGAGGTGGTCGGGGCTGGTGCGCAGGTGAAGAGGAGGTGCCGACGGTGGCTCAGGTGACGACGACGGCACCGAGCACACGGGGAGAAGAAGGGATGTCGAGGTTGGCACGAGGAGGCGGAGGCGATGGCAACGATGGCGCTGGCGCTGGCGCCGGCGTCGGAGCTGCGGCGGCGACGGTGGAGGCGGCTAGGGTTAAGTTCTCGTGGGTTTCCTCGCGTGGGGTTCTGGGAATTATGAGGGAAAGGAGGAATATAAATATATATAAGGGAGAGAGAGAGAAAGAGCTAGCGAAATTAGAGAGAGAGGCGTGAGAGATGGAGAGAGGAAGAGAGAGAGAGAGATGGGAGCGGGCCCACGGAGGTTAAAACCCCCTTGATTGGCTGATAAGGATTTTAAGTGGTTAAAAGAAATTTTTTTAAAAGATTTAAGAATATTACGTTAACAGTAAGGGTATAAATATATATGAAATATTATAAGGTTTGAATATTTATTAATTTGGGATTTTGGCGCTAAATGAAACATTTCCAAATCGCGTCCGGGTTGGGTCCAAAAATTCGAAATTCAAGTAATAGGATTTTAAGCGGGTTCCAAATTTTAAAATGAAATGTTTTATGATTAAAAAGCATACCCCCAAGTCGGCCACCTACACGCGCGCGTAGTCGTCCAAACTCGTCCGTTTCACCGAACGGGATGAGAACTCGACGCACGGACGCTACCACACGACTAGGGGTGACAAGTAGGCCAAGATAGATATTTTTAATTTTATTTTAGGGGCTAAAATTTGTTATATGCATAAATGACTTTGCCAGATAAAATTTTACAGTAAGACCCAAACAAGCAAGATAAATAAAATGAGTAATATTTAATGCTCAACCGATAACAGAAAAATAGTAGTATTGGGCTCGAGTGTTACACTATACCCAACTACAAAAGAATTTCATCCTCGAAATTCCAAGAATACAAGATAGAAAACTACAGGAAAAGGTGAGGAAACTTCTGTCGGATCTCGTCTTCTCGCTCCCACGTGGACTCTCCATGCGATCGATCACCCTAAGAAACTAGCACAAGGGGGATAACCTTGTTCTTAAGAGCCTTTTCCCTTCGATCCATGATTTCAACCGGTCGCTCCTCAAAAGTTAGGTCTTCCCGTACAGTTAACTCCGAATGATCCAAGACGTGTGTTTCATCTCGAACATACCTTCGTAGTTGAGATACATGAAACACATCGTGCACACCTGCCAAGAACTGCGGTAACGCCAAACGGTACGCTACCCCTCCAACACGCTCCAATATCTCGAAGGGTCCAACGAATCGGGGGCTAAGCTTCCCTCGACTCCCAAAACGAATCACTCCTCTAGTCGGCGATATCTTCAAGAATACCAAATCACCCACGGCGAACTCTAGAGGTCTTCTTGACGTGTCAGCCCAACCTTTATGTCTTTCTTGAGCTGCCTTCATATGCTTTCTGATAGTGTTAACCTTCTCAACTGTCTGTACCACCAAATCTGGTCCCAATAATCTTCGTTCACCAACATCATCCCAACAAACAGGTGAACGGCACTTACGACCATATAAAGCTTCAAACGGAGCCATCTGGATAGTTGCTTGGAAACTATTGTTGTAAGAAAACTCCACCAAGTATAGATGATCCTCCCATGAACCCTTGAAGTCCAACATGCATGCTCTCAACATGTCTTCAAGAGTTTGGATCGTTCTCTCCGACTGACCATCGGTTTGAGGATGATAAGCTGTGCTAAACTTCGATCGAGTCCCCAAACTTTCCTGTAAACTCCTCCAGAAGTGTGATAAGAACCGAGTGTCCCGATCGGACACGATGCTCACCGGTACGCCATGCAATCTTACAATCTCCTGCATGTACCGTTCTGCCAAAGTCTCCGTTGATTGACCAATCCGGAAAGGTATAAAGTGAGCTGCCTTGGTCAACCGATCGACAATCACCCATACTGCATTGTTGTCCTTTGGACTCCGCGGTAAAGCCGTCACGAAATCTATGGTTATATGTCCCCACTTCCACTGAGGAATCGGAAGTGGTTGCAACAAACCAGCAACCCTTTGGTGTTCAGCCTTGACTTGCTGACATACCAAGCACTTAGCCACGAAGCTAGCAATCTCGCGTTTCATGCCTTCCCACCAGAAATGCTGTCGAATATCATGGTACATCTTTGTGCCTCCAGGATGTACAGAGTAAGCTGAACTGTGTGCCTCCTTCATAAGCTCTTCACGAACATCTCCCTTTGGCACACGCAAACGGCTACCATACCTCAACGAACCATCTTCGTGGACCAGTACTTCTGTTCGTAGTCCAGCCTCAACCTGCTCTCGAAACCTTTGCAGTCTAGGATCCCGCGATTAAGCCGCTTTAATCTTCTCAACCAAGGACGACTGTACTTGCAACTGCATCAACTGTCCCGTAGAATGTGGTAGCACAACCTCCAAGTCGAATCTTCGAAAATCTACAATGATCTCCCTCTGCGTAGTTAACACCTGAATCGCTGGTAACCGACTAAGCGCATCCGGCACGACGTTAACTTTTCCCGGATGGTACTTAAGATCAAGGTCGTAGTCGGCCATCAGCTCCAACCATCTACGCTGCCTCATATTCAACTCCTTCTGAGTGAACACATACTTCAAACTCTTGTGATCTGTAAAAACCTCGACTCTCTCACCCAAAAGGTAGTGTCTCCAAATCTTCAAAGCGAAGATCACAGCCGCTAGCTCCAAGTCATGAGTCGGACAATTCTTCTCATGGGTCTTCAGTTGTCTTGATGCGTATGCTACGACCTTCCCATGCTGCATCAAAACACATCCCAATCCTTTCCCAGATGCGTCGCTATGAATCACCAGTCCTCCGGAATTGTCTGGTACGGTCAGGATAGGGGCGGTTATCAACTTCTGCTTCAACGTCTCAAAAGCCAGCGCACACTTATCTGTCCATACAAAAGGTACCTCCTTGCGCGTAAGCTTGGCCAATGGTTCTGCCAAACGAGCGAAGTTCTCCATAAATCTCCTGTAGTATCCGGCTAATCCAAGGAAACTTCTTATCTCAGCTACATTCCTTGGAATAGGCCAATCTCGAACTGCTGCAATCTTTTCGGGATCGACGGCGATTCCATCGCCCGACACAACATGCCCTAGAAACTTCACTTCTTCCAGCCAAAATTCGCACTTACTCATCTTCGCATACAATTTCTCCTGTCTCAAAATCTGCAGTGCGATCTTCAAATGCTCAGCATGCTCCTCCAAACTCTTCGAGTAAATCAGAATATCGTCAATGAATACCACAATAAACTGGTCCAAGAACGGTGAAAAGATTCGATTCATCAAATCCATGAATATTGCCGGCGCATTCGTTGCTCCGAAGGGCATTACTAAGTACTCGTAATGTCCATACCGAGTTCGAAACGCCGTCTTGCAAATATCTTCTGCTTTCACTCGGACCTGATGATATCCGGATCGCAAATCCAGTTTCGAGAATACCCTCGCGCCACTAAGCTGCTCAAAAAGTTCTCCAATGCGAGGGATCGGGTACTTGTTCTTAATAGTCACCCGGTTTAATTCTCGATAGTCGATGCACATCCTTCTCGTGCCATCCTTCTTTACTAGAAGAACTGGAGCTCCCCAAGACGAGTTGCTGTTTCGAATCCAACCCTTCTCAAGCAATTCAGCAACTTGTTTCTTAACTTCTTCCAATTCCACTGGTGCCATTGGATAATAAGCTTTAGATACTGGCGCTGCACCAGGAATAAGGTCGATCGCGAAGTCCACGTCTCGCTTCGGCGGTAAGCCCGATATATCTTCAAATACGTCCATAAAATCGCGAACAACCGCCGGCTCTTCACTACTATCAACTTCCATAGCTGCAAGAACATTGTTTGTCGGCCTAGCCCTAAACTCGACTGGCCCGACAGAACTGCTTCCTCCAGTGAAGGTGAACTCAGGATGTCCGGGAATCTGGAAAATTACTTTCCTTGCCCTACAGTCAATGTGGGCATGGAAAGTGCCAAGAAAATCCATTCCCAAGACAACTTCATAGCTGCCCGTATCTATCACCAAGAAATCTGCAAAGAGTTCCAGTCCGCACACAACAACTGTACAATCTCTACATTCCCTACTAGCTATGATTTTCCCATTCCCAGTGTGTATGTCCCAAAAACTAGACAGGGTCGTACAGGTAATCGAGTGTGTAGTTATAAATTTGGACGACATAAATCAGTGGGATGCACCAGAATCAAATAATGCCAATGCGGGAAAACCATGAACGAGTAAAGTACCTGAAACCACTTCTCCTGATGCCTTAGCTTCCTCAGCTGTCAAGGTGAAAGCTCGAGCCTGATTAAGTCCCTGAGTCAGCTGTTTCTGCCCTTGGAACGGTCTCTGCGGAGGCTTCTGTATATCATCTCTCGTGCGAAACTTCGACGGACAGGCACCAACTGCGTGATCAGCCGCTCCACAAACCAAACAAAGTCCCAGCTTCCTTCGACAATCCTTCTGCATGTGCCCAGGTAAACGGCAATAGTCACAAATCACGCCCTTTCTTCGATCAACGACCACAGACTTCTTCATGGGTGCTACACCACGACGATCCACTGGAATACCTTTGCGCCCATGATCTCGGTTAGGTACAAATGCGGGCTTCCTGGCCGCAACTGCTGTCTGCTGCAGGCTCCCTTTCATCCCCGATAAACTCTGTTGCTCCCGGGCTGCCGTAAGAACCTGTGAGAAAGTGGTCAAACTCAGGGAGACAATCTGCCTCTGGACGTCCACATCCAAACTGCGCATGAACCTTCGTGCCCTGTTTGCCTCGTTGGCGACTAAAGGTCCAGCGAAACGGCTGAGTCTCGTCCACTCCGCTGCATGCACGTCTACGGATGCTCCATTTTGCCTCAGCCCAATAAATTTCTCTTCCATTTCCTCCTGTGCAGTCCGCGGGAAGAATTTCTCCAGGAAACTCTTAGAAAACTCCGCCCAACTGATCGGCTTGGGCAAGCGGGTCCCTCCACAAGCCACCACTCTCGGGCGTAATCCACTAGCTGAATGCGCACCACATCAACTCTTTTGTCCTCTGGAATCTGTGCCGCAATCAGCAAATTTTCTGTGTCAACTAGCCACTGCTCGGCTGGCAATGGCTCCTCCAAACCAGTGAATATAGTCGGACCCAAACGTCTGAAATCTGCCACGGTCCCTACCCGGTCAACTGGTTTAGCTCCAGCGTTGTTTACAGACTGCCGAATGGCCTGCAAATCTTCCTGAAACGAATCTGCTTGCTGCTGGATCAGCTCAGTATGCCTCTTCTGATTTTCCAGCATTCCTCGTATTACTCCCAACATGGCGGCTTCGTCCACTCGCCTCTGATATGTTTTGAAATTCTTATCTGCCATCTTCCTGAAATCAAAACACCCCACATTAGCATGATGATAGATTCAATATATAGATCAAGGCTAGAACTCCAAGATACTTAAATAGAGTACCGCATTGTAACTATACCGCGGTATCATAGCCACAATTACTTAACTCCACTCAAGTCGTCTAAGTCCTAGGGATAACAAGAGGTCAGGGGTTCGAGTCGACATGCAAAGTAAGTTTGCACGTCGATATAATCAGGAAGAATGTGATTCAAGAATGGTAAAACGGTCAAGGTGGTAGGACATGTTTCCTAAACACGGGTATTCTGATTCGTGTATTGGGTACAATACCCAACTACAAAGGAATCAACCCAACTAACCTATGGCTCTGATACCAAAAAAACCATGTCACGCCCCGCTTCCCAGAGTACACAAGATTGGGCACGTGACATAGCCAACCATGCTACCTGTGGGTAGGAAGTATCCATCCACAGTCACATTACGGCTGTAGAGATATCAAGAACAAGATAAAACTATCTAACACATGTCCACAATCCAGAATAACAAGAGTCAATGATAAATAAATGCGGAAGCAAATGATTCAATACAATAATAGAAAAGTATGTCCCATAATGCGGGCTCACATCTGGAAATAAAATGCATGAAATAAAACTAACCACCACAGAACTCACAACTCAGCCTGCTGGCTGAAATACTCCTGCTCGGACAGCGACAGTGGTAAAGAATCTGGGTCATGCAAAACCCAGACGTCAGCGCGTCATGTCAACCAGTAATATAATATAAACGGTGTAACAGGCAATGCAGAAATAAACATGAATAAAGCAACAGTATGAAATAAGCAATGCAGGATAGTGCGCAGTGGGTAACTAAAATGTTATATCAGGTTTTCTAGTCTAAAGTCTCTGAAATCAATTTGAGTAATCCTCCATGTAACTCAAAGGATATGTCCCGTTACCCCCCGGGACCACGGATCAGGAATATGGGAACCAATAGTGGTTCTGTCCCGTTGCCCCCCGGGACCACGGATCAGGAAGATGTAAGAGTCACGAATGGCTCTGTTCCGTTACCCCCCGGGACCACGGATCAAGTAATACCCTTTTAAGTTACACTTTAGTTTACGCTTTTGATTTCCCCATACCCCCAAGTTATATATGTCAGGTCAGGTATTCAGTAGTCAAGAACTAATGCCAACACAAGATTAGGTAACAGTAGGTTTGTCTGGATAGACAACAAGATTGGTCCATGAGGACTCCATGTCAGGTTTGTTGGCATTAGGCATGAGATCAGGTACAGGTCCGGTCATGGTACATCGGGTCAAGTCAAGGTAAACGGTACCATGTCAGGTGCATCGGGTAGCAATGTCAAGTCAAGGTACGAACACATCGTGGGTGTACTCACAAACAGATATATAATCGAACAGGGGATTGACAGCAGAAAATAAGCAATAAATTAAACAATAATGAGCAGTTCATTCAATCACAATAGTTCATTAATACAGAGCAGCCGTTTTATTGTATTAACAGGTTTTGAGCACCCTTAGCGGTGCAACAGTTTAAAGGATGATGCAATACCGTTATATCAAGTCTTTGATAGTACATAGGAAAGTGCTATAATCTATTAACGGTAAAAATGTGATTAACATGTAAACTTGGTTCGTAGGTTAATAGTAGCAAATTGTAATTTCCATGTTAACTGTAAAATGATATATGTCATATTGCAACCCAATGAGGAAATAACCATACCGAGTTAAGTTTTGCAGGTTTAATGAGTCAAAACATATATAATTGTATAGCATAGCATGTAGCAAGTGATACTTGCCTCGACGGGTCGCGAACCGGGAAAAACGGAACGTAACGTCGGCGGGGAAACACGCGACGGATGCACGGTTCACGGATTGAACCCAAACAACGAACCAAGGGACCTCACGGGTCAAAGCACTCCGCTGGATCGTCGGGACACGTCACCGGCACGGCCGGATTCCGGCGAACAGCGACAACAAAATTCAGAAATTCAATGTACAGCTAAGGATAAACCAGAGGGGGAAAAAGAAAGGAGGAAGAGGAAGGAAGGCTTACTGGGATTGCAGAGGAAGAGGAAGGAAGGCTTACTGGGATTGCAGAGGTTGTGACAGCGATGGGGTCGACGGCGGTGGGGTGCCGGCGAGGAGGTTGCAGGCGGTGGGCTAGGGTTGCGGTATGTAACAGGGAAGGAAAGTGGAGATAGAGAGGAGGTGGTCGGGGCTGGTGCGCAGGTGAAGAGGAGGTGCCGACGGTGGCGCAGGAGATCTGAAAAGGACCACCGGGAGATCGACGGAAGACAACAACTGAAGGAGATCTGAAAAGGACCTCCATCAGAACCCAAGGTGGAGAAGAGAATGTTCCCTTCTCTTTTGAGGGATGGCTGATCCTCAAAGGGCTTCCGAGTAGGTTCTGGCCTGAAGCTTCTTTCAGAGAAATGCTTAATGAGTTCGGGTTCCTCATAGAGGTCGACCAAGTTACAAAGGAAAGAGAGGGGGGCAGAGCAAGAATTAGAGTCGGATGCAGACGAAGGAGTGAGATCCCATGGATTTTACATACACTGGTGGATGGTGGATGGTATATGGTTCAGAGCAAAGGACACGCAGGCGAATCAATTCATTTGGACAAGATGTTGGAAAATGCAGCGGAGAGAAAGGGCGGATATCATAAGCAAAAGACAAGCAGGCGAATCAGACACGCGGGCGAATCAATTCATTTGGACAAGATGTTGGAAAATGCAGTGGAGAGAAAGGGCGGATATCATGCATGATAATTCTATTTCATGCTTTGGTGAAATTCCTTTTGATGCTTTAATTTTATTGGCGCAAGAACTAGGTGTATGCTTAGGTGATAACCCTGATGATATTTTTAATAATATCCTATACCTTAAAAACCTAGAAGAGGATAGGAGGGTGAGATGGGAGGGGGGTAATTTCCGTTAATTTACTAATGTTGTACACCTTTTGGAATGTGAGGGGTACGGGGTTACCCAAAATACAAAGGATGATTAAGGAGCTAATTAGGGACAATGGGTCGGACGTGGCTTGTTTGTCTAAAACTAAGCTGCAGGACCCTGACCCGGCGATGCTAAATAGAATTGGTTTCACTAGAAATCTTGATTGGAGGATCAAGAGAGCATGCGGGGCTTCGGGGGGCATTCTGGTAGGTGTTAACCAGAATGTTTTTAAAATTATAGATGAATGGATCGGGGAGTTTTCGGTTTCTGTGGTAATCAAAATAATTTCTGAGGATTGGACGAAACTGTAACCTCTGTCTACAGTCCAAATAAACGGGAAAAAAGAGACGCCTTTTTTCAGGAGATGGCTATGCTAGCCGCCAAATGGAATAACCCATGGGTTATTGGGGGAGACTTCAATGTTACAAGATTCTTGGAAGATAGAAAGCGTGGTAAGGGTGACAAGAGAGATGGGCGTAAATTCAATGACCTGGTAAGGTCGCTAGGTTTAATTGACATTATCATCACGGATAGACGTTTCACTTGGTCTAACAGACAACAATCACCCTGCCTCGCCAAGCTAGACAGGATTTTGGTGACTGTCGATTGGTCTGTAAGATTTCCTTTGGCTTTCTCTGTGTCTGCACCAAGCCCCACCACGGACGATGTGCCAATCAACCTAAATACCGGTGAGGCTGCTCTTAGACATAACAAGGTTTTCAAATTTGAAAAAATGTAGCTGGAGGATGACTCTTGTATAAAGGTCATTAAGAAGTCTTGGGAAAAAAATGTGCAAACACACAACGGTTCGGCTACTGTGAAATGGGCGACTAAATTGGCTAATCTTCGAAGATGTTTGAAAAAACTGGGCGAAAGAGACCTTTGAAGATATTAAAAGGCAGAAGGACGAGCTGATGGGCAATATCAAGATGCTCAAGGAAAAAGAAGAAAGTACGACGCTGGAACCAAATGAGTTTGAGCGTTTGTGTAAATTACGCGTCAGGATTCATGATATTTATAGGAAGGAAGAGATTATGTGGAGACAGCGGGCCAGGGTGCAGTGGCTAAAGAAAGGAGATCTTAACACTGCCTTCTTTCATAATGTTGTGAATGGCAGAAGACGAAGAAACAGGATTTTGAAGCTGCGGATATCGAAAGCACATACAAGAGGAGGGGGTAACCAAGAAACAGGAGGAAGAAGTAATGGAGGAGGAGAGAATTAGGACACATATCGAAAGCACATACAAGACACTTTTTAGTGGCATTGCCCCTGTCAGGCTGAAGGCAGATCCGGTGTTTTGGGAGGGGGTAACCAGGCTTACAGAAGTTCAAAGGGAGGCCTTGACGAATGTCCTGATATGGATTGCAGTCAGACTTCAAGTGTCTTGCTTGATTTTAAAGATAAAGACCGGCAATTCTTACAAGGCGGCGACAATGACGAGGAGACAACAAAAAATGCAATAATCCCAAACTTTTAGGAGCTATTCTTCTGAGTCATGTAGCAAATACTGTGTACATGTTATGTCGTATATTTGCTAAATCTATACTGTGCTGGGAATAGACTTTTTAAACAAAATGTTTTTGAAAAGGTCTAGGCTTCCCCATTTTGAAAGTCAATAAGTTGCTTCAAAAAATAAATCGGGTCATTCCGTGCTTGTGTGAACTCCGATTGGAAACATGAGATGGTTTTATGAATGCTCCTCTGGGTTCCCATGAGCCCCCACTTGGAATTCGTCAAGCACATAGAAACCTCCATAAAATAATCAAATGATACTGCTTATTATCTCTTTAATTCTTATTAAATGGTGTAGTAAAATATCCATTACCAAAATAACCATTACATTACATCCCAATTTGGGAGAAATATTGTAAGCTGATTGTCACGAAACAAAATCAGGGGTTAATAGAATCTCGCATATCATTAATTTCCTTCTCCCTCAACTTGTAATTAATGTATTAATTAGGTATATTACTAAAATAATAGGTATGAATGAAGTAGGAAACCTCTACTCTCTAGTATCATTGGCAACAGTATTTAGATGGCGGGTCGTTTCTTTACTATTTTTATAGATTGTTGTTTTCTGCAGTTTATGTATTTTCTTTTTTTCTGAGACGGTTATGTATGCTGAACTATATAGGTAGATGTAATTAAAATCTTTTTAATACAGTTTGGCCACCTTTTTTCTCAAAATAATAGGTAGGAAGTGATTGACTATACAACAGTGAGATGTGTCACTGATATAATACCAAACTAATACAATTATCAATATCGATCATTTAAAAAAATTCTTTCTAGGACCATGTACCTGGCGAAGGGCATGCGATCCCAAAACCATGCATGACTATTCCGGGTCATCTTGGGAAACATGGTATTCAAGCCATGAGGTATAATTCTGAACCAATCAGGATAGCTTCATCATTTGGATCGCCCATATGACCACTTCACATCCTTGTTATGCAAGCACATACTCCCCAAGCATAGCACTACGCAAGCTTCAGCATAACGGAACTGCAAGGTAATTACTTTTAGGGTTTTCAGATGTTCATTAGTAGACCAAATAAAATTTGCGTTTAAATGATAAAGTTCTTCTTTTTGCCAGATTTTAGATATTGGCAGCAGTAACAAGGAAAGTTGCTGGCAACAAGCATAGAAAGGTAACAAAAGGCTCCATAAATTAATTTTGCTATCCAATTGACAGAAGCGGCAGAATCCAGAATCAGTGACAAACATGTGATGCCAGAGGGGATACTGCATTTATGTACATAACACGACATTCAAGTCCAAATTTTTTCAAGTACTGCTGGGGCAGTTAAATTCAAATTGTAAACAAGTGTGACTATTATTTTCAAAGAATTTCGTCCGGTAGGCAGTTAGATTCAAATTGTAAACAATGCAACCATTAGTTTATAAAAAAAATCTCATCCAACTTGGTTCTTTTACTATTTATAAAAATCAATTAAAATAGTGAGCACGCTTTTCAAGAAGTACAAATTTTTCCATAAAATTTCTCTCTTCTACGAATGCTTCAAAAAATCAAGCAATTCTAATCAATTCATGGTGAGTACAAAGTAGACAATTAAATACGAGAAATGGGATGTCATTATGATTCTACGCAAGACAGAGCCCAACACTAAACCACGCGGAGCATTAAGTTCGGCCTCTAAGGTTTATAAATCCAAATCGGAATGGATTTGAAATCTCCTGCCCATTTCATTTGACCCAGTTAAGGTTATCCTTTAGACCCATAGGAACTTGTTGCTTGTCATGAACAATATATGTCCAGTGAATCCCCAATACCCATGTTTTTTTTTATATAGAGTAGGACAGGGGAGTCGGTATTAACCCCTAAAACTAGAAGTCAGATGTTCTGCCCTAACATATTTCCACAAAATATCATGCCTAGTTGATTTTTTTGGAGTGAGTCAATTATAATAAATGGTACATGTATGGATCTAAACCCACCGTTGCCGGTCCCAGGTCCGGATGAGAAAGAGTGAGAGTTGTGGTAGGCTTGTAACAGCCAAAGTAAAACTTTGTCCATTCTATGACATGAACCATGATAAGAATATCGTTGGGGCGTCTCCTACTCAGCGACGTGCTGCATCGGATCCCGGGTATAGTGTTAAATATGCAAGTGCTTCTAGGTCGTTGTCCGGAAGTGGTGCGCTACATCGGACCCCGAATGTAGTGAAAAATAAGTAAGGGTTTCATAGGATCCGTCTAGCTTCTTGGAACATAAGTTCCCTTACTGGACACAGAAGATGCATGTAGCGAAGATGCGCATGCTTCGTTGGATGTGTGGTAAAACTAGAAAAGATAAGATGCGAAATGAGAATATTCGTGCAAAAGTTGGTATAGCACCCGTGGAAGAGAAGATACGGAAAAACCGGCTAAGATGGTTTGGTCATGTGCGGCGCAGATCTAAAGAAGCGCCGGTTCGATGAATGGATACTATCAATATAGGACATGTCAAAAGGGCGAAAGGGAGACCGAAGAAAACATAAATGGAGATGATACGAAAAGATATGATTGCCAAAGGCCTCAATGAAAGTATAGTGTTCGATAGGAGTGAGTGGAGGCGGAGGATTCATGTGCTGGACCCGGCGTGATTCTCATGTTGGTTCATGTAGCCTACCCCATATGCTTGGGATAAAAGGCCCGGTTGTTGTGGGTACATGTATGGATCCAAGAATTAGTACAAAAATTTATAAATTTTCTTTTCGGATTTAACACAACACATTGGCTAAGATATACAAAATCCAATTCCAACTGTACGATCCCGGCATTCGTAGAAAGCTTGTTTGCTGCCAAATTTTCTCCCCATATTCTAAGTATCAAAATATTGATTAAAGCAAGTGCATGAGTTGGTTGGCTCCTTTATTTTGAAAGAAATTTCAAAGAGAGGGGAACAAATATAGATAATCCGGAAAGTAGCTTGTCTAATCCGATTTGTGCGGACCCAATATGCACTGTGCCATAGCCTTCAACAACAATGTTTTAAAAGCGGTAACAGACAGAGCAATCAACTAGGCTAACTGCTTAAGCGTCAATTTAACCGTTTAAGCAGCTCAAAAACCAACTTGAATGCAACTGCTTAATTGTTTTACATTGTTTAGTCTTTAGTCGACATAAAATCTAATTAATTGCTTTTTTAAGCATATATTGTGTTCCATATTGTGTTCCATTAAGCACCAAGCAAAATAAAACACTAGCTCAAATTAAAAACTAGAAACAAAAGTAGAAATCCATGGAAAGGTTGGTCAGTCACTCAATACGAAGAATTTTATGTTAAGATCCGCAGTGCCACTATCTTAACATGAAATTGCAAAAACACCAAACATGAAGTATTCTACAATGCCAGATTGGGCATTATATATGAAGAACCGGTGAGTGCTTAACATCTAATATCTTTACTCAAGCAGGAAAGGTTTACGTTGAAAACCGTTGCTAAGTTTATACGACCAGAGCATGACACATGGCAATGGCGATTATTTTAACTTGAATAAGGAGGGGGTTAAATCGGAAGGCGAAGTCAATTTATAGGACCAGAGCATGTCACAAGGCAAGCTATAGTTTTGAGCCATTAAAAACATTCTCTATTATTTTAACTCAAACGCGGTGAACAGTTAAACTAGAAAGTTTATTGCAACTATTAGATCAAAGCATGCCACATCTGCCCACATGATTTGAATTTAATTTAGCGCATCGACAGCACGTGCGGATCACGTACACAATAACCGAGTATGTTAAATTTTCAAACAAGCAATTAATTTTCGGTGAAAGGATAGTTCAACCGTCTACCGAATGGATTGTTCGGTGTCTTAGCTCCAAGGATAGAGCCTTGTGCTTTTCCATCAAATTAGGAATTTTTTCTTCTATAACTTTCTAAAGAAAGAAAAACCTAGAGATACAATCATCCTCACAGAGAAATATCATCAAACATGTACCAGGCATTTATATGTCTCTTGCCCAACATTAATTAACCAGTTTAGTTCCGTTTATAAATTGAAAGCCAATCTCATCTCTACTATTTGATTCGCAAAAAAGGTATATAAAAAGATTAATATCTAAGAGAGATTTTTACCTCTTGATTGCTAGAGACTCCAAAGGTTTATCTCATCTGCGATCACAGCTCTTTGGGATCTCACGATTTTGACATAACATATCAAAGATGAGGGATCTAAGAGCAAAACATTCAAACATCAGGAACTATCATGTAAATTTATTTATTCGCAGGGTTTAAATGTAAAAAGAACATCCACATTAAATTCTCCAGATCCAAAACCCATTAATTAAATCGGATCTCTGAAGGGTCACATTCCATTACAACGGTCCAAAATCCCCAACGGTCAAAAACCAATTCAAATTTGAATCGATCATAAAAACGACAAAACTCTTCCAACGTTCACACCCTCCTCCAAATTTCTCGCAAAACTTAGGGGAAAACCCCCCCAAGAAAGGTTAACAAAGCTCAAGTTTTTTCATGAATCAATCCAAGAAATCCCCCAAAATGTCTCCAACTTCAAATCTTGGCAATGCCCATCTCACTCCTAATGGTAATTTCTCACTAATTTCTTCTCTTTTAATCTTTTTTCACCTTGAATCTTCTCAGTTTTGATCTCATGTCATTGTTGCAGATTTTCAACAAAGAATTGGATTCTGCAACGAATTCGGAGATGACGTCGAGAACGAAGAAGGTCCTCAAATTCCATTCACAACAGTCTCATCGGCCTCGAAGAAGAAGATCTTGGCCGAGAGAAACTCCGACGAGCCTCTGCTGCCTTATCCTTCGAAAACCCATTTTCAAGAAACCCGCTCCCCGTTCTTGAGGATTCATTCGATCTCCGACTCTTCGGACACCGTTCCGTACGATCCTGTGAACAACTACACCTCTCCGAGGCCGGCTTTTCTTCGTTATAACCCTAATCGGCGGAAGGAGATACTTCTTCGGATGAGGGAAGACGAGGAATCGGCGGTCGATTCGGGGACTTCACGCGATGAAGAGAAGACAATTGAAGAGGATTTGGTGTCGGAGTGTTCTAGTTCTTCGAAATTTAGTTTCCAAGTCGAAGAGACGCAAGGGGACGATGAGGTAGTAGAAGCAAGAGACGCGGAGTTGGATGATTTTGAAGAGCAAGAAGTAGAGGAGAAGAGGAGCTGGTGCTCTAGAATGGTATGGAAGTTGGTTTTGATGTTTGGGGTTTTCTTGTTGTCATGTCATTTCTTGTTTTCGATGGATTCTTGGACGGAATCTTTGTCTAATCCATTGCAAGAAAATGCTTCAACCATTGAGAAATCGCCGTTTTATCGAGATTTGTTGAAAACCCACATGGGGTTTTCCGATGCGTGCTTAGATGTTGGAGACGCAATGTGCGGCATCAAAGGTCCCGGCTCTGATTCGGTTGGTATGAAGGACCCCGCAACGGGTCATTTCGGTGATTCCATAAAGAATGATTTGTTGATGTCTGATGAAATTAAGGAAGTTCGAATTGTTGAAGAGTTTGATGTAGATTCTGTCAGTTTCCTCGAGTCTCTTGTTCAGGAATTGAATAGCCATAGTGAACAAAGTGGAGAAGTGATTGCAGAGAATGAAACAACTGAAATTTCGAGTATTTCGGCTGATGCTTTATACGATCATTTTGTTTCTGATGAGTCAACCGAGGATGTTCAAGCTCCTCGTTTCGAATCATTCCCGAGTCTGCTACAAGATGGTGATGATCAAGTTGCAGAAGAATCTGAGATCTCCATATTTCATGGGACTTTATTAAGATGGAAGCATCGCCTAGAGTTTGATACGAAACATGTGCAGATGATTTTCTTTTCACTTGGCTTATTAACCATAACGATCGGGTTAATGAGTACTATGTTCAAGTATTTCGCAACATCTCATCAGAAACCAATTCAAATGTCAGTAGATGAGAAGAAGAAGAAGAAGAAGATGAGTGCTAAAGATTCAAGCTTTGATCCTTTGGCTTCAACTCATTGCAGCAATGAACAAAAAACGCCATTCCTCGTATCGCCTCCTTCGCCTATGTTAGTACCTTGTTCACTACCAGAAGTAGAGAAGACGGTTTATCCCACCGTTTCGGCTACTGAAGAATTTAGAGCTGACGGCAGGGATTCATATGTTCATCCTTTGTCTTCAAGTTATCTAAGCAATGAAATTAAGGAGTTTTATGCGAGCCGACCACCGACGGTTTCGTTGCTCGGGGAATTCTCGATCGAGTCTTCTTCTGCTCAGACATTGAAGAGTAAAGGTTCTCAAGAATCTCAGCTTACCAAGTCTGAAAGGAAGAGCAAGGCGAAAATCAAATCACCGCCTTCTTCCAATAAGGTCCATCCTTATCATGCACAGGAAAATCTAGCGAAGCAAAAGGTCAGTTTTTTTTTTGTTTTTTTAACCTGCCTCTTTTAAAATTTTAAAATTTTATCAACATGGATATAATTGTTCTGTAGGATTCCTAGGTTGAGGAATTGCACGACTTATTTTTAGTTTATTTCATTGAAGTGTATAATTATATAGAGATATCGGCATATAAGCATATTTCATCAACATCTAAATCTCGTTTATATAGTTCTAATAGAGATTTTCTATCTATCATAATAGGATATTGTTGAGAAAAGTGAAGGGAAGAAGATGGAGTCGACGGCTCATACTCCTCTGAGGCGCTCAAATCGATTACAGAATCGAGTGACTTCTCCAACTCCTTGATCATGATGGTACGTTGAGGTGCTCTCTTGAGCTGGTTGTGAAATCAAGTAATTTTGGTCACTTCCTTAATCAAGGAATGGCTAGGTTCAAGTCCTGTTTGTGTATGAAATTGTTCAGGAGCAGCCTGTCATTTTGTTTCATGATGTATTTTTATCCTAACAAGCTATGTAGTTTAGTTACTGAGATGCATGATGCAATGGAGTGTTGTTTTCGTCTTTTTATCCCCATTTTTAACTCTCCTGTTCCTTGCATCTTTTGCATTTTCTATATTTACATGGAATTTGATTACCGAACTAAGGTTTATTTACCGAAAACTCCAAACAAGAGTGGGCCAGTGTCAGAAAAAAAAACCAATACCTTTCCAAGTATCAAAAACTATAATGACTTGATGGGTCAAACGTTACGGTTCATAGGGGTGGTAATTGAACGAGTCAGCTCGGCTTCGATTAGGGTTTAGCTTGGTATCAGCTCGTTCAAACTCGGTTCATTTATCAATGAGCCGAACATGAGCCAGAAAGCATGGCTTGCTTTTTAAACGAGCCGAACTCGAGCTCAGCCAGGCTCGTTCGGTATTGACTCGAGTTCGAATCGGTTAGATAGTTTGAAAAAATAATAGTAATATGTAATATAGAGTAGATTCTAAACAACTTTTGGTACACTTAATTCAATTAAGGGACAGTATATAAAGTGCAACTAAGATGAATATGAAACTCAGCACTTAGATCCATTCCATGCTCTAGATATTAATTTTTTTAATCTTTCTATATCTCAAAGCCCTAGATTTTAGGCTCTATAATTGTTGTCCCTGGCCTAGTCTCTTACAAAATACTTTCATATTTTTTTCTAAAACACCTGTAATGGCCATTGACCTATCCTCAACCTCCACCAAACGCCTCTTTGTCGTTTTTCTTTCAGAAATCGCCTAATAGAAAATGCATCCGAGCTCGACTTTGACTCGTTTAAGGCTTGGTAAGCTAACGAGCTGAACATGAGCCAGACCTGCTCAGCTCGAGACGTACTCGAGCCGAGCTTGAGCTAGCATAAACTAAGCTGAACCGAGCTTGGACAAGGGTCGGCTCGTTCAAGTTCGGCTCGGTTACGTTCCTAACGGTTCATGTCAAATGACAAATTTTCCCTCTTAGTAATATAATTAATTAATAATAAATTATATTTTAAATAATTTTAATAATTATTAAATATTAACTAAATAATTTTATTTTGGGGAGCGCCACGGGGCGGGGGGAGGGAGGGTGAGGTGAGGTCGGGAGAGGGATGAAGGTTGTTGAAGGAAGGGGAAAGGGGCGTGTGGATGGAGGGGTCGAGGCTGGAGAGAAGAAGTAATTGATGAAGGAGGAGGGATTGATGATGAGAAGAAGAGAAGAGAAGGGGAGGGGGAGGGGCTAGTTGGGAATCCGGCGGCGGAGGGGAGGAAGAGGGAGAGAAGGGCGGTGAGCTGGGGGGAAGGAGAATGAGAGATCTAGTGGTCTCGACGTGGACCATCTCGGCCGGAGAGAGGCCGGGGGAGAGGGGGACGCCGCCCGAGAGGTGGAAGGCGAGGGCTGGGAGGAAAATGAAAAAAAGAAGAAGAAGATAATGAAAAAAAGATGGTGGTGATGGTGGTGGCTGGAGAGGGAAGAAAGGGGGAGGTCGGGGGTGTAGACGCCGGAGCCATTGCCGGATGATAGCCAACAGGAGGATGAAAGTGGTTTATTTATATATTTATTGTTGGAAATAAGGGTTAGGGTTAAAAGCGGCTGTTTTGGGGATTTTATAATTTTTATACTGACGTGACAACTTAGTTGACGTGGTGCTGACGTGCTGACATGGCACTGTCAAGTTTGATGGTTTGTTGATGGATGACGTGCTGACATGGCACTGTCAAGTTTGATGGTTTGTTGATGGTTTTAAAAATAACAGTGGTTTTTTTATTATGGACCAAATTTAGTGGGGTTTGTCGATAAATAACCATGGAAGTAAATAGCCACAATGTCATACAGCACACATGCGATTAGTGCATGTATTAACTACGGAGAGTTGCATTTTGGTGGATGATTAGAGTATGCATGAAGGAAATTTATGAATATCGGAATTACAAAATTCTTGGAAAAAGCGGTCGGCTAAAATTTTCGAATGTACTGTTGGGAGTTTTGCTCTACTCCGATACTGATCGTCAAGGGAAAAAAATCCCAATTTTAATGACCGTGCACGTAAGACAGCAATCGGTAAGAAGTAAACAATATGAGATTTTTAATGTGGTGCGACTGACTGGTCTAATCCATGGGGCAAACATGAGAATTCTATAAATATAAGTAAGATATTACACCCGACACTTTATCTTCTTCTTAATTTGATCATCTAAAATATTAATCTCTCTCAAATCTAAATTAAACCCTAACCTCTCAATGAAGATAAATGTCATAAGATCCCACACATCTCAATCTCTCTCACCTTAAGAGAAGGAAGTTACAATCCTCATACACCTAGAGACTGCATCTCTTGCCTTGTCCTTTGCCTGCCAAGGCCTTGCCTTGTTGTGCCTCTGCCATTTCGCCTACACCTTTGCCAAATCTCCTTAACGAAAACACCTCCTTATTTATAATATAGAATAAACCTTCTCCTGCTTAGACTATGATCAACATAAATCTCATTTCCTTATCTAAAAGAATATTTTATATTATCTAAATCTATATTCAGATAAGAAGCTTAATTTAACTCTATCTATAATAATAACTAACTATTTAAATTTAAACAAATATCCGCGAATAATTCGCGAATTTTTGATCAGACGAATTAATCTCCGAATTAATCGCCATTGCCGAACTGGCCGAATAATTCGCGAATTATTCCCGAATTATTCGCGAATTATTCCCGAATTATGTGAAAAACAGCGAATAATTCAAAAAAACAGCAAATAATTCACAAAATCAAAACCTAGCGTCTCATATATTAATTTATTGCTCGAAATCCTTCCCGAACATTTCCCGAACACTTACCGAATCTTTCCCGAATACCTGCCGATTTTTTCCGAATAGTTCTCCGAATCCGAATTTTCGACCTCGCCGAATTATTCCCGAACGACGAATTTGTGACTATGCATGTACCATGGAGTTTAAGAGCGACTTGGATAAGGAACCCGAGGATCAAGAAAAATCATCCATATATAGACTTTTGAAATAGTTAGCACCATTCATATTTGATTAACATATTCTAAGGTGAGTACAGACAAAAATTTATTTAATTTTGACTTTTCTTGCTTGCGCTTGCATTGGAGGCTCGCATTTAACTGTTTGCCGATCATTGAACATTTTCCAAATCCAAAAGAGCCGTCAAAAAGTATTGAAACCATTTAACAAATTGATATGAAGTTTAATAAATTGCAAATAATACATTTAATGAAAGTATACAAGGCATATATACACACCGATTTTCATGTGATTTTGATACTATATGATCGTTGATTTGGTAATGAAAAATGTTCTATTATCGGTAAACTGTTAGATTTGTGACCCTCTCGATAAAAAATATTTTAGAATATGTCGATCAAAATGAAAAATGTTCTATTATCGGTAAACCGTTAAATTTACGATCCTTCCGATAAAAAACGTTTTAGAATATGTTATCAAAATGAAAAATGTTCTATCATCCGTAACCAGATCCTGGTATTATCGCACAATATTTTGTCTCTAGTGTAATCAACATCATCCCTCTCAAAGTTTTGTTTCTAGTTCAATTATTAGCTTGCCTATAGTGTCTTGATTTCTATTCCCTACAGAACATCTTCATCTTTTCCTTCCACGCAATCTCTTAGCTTTTCCAAATTAATACTCCTAATCTTGTCCAGTTTTCACAAGGCCCACGGAACTTTCTGCTAAAAGTCCTAGGGTAACCCTCAATGATTGCTTTTGTCATAAAAAGGCCATGACAGGACCGACATTAATGCCCATTGTTAGCATAAAAAACGGGTAAATTGTAAAAAAAAAGAAACATCGCTTTTTTCCGCTATTAAAAGACTCTTGACATCGAAACGGTAGTAAAAAACTTTCGGTTTACTATATCTAACCGATTCATACAAACTATTTAGATATTGCAGAAAAAAGTTTAGATATCACAGGCAGCTACTTTTATATCGCTAGCTCCTGGTTAGATATCGCAGGAAACTGCATATGACAGAAAACTACTAGATATCACAGGTAAAGGATCTTTTAAAACCTAAAAACCTTTTAAAAAGAGGTTTTGACTATAATTTTGAGACCAGATGATTTTTGACAAAAGAAAAAATGCTTGGGGGTATTTGACATTTTCCCCTAAAAAATTGCTTGGAAATTACTAGGCGACAAGATTGAAGCTCACATGGCCCTATTTTAATCCATCAAATTACCATAAAAATAACAACCATTATCTAAGATATAACGACTGAGAATTCGAAACCGAAGATAATTACAGACGACCATTAAACTCCAAAACACATCTTTAACATTCGCTAATGACACAACCGCTGTTCGTCGTATCTTCATGTTTGTTCTTTCTTTTCTTTTCTTTTTTTGGTTGATATGTAGAAAGGAATTTTGCTTTGGTGCATTTAAATTTTGCCAAAGTTTATCTCAATGATTAATGTGTACATCGGCCTTGATTATGTTAAATGAACACACACTCTCTCTCTCCTCCTCTCTCAATCCTTTCGGTTATTTTTGATCCAGCGCAGAAGGATAAAACCATAAAAAAATACAAAATATAAAGTGTTTATATGCAAATAATGGAAGTATTTTTTCTCTCTATATATAACCCGTGAAACATACTAATTTTAAATCCATTCCAAAAACATTCTATTTCTAAATTCAACCCTCAAATCTTCTATCTAGATTAATAGAACCCTGTGGTTAAGTTGCATTCATCTAGCCTTTAGTTCGAGCCGTTAAAAGGGTCAAAATTATCAACTAAATTCCGTGAAATGCCATACTCTTTCTTTTAAATGCGCCGCCTAACCTTTGCAATTACAACTCCACTGCTTTACTATAGTTGCTTCTTTTTGTTTCAGCTTTTTCTTCCTGCAAGCATAGCTTCATCTTCCCTAGTTCCCAATTGAACGTATTTGAGTGAAACATATCGCCATCACCGTCATCATGAAAAGTTTCCAATATCTGAGGCAAAAAGAGCATCTTTGGAACGGATGACGGAAAAGAGCAGAGGAGTCCAGGGAAAGGGTAGGAGGGTAATGTTAATCAATTTGTATAGAAATAATACTAACCACAAAACGCCATTCAAGTTCTCGACTCTTCACTCTCCGTCGCCTCCCTCGCTGCTGACAACCCATAAAAAATGCCCAGCCTCCGCTACAACCGCCTTCTCCTCGCCGGCGCCGCCGCCCTCCTCCTCCTCCTCCACCTCCACCTCACACACACCCCTCCCTCAAAGCAAGCCTACCACTCCCTCTTCCTCTCCCTCTCCTCCAACGCTTCCGCCTCCCTCCACCTCCACACCCTCACCCTCCGCCCCCACTCCTCCTCCACTGCCGCCGACTCCTCCGCCGCATCCTACGTCGCCTCCGTCCTCTCCTCCTCCGCCTCCATCACCTCCCGCTCCGTCTCCTACGACGTCCTCCTCTCCTTCCCCCTCCTCCGCTCCCTAACCCTAGACCCCGCCGGCGCCGATGACGGAGGAGGAACCGTCTCCTTCAACCTCACCCAGGAGCCCTACGCCGGCGACCCCTACGCCGACGTGGCGGCCGACGTCCTTCCCACCTTCCACGCCTACGCCGCCTCCGGGTCCGCCTCCGGGCCCGCCGTCTACGCCAACTACGGCCGCGTCGAGGACTTCCTCCGCCTCGCGCGGATGGGGGTCCCGGTCCACGGCGCCGTCGTCCTCGCCAGGTACGGCAAGATCTACCGCGGCGACATCGTGAGGAACGCCGAGGACGCCGGCGCCGCCGCGGTGGTGGTTTACAGCGACTCCAAGGACCGCAGCGGGCCCCGGCTGTTCCCGGAGGGGAGGGGGCTGCCGAGGAGCGGGGTCCAGGTGGGGTCCACCTTCAGGGGGGTCGGGGACCCCACCACCCCCGGTTGGCCCAGCTCGCACGCGGGGGGCGACGAGTGCGAGAGGGTGGGGGCGGAGGAGGTGAGGGGGAGCGGGCTGGTGCCAGGGATACCGTCGCTGCCGGTGTCGGCGAGGGACGGGGAGGAGATCTTGAAGGCGATCGGGGGGCCTGCGGCGGATGAGGACTGGCACGGAGGGGATGGGGAGGTGGTGTACAGAGTGGGGCCGGGGCCGGGGGTGGTGAGCTTGAGGTATGAGGGGAATGATACCATCGCGACAATTCAGAATGTGATTGCCATCATTGAAGGTGAAGAGGAACCTGATAGGTAAATTACTTATCTTAATATGAATGCCATCATCATAATCGCCAAACTAAAAGTTAGAAAGATGATTTGAGTGGCAATCAACCTCAACCCTCTTCGTTTTATAAATCTATGGACAAAACAAGGACTTGGCATGATCCTAGAAAACTAATTGGCCTCCATTGAATTTTAGATACTTTTAGATTTGAAAAAGAAAAGTTTAGAGAAAGGGAAAGATGATAAAAAGGTTAATTGCAACAGACACCCCCGTAATTTACCATCACATGATGCGCAAACACCCCCTTTGCTCCGTCGACCAAAACCCTAAAAGACCTCTAATTCAACTCTAAACAGCACAATAAAGTTCTGAAGTTCAAACAAATAATCTTGTTTAGAGTTAAATGTGATGTCTTTAAAGGTTTTAGACGATGAGCAAAGGGGATGTTTGCACAAAAAAAACACTTGAACAGGAATAAGTGCTATATGTGTTAATCTGTAGGGGAGTTTTGTGCAATTAACCCTAAAATAAATATATTTGAGTTCAAAAGCACATACCTTAGGCTTTAGCGGGGATTTAGAGAGCCTTTATCAGCAAAAATCGCCAAGCCTGTTTTTCAATATATGAATAATAAGATAAATGTCAGTGATTAAAAAGGTAGATAAATTCAGAACCATATAGATTCTTTTCTTCTATGAATTATGTCAGTTTATCTGCCATAATATAAGACCTCAATAGACAATTTTATAGATTAGAAACAATAATGAGATTCGTTTTCTCCATCCTTTAATCCGATAATATGCAATTTTTGATAAAACAAGGGCTTTTCCCATTGTAACCCGCTAAGCACATAAAGCGGGTTAAAGCGGGGCTTTAAGCCTCTAAAAGGAACACCAAGGCTGTACACTACCGCTTTATGCAAAAGCTAACCGCCTCGTGCCCCGCTTTTCTCAAAAGTGGGGCTTTATGGGGCTTTTAACAACAGTGTTTGAATATATAGAGTTGGCTCTGGAAGGGACCCATTCCCTTTTGAATTTAATAAATAGAACTGACCTCCTCTCCCCTTTGCTATATAAGCAATTAGAAAGGCATAAATGAAACAAGAGCCAAAATTAACGTATTCCCTTTTCTATGTTAGCTGAAAAGCCCCTCTCCTCTCTCTTCCTTCCCCTTCCCCTAAGGATCATTTAACAACATCTTGCACTAGAAGAGGAACTGTCCGGCTTTATAGCTAGAGCCAGGTTACCTATTTCATACAATCTTGGTGCTCAAAACAGAGAAATTTCCTTGGATGCCAATAGACATGCATGTAAGCATGTGTTAGAGATGACATGACAATTAATTGAGTTTACCAGTTTTATATCAATCCACAAGAAGGCAATTTTCTTTTAGCATACTACTCGCAGAACTTGGGGAGCCAATATAAATATATGGATACAATTGATGCCATCCAAGCTTATTGATAGGAGATATGATGACTTCTGCAATTTCCATGCTATGAAATGATGGTTACACCAAAAAATTTTACCCTTCAAAAGTTGTTAAATTCTTCAACTAGAATGGTCGTGTGACCAGAGTGACATGGATTGAAAGCTTTGTGATTTTGGAATGAGTCTCTGTTTTAAATGTCGAGGTTTTTTAATTTTTTATCCGGAGCCTATTCATATGTTTGTTTCTTTTCCAATTGATTAATATATGTCATTTATTTAGCCTTCTACTATCAATATATCTCTTGTTAAGGATATAAATATCAATTTCTAGGAATATACTGCGAGTTTGCAAAAGAAAACCAACCTCAAAAGAAACTAGGGCATCACATTGTATAATTTGCATTGCAGGTATGTTCTTCTGGGCAATCATCGTGATGCATGGACCTTTGGAGCTGTTGATCCTAACAGTGGAACTGCTGCTTTACTAGAGGTAATTTGGGATCCAATAATATGTCGTTCTTTTTATATTATCTCCTCGGTTTAGGTGAATGAAACTTAAGGTGAATTGTTAGCATGTGCATGGAAAACTAATAGATTTAAAAAGCTGCATTTGCATATGAATATCAATGAACATACTCATATTAAGTGAAGTAGATTCTACAAGACTACAAGCATTAGAACAACATGTGAAAAGCATTCACTTCTAGATGTAATCAAATACAACTCCAAATGTATAACCTCTGTAGGATTTATATATCATGAATGGAGTAAAGTATGTTAAATGAAGAACATAAATTAAGCGCGAAACAAAACCTCAGTTTGACCTCTTTGTCCATCAATTTAAGACCAAAAAAATAAGGCCGGTCAATTTTAAACTAGCCAGTCTTTTCTAGACCATGAATAACTATAATGCTTTTTCTCTAAACCTGCACTTAAGACCCGAGCGATGACCTTACATTCTTCCTCATATTTGAAGAAACAGTCCCACACATTTTATAATATTATAATTTCTTGTTGGCCATGTTTTAATCTAGGTAACACGGTGAGAATCAAAAATGAAAGAAGTCTCAATCTGAAATAAGGGACCATTCTAGATTATGAAGAACAGGAGCGTCTTATAATCGTTAAATAACATCGTTCCACAATTCAGTAAAATCTAGAATCCTCTCTCTGATTCTTTGCATGTGAAATGGTGGTTCAGGTTCCTCTTTGGCATGCTTCTCCTATTTTCTGAGCACAACAAATATTATGGCTATTAGCTTCACTGGTTCCCTAGCATGACGTTTCTTATTTCTCTGCACATATTTTTAATTTACTTATAATGTTTATTGTTTTATTCTGTTCAAATTAGCTAGCTGAAAGGCTAGGAAAGATGCAAAAGAGAGGATGGCGGCCTCGGCGAACCATTATCTTATGTAATTGGGATGCTGAAGAGTATGGCTTGGTCTCTCTCTCTCTCTCTCTCTCTCTCTCTCTCTCTCTCATGTGCATTATATTCATCCTCTTGCTTCATCACATCAATGCATTTTGCAGATTGGATCAACTGAATGGGTTGAAGAAAACAGGGAGATGTTATCTTCAAGGGCTATTGCTTATCTAAATGTAGATTCTGCAGTTGATGGTCCTGGGTTTCATGTAGATGCAACCCCGCAACTTGATGATTTGCTCAAGCAAGCTGCTAAACAGGTTTGCAGGATTTCAGTTCTGATTGGGATTAATTTTACTTTTTCCTCTCTTGTTATATACTGTATACTTGAAAACATTCTTATAACTACAAAGGATTGCTTATGATATGTGGAGGGTTTTGAGGTTAGGCTTATGATAGGAGAACAGTCAATAAGACAATAATAGAAGGGTTTGCATTTATATTGTTGGTCTTACATGTTTACTGATTTCTTTTCCTTTTGAATTAATGGTGAAGGTCCAAGACCCAGATAACTCTTCACAGACATTATATGAATCTTGGCTAGCATCTGCTGGTTCTTCCCTGGTAAGAGAGTTTATCATATCATTAATGAACAAGGGTGATTATTTTATACTCTAGACATATGGAACTGTATATTTTTTTCTTCAAACAGTTGTTTTGCTCTCATTATATTGCTCTTGTAGCACTAAAAGACGTTAAAATTTCCTTCATTTAATGCTGAAGATTGGGAGATTAGGTGGTGGTGCGACGGATTTTATAGCCTTCATCCAGCATGTTGGAGTTCCATCAGTTGACATGTTTTTTGGAGGAGGTTTCTTTCACATTTCCTTTTTATTTATTTATTATTATTATTTTTTAATTTTTGAGGTTTGTCAATAATTGTTTATCAGAACAACCATAATAGAGGGGTACCAATCTTTAGAGATTTCATCAATTCAGGGATTTCATATTGTAGTTTTTAAGAATTTCATTGTATCCTTCCTCTATCATCAATTTAGATCGGTCCTATCTGGAAAATATGCTGTAGTAGAGATCAAAATGGTCCTCTATCGATGGTAGTAGTTGAAGGACGTACTGGCATTGTTTCCTTAAAATGATAGTAGATGAAGGAAGCAATTAAGTAAAAATCAAATTTACATATTTAAAGGTTTGCTTATGACCGTGATATGATTAAGTTTAATAATTTTTATTATTCATTTGTATGAAAGTTAATATCAGAGTAAATTAAATAGTAAAAATTACTCTTAAATGCATCTCTCACTACAAGCTAGAGTTACTTTCATGTATATGCACATATATTGAAAGCTTGTGCTTTCATAGCAGGCAAATTTGAGTTCATGGATTTCATAAGATAATTTAATTATGATTTGTGGCTGTAAAACCTTTCCGTACCTGTCTAGAATTGCGTATCCTGTTTTAATGGAGTATGATGCAAAATAAACCATGTATTTTCAATTCACATTCATCCTTTCTCCTTTGGAATTATAGCACATGCCATTTTCACCTTAACGGCTATTATATTATTTAGTTATTTCTTTCTAGAATGATTATACTTGTATAATTATGTTGCAGGGTATCCAGTTTATCACTCATTATATGATGATTTTGTATGGATGCAAAAGTTTGGCGACCCATTGTTTCACAGGCATGTAGCAGGTAGTCTTTCTTTATCGAATGCATCATGTACCATGTTTAATGCTTCTTAATGGAACCATAAAATGATATTATTTTCGCCTTTAAGGTCCTTGGTGCCACATCCTAATTATATCTGCTTCTCACACAGCTCTGCATACATTGTTTCCATAAAATTATTCATCTGGTCTATTTAAGGCATCAGCATTACCAACTGACGGCAGCTGAGTTGCTTTAAAGCTTTCAATACGTCTTTTTTAATTATAATTAAGATACGACATGTAACATATAAAAGATGTACTTCCTCTGATTATTGCTGTTTCTCATATAGCGGCAAGCATTTGGGGATTAGTTGCATTGAAGCTTGCTGATGAGGAGTTCTTGCCTTTCGACTATATCAATTATGCTTCTGAGCTCCAGGTATTTTTTAAATAATAATAATAATACAGTCATGTCCATGTATGACCATGAAGCCTCCTTTTTTCCTCCCAAAAAACAAAAGAAAAAAGGAAAAAAGGAAAAAGTTGGAAACCCTGTATAGACCAGCGCACAAAGGAAGCCATTCTTTGGTTTTTACATTAAGTAGCTTTTACTGCAGCATATGGATAATTAGTTTTACAGGAAGTAGTTTATGGAACTTTTTGCCCTAAGCAAGGCTTCATAAGAAGTTGACACAATGCTTCTTCCATATAAACAGGAAAGTACGAAAATGTTAGAAGGCGAGGTGTTGGAAATGCCTGTACGTTTCAGTCCCTTGTATAAGTCTATCATAAAGCTCAAGAATGCAGCCATCAAAATTGAGAACCAGAAAAAGGTATGAACTTGGACATTGAATTGGAGAAAGGATCCAATTAAAGATGGAGAGCATTTAAGTTGTTTCTTCTGCTTATTGTATGAGTCTTGAGTTTATAGGCATTAGAAAGGAGAACTCGGACATTGAATTGGAGAAAGGATCCAATTAGAGTTAGAGAGCTGAATGATCGGCTGATGATGGCGGAGCGTGCATTTACTGATCGCGAGGGCCTCTTTGAAAGACCATGGTACAAGCATCTGGTAGGTTGTGCTCATCTATAGACTGATTGAAAATAGTTATGCTTGCAGTATTTGTTGCGAAAGATTGATTTGCGACATGTTTATAATTTTATTAAAAGAATAATAATGGAGCTGCAAAATGCAGCAAATGCTGCAACCAATTCGAATATAACGAATGCTGCGTCCCGCCCGTTGAAAAATAATAAAGCGTATTTTTAGAATATTTTAAACGCATTTCTAATTCCAAACCGCACACAAAAGTCGCAAGCATACAACAGATGGATTTGGAACATATTTTATGTGATAAATGCCGCACAACAAATGCACCTGTTCTATTGTAAAAAAAACTCAACTCCCCTATGTTTAGCAACAAGTTTATTAGCTTTCTGATTGAATCGTGCAATACTTGACAGATCTACGGACCCTCACAACACAGTGATTATGGATCGAAATCATTTCCAGGTATAAATTATGCATTTGAGAAAGCAAAGACTTTGAACACTTCAGAATCATGGAAATTTGTACAGCATGAAGTGTGGAGAGCTGCCAGGGTCGTGTACCAGGCATCCCTAGTGCTCAATGGCAATCTCACATGAAATATTTTACCTCGGCTAAATTATTTCAAGATATCTGTACAGTTTCATCAATTTATAAATCATGTTGACTGCCTGGGGAATTTTGCACTACCCATTTTCCACATCCGATCTGAATAGAAAATTTTGAAGTTTTTATATTTCCCAGCCTCGTTCTCCGCCATGAGTTACATTAACTTTATTGGGCAGCTACACGGCAAGAGAAAAATGTAAAGTAGTTTGATTCGGGCTGTTGTATAGATACAGGATTTTAGGCATATCAACAATGATTAGTGTTAACGCATCCAATCGCTATTTGGAAAATCTTCGTAGAGAATGAATTGAAGCCCACCTACGCTACCCAACCTATCTGAATACCATCAAGGAGCGGCCGATCTTACGCACTTTTCTTGACAGTAATGACGATGATAGTCATCAACAAGATGAATTACGAACGTTAGCAATGACGGTGACATTGAGTCATCGAAGAGCGGTAATGGCGAGGTCATGGATGACAAATGCCTTTAGAAGCAGCAGGAGTGAGGTTCTCTCTGAAATTGGTGTCCCCTTTGAATTTTTTTGGATCCTTACGGGTATATAGCTTTTCTTTATTTTATGATTTTTTTGGTTAAGTATTAAAGTAATTGAAGCATATTGATACACTTAGTACCGTCGGTACAACATTGTGTTTGCCGCCAATAACTGTATAACATAGTGGTAAAGTCTTATGTTGTGGCGAAAAAGGTCTGGCATTCAAATTCCTCTTGAATTAGGATTTGATCTATTATACAAATAATGAGAAATTGTTCCCTAGATGAAACATTGCCGATAAACACTTTCCATCGGCCGTATGAACAATAGCCAACAGATGTTGAATAGTCGGCAATATGAACAATGTCGATTCTGTCGTAGAAAGATATAATCTTGACAAAATAATGAATAAATCTTTTAAAAATATTTTGTCCGGATAGAACATTTACAAGGGATTATTTATCCATCAGGAATGTTATTCATAAGTTGCCCTAACTGAACACACTCTTTACATTCTCCATCTTCATTGTGCTTGATCCAGAGCTGTGCTTCCCTCCCTCTCTCTCTCTCTCTCAATTCTATATTTGCGCCCCGCCCCCCCCCCCCTCGCCTCCACACACAACTCAACAATGCCTTTTTGCCATAGCCATTCCTTCACTTGACCGTGACTTCACCGATATGACCGTGACATCACTGATAGCGTCTTCCTCCACCCGACCGTGACTTCACCGATATGACCCGATCGCCCTATGATAACCTGGCCAAACTATGCCTTGCTCTTCTCCACGATCGGTCCTCTATTGCCATCGATGCGACCTCTCGATTAGCCCCAATCTTCCTCTCCTCGGCTTGCCTACGTAGCTTACGGACTTATGCACATCAAACGTGCATGAAATGCTGATGTAACCCATGCATTATGCTCATGGATGAACCGTTGGCAATATGCTTTAGTAATTTTTTTCGGGAAAAAAAGTTAATTCTAATAAGTTTTATCATTAAAACAACGGGTATCGGCAACAAATCCTCCGCTAGGAAACATTTCATTAGCAACGCCGCTATCATGGCAGCACATTACCTACAGCTTAACAAATATATCATGACCAAGCTTTGCCGACGGATTGCAAGTATTCTCGACGGAAATAACCCATCAGGAATACATCTTATTATTTTTTCCTTCTCGTAATAAGATTGAGTAGTAACTAACTCAAGAATTCAAATTCTAACCTTTTACTTGGAACTTTATCACAGTTTATGCACAAGTAAGTGAAAAATAAGAGACTTTATGATGCAATACAAATATTTTTTTTTTGTCGATAACAAAATGAAAAAGTTTGGAATGCTGTAACAAGAAAGCCAAACAAGAAAATATAAGAAAGAACGCAGCCATCAAGAAAACCTGCTACATGATATTTCCTGGACGTCCTAAATTCTATCACCTAGCTCATGTGTATACATTCCACTTGCGAATAATTTAGCAACATTATTATTATTATACAAATTGCAGGCCACAATACAAGTTAGTTCACTTCAGTGCTCTAAAATCTCTTCTCTTCTCTCTATAAAATGACTACTCCTCCATCTCTATTCAATCACCACACATTCTTCCCACAATGGAGAGCTTCACTCCCTTTGCTCTCTTCTATCCTCTTCTTCTCTTCTCCCTACTCTTCTCCACTTCAGTTGGCGTCGAATTGAAGACCTACATTGTTCACGTCGAACAACCAAAATCCACCGCTCTTGACGCCCCCATCGATATTGAATCATGGTACAAATCTTTTCTTCCGACGACCAAAACGAGCACTTTGGAAAGGAGCAATACACGTATGATCCATACGTACAATCATGTCCTGAGCGGTTTTGCTGCCAGGTTGACGGAAGATGAGGTTACTGAAATGTCAAAAAAAGGACGGCTTCATAAACGCCTAGCCTAGTCGCCTCTACTCTCTCCAAACCACCCACAAGCCGACCTTTTTAGGCCTGAACGTCCCTACGGGATTCTGGAACCAATCCAATTCAGGCCAAGGCGTCATCATCGGAGTCTTAGACACCGGCATAACCCCCGGCCATCCTTCTTTCAGCGGCGAGGGAATGCCACCCCCGCCTTCAAAATGGATAGGGAGCTGCGATCTCGACGCCTTCTCCTGCAACAATAAGTTGATCGGAGCAAGAGCATTTATTAGCAGCGCGCAATAAATCGGAGACACCTGCGTTCGGGCATGGGACCCACCACACCTCAAGCACAGCGGCGGGAGCATTCGTGTCTGATGCTCAAGTCCTTGGACAGGCTCGAGGCGTAGCGAGCGGAATGGCTCCTATGGCTCACGTCGCCATGCATGTATAGGGTTTGTCGGGAGGGGGGCTGCCCAGAGGTCGATATACTAGCGGGGATGGATGCTGCCATATCTGACGGAGTCGACGTGCTCTCTCTTTCTATTGGAGGAGAATCCGTACCGTTTCATGAAGATTTCATCGCAATCGGTAGCTTTCGAGCTATACAGAAGGGAGTGTTTGTAAGCTGTGCAGCTGCCAATGGAGGACCTAATGCCAGCTCACTCTCTAATGAGGCGCCATGGATTCTGACAGTAGCCGCAAGCACAAACGATAGGAGCTTCCAGGCAACGGTCACACTCGGAAAACCGAGTCGAATTACAAGGGCAATCTCTCTTTCAACCGAAAGACTATGTTCCTACCTTATTTCCGTTAGTGTATGCCGGTGCAAGCGGAAAGCCCGATGCTGCCTTCTGTGGTAATGGCTCCTTGGACGGACTTGACGTCAAGGGCAAAGTGGTGTTGTGTGAGGTTGGTGGCGAAGTTTTCAGATTTGAAAAGGGATCGGTCGTGAGCAGCGCGGGTGGAGTTGGGATGGTTCTCATGAATCAGCAGCCTGAAGGATTCGTAACCAGAGCCGATATCCATGCGCTTCCGGCTTCACATATATCTTATTCCGATGGATTGAAAGTGAAAGAATACCTCAACCTTTCAACAAACCCAACTGTTAAGTTTACTTTCAAGGGGACGGTATTCGGAACAACGTCTCCTGTAATATCATACTTTTCATCCAGGGGACCAAGCTTGGCGAGCCCAGGAATTCTTAAGCCAGACATTACCGGTCCTGGCGTCGACATACTTGCCGCGTGGCCAACCCCGGCTAGCCCAGACTCAACCGGCATCAACTATGTGAGCTTGTGTGTGCTGTTTACGTGAGTGTGACGACGTATTTTTGGATAAGGCGTCCAGTTTCAAAAATAAAAAAAAAATAACAAAAGATAATTACGATATTGCTCAACATCCATCCATTGATCGATCAATCAATCTTTGTGTCTATAATATATAAAACTGTATAAAAAAATGTTTGGGAATATACCCATTTTTATTTTGTCTCTAAACAATTAAGACTTGCCAGGATTTAGATAGGTCTTTGATTTTCCTCAAGATTTACATTTTATCCCATGCTCTCCCCATCTCACTGCAGAATTGGGTTTACGGATTGGAAAATTGTAGCAGCCGCTAGATACTTTGGAAAGTTAATTATTGGTCCCTCTCCTAGTGTGGGATCTAATTAATGCCCTACCAAGTTAAATGTTTTTTGATTTTCTCTTTTTTGGACTTGGTATATCAAAACGAATAAAAATTGGAATAAGTTGATGGGTTTTTTGCCCTGAAAGAAAATTGCATATTTTTTTTGAATTCAGTCGAAATGTATCAACAATTTATATATTAAAAATAAGATATTATAATGATGAAAGAATCGGTGCAATTTTGAATTTTTCAGTTAGGTGCAAACTTGAACTAGTTTGATCACATTAATCTATCAAGCCAAAGCATTTCTTATTTATTTTGGTTATCTATTTAACGCATATTAGAGATGGTTAATTGTTAAATTATGAAGATATTTTTTGTTGATTTAATTTGTTTGGTTCAATTCCGCTCTTCAAAGATATCAAAAGAAATATTTTCCGGATCCCTTATCTAGTTTTACTATATTTCGGTTATGAAAGGAAATTTTATTGGCTCACCATTCAATATTTATCACTTATTTATCCCAGATCTGGATTTATATGGTAAAAAAATTCTAATCAGACTTCTTTTTTAAAATTCTCTTTCTATTTTTCTCTCTCTATGTAGGTTTTACAAGCAAAATATTGAAAACTTTCATGATTTTTATATGCTATAGTAATATAGCATTCAAAATGTTACAAAACCATGGGAAAAAATTTGAAGGTTAAAAATTTCGCGATTTTCGTTTGGTATTCAAAAAATATTATTAAGAAAAAACAAATGTTTTGACATTCTTGAAAAAATCTCTATTTTTATGTGCAATAACATATAAGTTTATTAAAATTTTGAAAGAACAACGAAAATCTGTGATTTTTTAAAATTCCGTGATTTTCAAGCGCTAAAATTGAAAAAAAAGAAGAAACGGAAAATTTAACGATTCTCTTATGCTATAGCATGATAAATGTAGAAAAACAGAAGAAAACAAAATATATTAAGATTTTTGAAATAGTCGCGATTTTTGTATGTTACATAGCAAACAAAAATATTGAGAATTGTAGAAAACAAAAAATTGAGATTTTTTAACATTTCGCGATTTTCGTGTGTTACAACATGTAAAATATTGGAAATTTGAAGAAAATAAAGGGTTGTTAAATGTGTTAAAATTTCACGATTTTCATGTGTCACCAAGGGTTCTTAGACATCACAGTCTCAGTCACTCAGACCAAATTTTCTTGTTTTGTTAGGTTTTTAGTAGCAATGGACAATCTTTTCTTTTTTTTTACTTCATGCAACCTTTTGTCTTCTTGATATTTGGAAGTTCTCTGAAAATATGAGCAAATTAAATGTTGGAAAACCAAAAAACAGAAAATTCTGAGAATTTTTAAATTTCATGATTTTCGTATGTTATATAACATGCAAAATAATAAATAAAAGGAAGAAAACAATTTTTTTGAGATTTTTAAAAAATTTACGATTTTCATGTGCTATATCACTCAAAATATTGAAAAAAGAAAAAATTACCTTCTGAATGAGATCTCTGAAACTTAGCCTTTTCGTTTGTTATAATAAGCAAAATATTAAAAAACCCGAAGAAAACAGTAAATTGTTGGATTCTTGAAAATAGTGTAATTTTCATCCATTATATAGCAAGAAACATAATAAAGAAATGAAGAAAATAGATTTTTTTTAGATTTTTAAAATTTTCATGTGCCATAGGTAACGCACAAAAAATTATAAAACCAAAGATTTTTTTTGATTTTTTAATAAAAATTTAACAATATTCGGGTTTTATAAGAAGTGTAATATCCTAAAATTCACTTTTAATGTAAATATAAATGAAATAATTGTGAGGTGTTTTGTGCAATTAGTTATTATATAATACCTACACGATTCCTAAGTCCGGCGACAACCGCCCCTTTAATTTATACGTTCTTTTTTCTCTTCCCCCCTGCTTTCTCGTCTCTCTCACTCTCAATTTCCACCATTACTTTTGTCACGATCTCACGTGTTAGTCTAGATTCCTCAAATGTTATGATCAAACCTAATTGCTCAATTTTCTTCACCGCAATGAGAAGCTAGATATCGACACCGTTTTTACTCCGATTTCGATATCGAAACCGTCCTTGCTCCAATTTTGGAATAAAGGTATAACCCAAACATCTTGTATTATATTTAGTTCTATAATTAAATTGAATAAGAAAAGGTAGGATCCATGTTGGAGTTAAAACTGCCAAAGAAATAAACACTTATAAAAGTATATAATCAAAGAACAAAGTCATTGATCAAGAATTTGATCAATTCATACCACTATTAACGCAAATAAGGTCTTTAAACAAACTAAAACATGTTTAAATTAAGACAGGGATCCATGTATAAGGATCTCAATTCAAAAGGAATTGATTTTAGAGGTCCCTATGGGATTGAGACCCGCTTTCCGCTATCGGGAGGTCCCAATTTAGAGGTGTCCTGATGCGTTTTTGGTCAAGTTGCCTAAGGACCTCTCTAAAATAGACAATTTTGTCTATTTTTTTAAGAGGGGGGGAGGGGGAGGGGTTATTTCTTTCCCCACTACCTCTACAAACATGGAAGTAGTTCTATAACTACTCCCCATCATTCTAGAAGTATAAATACTTCTAATTGAATAGAACTCAAAATTTGAAAAGAATTTATAAAACAGAATTCTAAGAGAGAAAACTTGAAGTGTTCTTGGTTTTGAAAAGAAGAAGAAAATTGTGAGGGCTAAAGAAATTGAATGGGTCCATTCATCTCTCTTCTTCTCAAATTCTCCTTCTCTCTCTCTCTCAAATCAATGATCAATATAAGATCTATAGAAACTTTAATATGTTTCATCCCCAATGGAAAAACTTGACAACCATGGCCACCGAATCTACTATATCTTCATAAAATGAAGATGATGATCTCAGAACACAAATTCATGTGTTCTTCACCACTTGAACTGAACTTAGAATATGGGTCACCCCTTATTCTGTATATCAGTGAAATTGATCACCCTATTTCCTTCACATATTTGAAATGAGGATGATAATCCTATTTTCTTAAAGAAGAAACATTGATCAAAATTCTCATGTTACTTTAATAAAAATATATATGAGTAGTCAAAACCTATTTTTTTTTCCTGAGATATGAAAATCATATCTTCATGTTGAAATTATGTATGAAAACACTATATTCCTTATATAGAATATGATCTAAAATCATGTTTTTTCTTTTGAACATAATCCATATGTTCATATTTGCACAAAATTATAAAAATGATAAAATATGTCGTTTTTATATTGTGCAAAAAGTTCAATATAATAAACTTTCATGTGGGGAAGTTCTATAAGAAGAACTTTCCTATTATTGCCAACAATGAATCATAGAAAGCTTTAAAATAGGCTTCCCTACTATTTCTGGGACCTCCTCCCGACATGTCGGGATCCCTCTCCCGGTGGAAGGAAGCTCTAAAATTAGCTTCCCAAATTGACTGTCGAGAGGCCTCAAAAGAAGGCCTCCCGCGGTCGGGACCCCCTCTTCTGACGTCGGGAGCCCCAAAAAGTGGGTGTCCCGCAGGTGAAACATCCTTATTTCCTAAGATGCGTTGGTTTGGGACAGTCGTACTGCCTTGTTGGTCAAAGTCAAGGGTAGGTACGGGTGGGTTCAAATCAACCTAGAGAATAACGGGTAGAACTTGATATGTGACTTATGATTTGTTGGCCAAACTCAAGGTCATAAGAGCATGGGGTAAAAATCTTATCGGGAGTTTCTAAAGAAACTGAAACTTGCCAGAAATGCGCATACCTTCTGGAGTGTGATAACGTGAGCGGATTCCGTCACGTTATCATGCGATGATAGTTGGATCCCGATTCCCACTGATGAGTTGGTTTACTCCTCGGGTAATCCCGACTATTTCTTCTTTCAGGTTTGGGGAAGAATTTGACGTTACAGTGGAAGGTCTTCTGATTAGATAAAGTGATAAACATTCTGATTTAGATTAGAGTGCACGCTGAGTGTTTCTTTTCTCTCTCTTTGGCAGCGACCATGACCCGACCCTAGACTATGACTCAGTGACCAAGTTGACCGAACCTTCTTATAACACTGGCTTTTGGATTGTCAGAGTTGCAAACCTCATTGCCACTCCTACTTTTACCCTTTTCTCCAGGACACCCCGTATTACTACGAACGTCCACTTCCATTGGATAAAACCATCGTATGGTTATATACGAACTCGAAGGAATTTATTCGAGGATGGTTTCCGGTTCTGGAGAAAACGAATAGGACTATTCGGTTGTCTTTTCCTTTTACCTTCTCTCTGGTTGCGAGTACTCCTTGGTTTAGGAGATAGTACACCTATTACGCAAATTGGATAGTCTTCTTCCAAACCTTAGGCTGGTGCCGAACGGTGGGGAATGAAGAAAACCAATTAGCATAACGATGGTGTACAGAAGGTATTAAGTAAAGACATATCAAGAGATTAGTAAGAGGGCAAAGTAAACTGCGACTGCTATTCACGACCAAACCAAGTATTTCATTACCACTCCCACTTCACCTTTGTATTTCTCCAGGACACTCCGTATCACTACGAAGATCCACAGTTTATTAGATACTCCATCGTATGGTTATATATGAACTCGAAAGGAACTTGTTCTAGTTCGGGGATGGATTCTGGTTCAGGAGAAATAGGAATAAGGTTTATTCAGGTGTCTTTTATCTTCACCTTCTCTCGCGTTGTGAGTGCTCCTAGGATTAGGACAGTACACCCATTATGCTTATTGGATAGTCTTCTTCCAAACCATAGGCTGGTGCCGAACGGTAGGGAAGGAAGAAAACCATTTAGCTTAAGAAGGTGTACAAAAGGTAATGACTAAAGACATATAAAGGGATTTGTAGATATGGCAAAGAAATATACGGTTACAGTTGTGAATCTGGATAATGGAAGAGGCATTACTAGGAGTACCCGGATACCCCATCGAAACATTTCAATGTTTCAGTTTCACTGTGTATTGTTAAAAGAAAACTGATTTCCCAATTAGCCCTTGCTCCAGGGTATGTATTTACCAGGTATGATTCTCACATCTGTATGGTTTTACAGATGATGAGTGGGAGTAAGTTATTGGGAATTAGGTGATCATCCTCATTATATCGGAATTCGTTGTAATTGGTGATATTTGAGGAAGTCACCTGGGTAGTTTGCCGGACGGCAAATATTTGGTTTTGAATATTCGTTGTTATGCACCAATTTCAAATTGATATATCTGTACGTATATTTTTATAGAGTGAGATATAACTTTCTGAAATTATGTCTATGGCATTTACCTATATCAGTGGATGGTTAGGTAAGGAGCATTGAACAGCGGTGTAATTCTTCATAACCATAAGTACAGTTTTCAACCTACGACACACAGTGAATGAGTTACTAGACTCAGGGGACTTATACAGAGTATTGTATGTTGTCCAGTGTCCATTAGGGCAGAGGGGTTGGTCCTCGCACTATATTCTGTTTACTTGTGACTTCTCTGGGTCTTAGACATGTGTTTTATAGAAACACAAGTTCCAAGTTTTGAGAAGTTATAGGTATAAGAGTAAAGTAGAGAACCAGGTGTTGCAAGTATCGGGATTCTTCAAGATGATCGAAGTTGTAGATACTTGTGAATGGTATTCAGTCGATAGTAATGATTAAGAGATCTTGCTTCTCTTTCAGGTTACGGAAGCATTCCTAAGTTGAGTAACGCTGATCGGCCTCCTTCCATTTAGTAGACATGCACTGGAGACAGCTGCATGATTTGAATCTGGTTCAATTAAATCAGTGCTTCTGTTTCTGTATTGGATATAGAACAGTTCATATCTTAACGTTGTTAAGGTACGGGGAGTTGTCCAGCTTATGCTTAAAACCAGACTCTGGATAACTCAAGGCACGTTTCTGTAATGACTGTTTGTGGGTTGACCCAGGCTATAACTAGGGTTGACTTTCTACCATCTGAAAGATCAATAGTGATATTGTTCTTGACTCGTCACAGTTTTAACAAAAATAGATTTTTTCAGAAAACAATAGTGGGAGTATGGTAGAACTGGAAGTGATTCCAGAACCGCAAACGATTACTGAAAATTTGATAAGAACCTAAAGATTCAATCTGGTTTGACATTCCATTGGCCACTCCGCAAATATGGTGGGTAACCTCAGGCACCCGAGAGGTACTCCAGTAGCCTCAAGGACGGTGACAGGGAGGTTCTTGGTTACCCAGACTTGCCATTGCTGTTGCTCCAGGCTGTGAGACCCGGCAGGAGGATGAGTATAGCGTCGTTCTGAACTAGCTTTAGAAGTGTACGTCTATATGACTCTGCCAGAGGGTTGTCGTAGTCAGTGGGAGCAGCGGAAGCATGGTGGACAAGTGGCTTATGTCTATTTATAGACTAAAGCAGATATAGCGGAGATAGATCATCTATTTCTGATGTGATAGTCATAGGTTTGACTTCATCAGAATAGGGGATGGATCTGTTAAGAAGGTAGTAAGGTGTGATGTCCTGGTATTTGGATGACATACACAGAGTAGGAAGTGAAATTCCTATACTACGGTCGATTAAAATTTGGTTGTCACACAGTGGTTTCTCCATATAGGAATTGGATACTATATTAGGCATTCTGGTTACTAGATCTATGGTTTTAGATCTAGATTTGGGAAGTGTCCCAATCTGGGTACTTAGACAGCATTCTAAATGTATTTAGAATGGACGACTCCTGACACGGTAGTGTACCTGCAGGTGATGGAGTCACCCTCTCTAAAGGTGTCTTACAGACTAAAGGGGAGAGGGATGTGCATGATTGGCAGATCACTTGCTTAAGCAATTGAGTCAATCATGAGATGTCAAGTACCACACCAGATGTTGTTTTGGCACGAGATGCAGTAAGTTGATATTAATCCAATCCTGGAGAAACGATCGGAAGCAGTTTTAGAACATAAGTGAATGTTCTAGGGAAATGATAACGGCAGCCTCCTTCGGGAGAAAGTTATCATTCCAGGCTTCCAAGGTGATCTGGATGACAGAGTGGCTGTCAGAGTTATAGTTTTCCCTCTGACGAGGGGCAGTATTTTGGACAAGTGGTCCAGGCGGATACTGAGGGACGCATGGCGCAGGATACTGATTAAGTTCAGTTGACGATACAGTCTAAGAAGTTTGGATTTGGAGTTCATTTATGAACTAGGTCCCATCAGACATCCAATCACATTCTAAGACAGGTATTGCTCATTTCGGGAGATGGCTTTCTCCGCGAACTTGAGATATAGAGAGACATAGAAAGAAACATCAAAGCGAATCCACTCACTGAGGCTATTCCTCGAACGCAATAGTTTCGCAAACAAGCTTTGTGAGACTGACTAGTAGAGGAGTTGGGTGTTCGGTATCACACGGGCTGTGAGTATGCGACATCGCAATAATTAGCCTTGAGTGCAAGTGGGAGATTATTGGAGATAGTGCCCTCAGAGTCAATTATTGGATCACAGGCACGTGATTGCAATAATTGAGGGAGGACCTGTCCCAGTAGGACAGTCTTACTCAAGATGATAGTATGCTATCTGGTTTATCTTTATCATCATGTACTGTTTTGATAGAGCCCCTAGGATTCTTGCTTGACTACCAGCAGTATGAGGGCGATCATATACATGGGAGCTGGGGTCTATAAGCACATCCTTAAAAGGTCTCTAGTCGTGGGAGTTTCGAGACAGGGCATCGATACTCCAGAGTAGACTAGTGTATACAGTCGAGACCCCGACGAGGGGTGGTGACCGGTCTCACAAGCCACTGGTGTCAGTTGGTTCACCTAAGATATATATAGGTGCTCATTGGGTTATGAGTACACTGGACAGGACTCGCCGGGAACATGCTAGTTGGTCTTATACCTGACGTCGGATATCAGTTCCCTGGTGACATGTGTACAGGTTAGTTCATCGACCTAAGATCGTCATTTGTCTTGTGTGAGTTCCCACTGTGCTTTGATTACTACCCTACCACGCTCAAAGGAGACGTGCAAACAGGTTTAGTTGGGTACAGTCCCGAGCCACATGGAGGCAGTGAGCGGATCTGCAGGGGTTCGTCTCTTCCGGTATTGGGGGTGAGGTCGCGCCGTGTCTAGGAGAGCCATTACACAAAGCCCTCGGCCGAGACAGGAGATTTACTGGTAGGTATTCCAGTAGTATCTCAGGGTGTTCTGGACTACACTCCGACACGACTTGTATCGCTTTTGGGGGTCTGACTTTTACCAACCCCTAGGCCCGCCATGCGATGCTCATAGACGAACGTCCGGACTGTACGGATATTGTTACCGACAGGCTCAGTAGGGTGTCAGGATGGGTTCGCTCATCGACGTCCCTTTTGGTCAATACCTGGTAGCCCGTTACGTATTGGCTAATACCTCTAACGTGCTAGTGGTTAAATCCACAACCAAAGTATTGACGAGTCTTTAGAGTCCCCCACAGACCGTTTTCTCAAGTTTCGGGCGAAACGCTGTAGAGGCCGTATAGAGATATGGCAGGGTTCGATCAGATACGTGCGGTATTGCACGGATCGTGATCGGACGGATTTTACTAGCGGGTTTTGGTTTAAGCCGGATCCTAGTATTGTACAGTATAGATTTTGTCTCTTTGCATTTGTATTCAGTGGGAATACAAATGCGGGTATGTATATACAGTCGCGGGGTTTTCCTGTAATTTATTACGGGATCGGTTTTCTGAAGTTGCCAGTTTGCATTCCGTTCCGGCCAGTTTTCCTTTGTTCTTTCACGGCTGGATTTTTCCGTTGGAGGGGCTAATTTGCAGTTGTGCAAATTAGTATTTGTGGAGGGGGTCTTTTGTAAAATGTGGATTATGATATGACTAGCATCATAAGATTCTTTTTCCTTCTCTTCACTTTCATTTATGAGATTGGATTTTGATTAGATTAGATGAGAAATGGTGTGACCATTATTAGTCATCATCATCATTCTTTTTCTCCACTTGCTCTTCTCTTGCATTTTTCTCACCACCATTTCTTAAGGGGCCGGCCACTTTAGGGAGAGAGAGAGAGAGAGATTCATTTTTGTGAGTGGGGAAGTTATTATCTCATTCTTTGACACACCAAAGTTCATCTCCATTGTTCATTATTTCCTTCCATCCAAAGGCAACTTCAAACCCCCCATGAGACATACTTCTCTTGTAGGGTTCCGAGGCACACTCATGAGGTTCTACAACTGATCAACCATGCCAAAATCAAAATTTTCATGTGCCGAGAAACCCTAAACAAGATCGATTACTAGAGGTAAGGCGAAACAATAAGTAAGTTAACAACTTAACTACAAGTGAAAGAGATTACAACCTTTGTAGATCCGGTCCTCCACTTCTTTAGCTCCGTGATGACGTCCCTCCGCTGCGATCATCGGGATCCCGGACTCTAGCGATGGTTTCGTCGGAGAAATGATCGGGCTAGGTCGTTGACTTCGATGCCGAAGATGATCTACATCGAGGCGACTCAAACTCAAGCTCCATCTTCATTAGGTCATGAAACTTGTGAAAATAACACCCTATACAACATGGCAAGTGGTAGAGGATGAAGAAATAGAAAGTGGATTCATTTTGGATTTGGATTTCTCACTTGATTTCATCACTTGAAAATTTTCAAGAAAGTTTTCTTCACTTCATGAAGAAGATAAAGAAGAAGAAGGAAAAATGAATTATTCTTGAAAATAATAAATCAAGTGAATACTTATCATCTAGCAACCATGGGTGAGGTTAACACATGTAGAGAATAAACTAGGGTTTAGGTTGATGGTTAGGTTAAAACATAAAACAAAATGGTTAGACTTTTCAAAGATGCTTAAAGCATCATGAAACTTCTAGTAAAGATAAAGAAAAGCCACCATTTAGTTTTAACAAAATAAATAAAATAAATAAATAAGTTAAAACCCTAACCATTAGCCTAAACATGGTTTAAAGCATACACACACCCAAGTTTGCATGTATCATCAAACATGATACAAACTAGTGCACAAACATATATCATATATACAATGTGCACAATCTAGTGAGAAAAATAATCTTAAGTGAACCAATACTAGTTAATGTAAATTAATATATCAAATATATAATTATACATTAAATCATTAAATCAACACTTGATTTAACGATCCGGTCATAACCGACTAATATCATGTGTATCAATATATCGAATCAACATTTGATTCGGTAACCCGGCTATATCTTATATAACTGTGCGATGATACAAATCGCGAGAATAGAATTCAGTATCACATACTGGTATTATTCTCGGTCCTGCACATATCTCATATGCGCTCCTATTTCGTTTCGCTTGAGCCAGGAAACCTCTGTGTAGGACTCTAAAGACTCGTCAATACGCCGGCAGTAAATGATGATCATATCAAACACCCACAAGCCGCAAGCGGTCTGCTAAACGTAACGGCCACCCGGGTATTGAGCGATCAGAAGATCAACAAGAAAGCCCGCTCACACTCCTGTGAATCCAACCAGTAACACTTACCGTACAGTCCGGTCTATTCGTCTGATATATCGCATATCTCGTCTAGGGGTGGTAAACGTCAGACCCCAGTAGCTTGATAAGTCGTGTCGATACGTGGTCTATAACAGTTCGAGATACTACTGATAACACTTACCAGTAAATCTCAGCAACCCTGGCCAGGTATTTCCGGTTATAGCCAACCGAACACAGCGCAACATCAACTCCCTATACCAGGAGAGACGAATCCCCTCCTATCGCTCATTGCCTCCATGTGATTCGGGACTGTACCTAAAAGTCACCGTTTTGCACGCCCTCTTGGACGTGGTAAGGTGGAAATCAAAGCACAGTGGGAATCACACAAGACTCTATGACGATCTCGAGTCTACAGACTAACCTGTACCAGTGTCACCAGAGAACTGCCATCTGACGTAAGGTATAATACCATCTGGGAGTTCTCGGCGAGTCCGTCCAGTATACCCAGTCTCCACTGAGCACCCGTATATCATCTCTGATGTCAAACACCAATGGATATGGGATCATCCATCGCCCATCTGTATGGGTCGAGAAGGTATACGCTAGTCTACTCTGGTATATCGATGCCCCGTCTCGATACACCCACGACTAGGGACCTTGAAGGATGTACTTATGGACTACCATGTCCCCACTAGTATGATCCGCATCATAGTCCAGGTAGTCAAGTACACATCCTAAGGGCTTTACCAACATGTAACCGAGAGACAATCAGTGTACACGTTAAGGTAAAGAGCAACCAGATAGCATACTATCATGTCGAGCAAGAAAGTTCTCCCTATATATGTCCAAGCATCCACTACAATATACATCCTATGTATAGTAATGGCCTCTAGGGCATACATATAACTAACAATCTCCCACTTTCACTAGGGCCATCTGATAGCAGTGGTTGTAGTATCTCATACTCAACCATCCCATAAAAGTCTCTCTCTGGGAAAATGCCTTTGTGAGTGGATCCGCCGTGTTGTCCTCTGAGTCTACTCTCCTAACCTCGATCTTCTTGGAGATCAACCATCTCCATGATCAGGTGATACTGCCTTAGAATATGTTTGGATCACTGATGGGACGGACGTTCCTTGGCATAAGCCACAACTCCATTGTCACACAATGGGAGGAACTAAGTTCATCTCATGAACTAATATACACCCAGACAACCTCTTTGGTAGCATCTTAAGTAGCGATGTATCCAGCCTTTATCGTCTAGTAAGCCACGGTATCTAACTTGGAACTCTTCCATCATACCGTCCCTTTACTAAGGGTAAAGACAATGCCTGTGACTGACATTCAGTCGTCCTTATCACCCTGGAACCTTTCCAGTGATTCTCCCCAGGATCCATTGGTACCATCTTACTACACCTAGTGAGAATCCTAACATCCATTTAGATCTATCTCATAGATCCAAAACCCAGGATTTAGGAGGTATCGCTTTGATCCTATTTGGAGAATCCTTGTGATAAGTGGAGATTGACCGAGTGTAGCATAGGAAACTCTTTTCCTATCAAGAGTACATTGTCCACGTACAATACGAGGATGACCTCCTTACTCTCTACTACCTTTGTGCATATACAAGGTTCATCTATCATTTTGATGAAGTCAAACTCTTTGACTACCACATGAAAACAGACGTTCTAACTCCGCGATACCTGCTTTATCACGTAGAACATCCTGCACCTTATTCGATAAGGAAAGGGCCGAGATCCCTTCACCGGGAGTGACCCCTTTAGCAATAACTGGCAGATGCTACACCCCTCGGTTTGTCTTTTGATTGCTTTTCTAGTTCTTGCTTTGCACAGTGATGTATATGATATATCCTGCACCTCATTCGACGAGGAAAGAGCCGACGATCCCTTCACCGGGAGTGACCTCTTTAGCGAAATTAGCAAAAGCCTAAAAAACACTCTATTTTAAAATCATTTGATTCTACAACGATATCAAGTTCATTACGCAATAGGTTTTCACTAAAACCTGTCGTAGCTCTTCGTCATTTCAGATAAGTCCTACTTAGTATTCGTGCTGCGTTTGTTGTCCTTTGTCAAGGCGTAGTGTGCGGTAGCTGACTAGTGTTTATCTGCTTATGCATATGATGCAGATTGGGTTAGGGTAGTCGTATGGCCTTGTTGGCCTTTGTCAAGGATCGTGCGGGTGGATTTAATTCAATCAAGAAATGACGGGTTGAACTTGACTAGCATCCTATGGTTTGTTGGCCTTTGTCAAGGTCATAGGAGATTAGGGGCAAAATTATCGGGAATTTCAAGTGTTGAAATTTGCAGTGAGATTGCATACCTTCTATGAAATAGTTGGATCCCGATACCCACTGCGAGTAATTGTTACTCCTGGGAGAGTCTTACACATTACAATTAGCCGATCAAGTAGGTGTCTAGAAAGGTATCAACGGGGTTATGCCTCTGGGAAAACGAGGTTTACATTAATTAGGTCCGTGCGAAAGCACGGGGAACCTCCCTCAAAATACCGACACTGGCCTGGCTGAAAGATTGACGAAGTTGTAGGGTGTAATTAATCCCGGCTAGTCATTCCTTTTAGGGTTTGAAGGAAGATTTGATAAAAACAGTGGGAGCCATCCTGATTAGATAAAATAATAACCAATCTAATCTTGCAAGAGCGCACGCAGAGTGTTTTCTTCTCTCTCTCTCCAGGTAGCGACAATATCACGCCTTAATCAAGATAATATTATGGATGTATTGACCAAATCCGCTTGTTATACTGAGCTGGGGAACGTTGGTCCCGCTCCAACTTATAATTGTTATAAGAACGAGCAGGAAATAGGGGAATACCAGGATTCCTATGCCGTCCAAACGAAGAAAAATGCATATGATGCATCTCCTTCGGGTGTGTTCATTATAAAGAACTGTTTCTCAGTGTCCTCTACGTCCTAGGTATTAGATACCGGATCAGGATCCCACAAATGTAATCCGTTACATGGGCTACAGAAAGATAGAGAACTGGGAACGGGTGATAAGTTTCATGAGACAGAAAACGGTGCAAGTGTTGCAGCCAAGTCTGTTGGTCACTGTCACCCTGTAATTCCAAATACATTGATTCTGAACAAATGCTATTAGATACCGAACCTGATATACAAAATCATATCAATCTCTTTATTTAGTAAAGAAGGATATAATTTTGTATTGTTGAATATTGTTTTGAACATTTCAAAAGTTGATCGGTTCAGGCACGTTGTCTAAAAGCATTGACGTTCCAAATCAAACTACAGTTCTTAGTATACAGAACACACACAAGAGGAAGAGTTCAGAAATGAACGAATCCTTCTTGAGGTATTGTAGACTAGGTCATATTTATGCGACCCGACTAACTCGAGTTACATTAAGATGCATATTTAAATCAGTTTGAATTTACATCTTGTGAAACTTGTCAGTCATGTCACAGAGACAAGATGACCATAGCTCCGTTTACTGTAAACAGAGAAAGAGTTAGTGAACTCTTGGGATAATACATGTTGATGTATGAAGGTCCCCTGTCTACACATGCCAAGACCGGTTCTTTATACTTCATTACATTCTCTGATGATCTCTCAAGATTCAGACATATATTCCTGTTGAAATACAAGTCCGAAGCTTTTGAGATATTCACAGAATATAAGTTAGAAGTAGAGAACCAAAACGGGTATAAGTATTATGTCCTTTGATGTGATCAAGGAGGAGAATACTTAAGCACGGAATTCCTGGACTATTCTAAAGGAGAATGAGATTCTCTCTCAGCATTACTCCTCCCAATACACCATAGCACGATGGTATATCGGGGCGGAGCGATAGCACCCTATGTGATATGGTGTGCTCTATGATGAGTACTACTGAGTTTTCTATTTCCTTTTAGGAGTTATGCACTTGAGAAGCTGCATACCTATTGAATAGGGTTCAAATCAAATCAGTTGCCTACTGCTTCATATGTGATATGGAAATGGAAGGGCCCATATCTTTAGTTTGTTAAGATTTGGGGTTGTCCAGCCTATGTCTAAAAGCAAAATCCGGACAAGCTCGAGGCATGGTCTGCTCTGTAGAACTGGAAAGGTTTCAGCTATACAAACTACAGCTGATGATTTGGTAAACCCGAAGGTTTCAATAGATTCTAACGAACCTCAGCCTCTCCGCCGATCTAGTAGGGTTCCTCACCCACCTGAGAGATACTTCGGTTTCTCTATGACAGTGGGAGCGAGGATTGCATTAAAAGATGATGACCCAACTTGTTTCGGGCTGGCCATCAGGAGTGGGACTCTGTAAGAATGGCTGGATGCTTAGCGATCTGAGATGGAATCCTCATACACCAACAAAGTATGGACTTTGGTTGCTTTATCTGAAGAGTTATATCCCTATCAGGAGCAAGTATATCTTGAGAAGATTACTTGGTGTAGATGGAAAAGTTGAGACTTTCAAAGCTAGACTTGTTAAAGGTTTTCATCGACCAGGCGTAGATAATGATGAAACCTTTTTCCAGTGGCTATGCTTAAGTCTATCCAGATCCTACTTGCCACAGCTACATTCCACGACTACGATATCTGGTGGTTGGGTGTCATGACTGCTTTTCTAAATGTTGTTTTAGAAGAGAGCATCTATGTGACATATCAGACGAACATACCGGACTGTACGGTAAGTGTTACTGGTTGGATTCACAGGAGTGTGAGCGGGCTTGCTCGTTGATCTTCTGATCGCTCAATACCCGGGTGGCCGTTACGTTTAGCAGACCGCTTGCGGCTTGTGGGTGTTTGATATGATCATCACCTACTGCCGGCGTATTGACGAGTCTTTAGAGTCCTACACAGAGGTTTCCTGGCTCAAGCGAAACGAAATAGGAGCGCATATGAGATATGTGCGGGACCGAGAATAATACCAGTATGTAATACTGAATTCTATTCTCGCGATTTGTATCATCGCACGGTTATATAAGATATAGCCGGGTTACCGAATCAAATGTTGATTCGATATATTGATACACATGATATTAGTCGGTTATGACCGAATCGTTAAATCAAGTGTTGATTTAATGATTTAATGTATAATTATATATTTGATATATTACTTTACATTAACTAGTATTGGTTCACTTAAGATTATTTTTCTCATTAGATTGTGCACATTGTATATATGATATATGTTTGTGCACTAGTTTGTATCATGTTTGATGATACATGCAAACTTGGGTGTGTGTATGCTTTAAACCATGTTTAGGTTAATGGTTAGGATTTTAACTTATTTATTTATTTTATTTATTTTGTTAAAACTAAATGGTGGCTTTTCTTTATCTTTACTAGAAGTTTCATGATGCTTTAAGCATCTTTGAAAAGTCTAACCATTTTGTTTTATGTTTTAACCTAACCATCAACCTAAACCCTAGTTTATTCTCTACATGTGTTAACCTCACCCATGGTTGCTAGATGATAAGTATTCACTTGATTTATTATTTTCAAGAATAATTCATTTTTCCTTCTTCTTCTTCATCTTCTTCATGAAGTGAAGAAAACTTTCTTGAAAATTTTCAAGTGATGAAATCAAGTGAGAAATCCAAATCCAAAGTGAACCCACTTCCTATTTCTTCATCCTCTACCACTTGCCATGTTGTATAGGGTGTTATCTTCACAAGTTTTATGACCTAGTGAAGATCATCTTCGGCATCGAAGTCAACGACCTAGCCCGATCATTTCTCCGACGAAACCATCGCTGGAGTCCGGGATCCCGATGATCGCAGCGGAGGGACGTCATCACGGAGCTAAAGAAGTGGAGGACCGGATCTACAAAGGTTGTAATCCCTTTCACTTGTAGTTAAGTTGTTAACTTGCTTGTTGTTTCGCCTTACCTCTAGTAATCGATCTTGTTTAGGGTTTCTCGGCACATGAAAAATTTGATTTTGGCATGGTTGATCGGTTGTAGAACCTCATGAGTGTGCCTAGGAACCCTATAGTGGTATCAAAGCACAGTGGGAATCACACAAGACTCAATGACGATCTCAGGTCTACAGACTAACCTGTACCAGTGTCACCAGAGAACTGCCATCTGACGTAAGGTATAATACCATCTGGGAGTTCTCGACGAGTCCGTCCAGTGTACCCAGTCTCCACTGAGCACCCGTATATCATGTCTGATGTCAAACACCAATGGATATGGGATCATCCATCGCCTATCTGTATGGGTCGAGAAGGTATACGCTAGTCTACTCTGGTATATCGATGCCCCGTCTCGATACACCCACGACTAGGGACCTTGAAGGATGTACTTATGGACTACCATGTCCCCACTAGTATGATCCGCATCATAGTCCAGGTAGTCAAGTACACATCCTAAGGGCTTTACTGTAACACCTGAGCCCAATAATACTATGTATATTACTAGTTGAGGGTTGTGGTTTGCTCATTTCCAATTTTCCTGATTTTCTGGTGTTCATTGCTAAATTTTACCTGGTTAAGTCATTTTGGCACATACCAAATTTTAACTCCGAAAATGAAATTTAAGATGTCCATGTTAGCCTACTCTTCGCCATTAGTCGCGTGGTAGCGTCCGCGTGTCGAGATTCCGTTCCGTTTGGCTAAACGGGCAAGTTTGGGCGACTACGCGCGCGTGCAAGTGTCCGACTTGGGGGCATGCATTTTAATCACTAAACACCTCTTTTCAAAATTTGGAACCCGCTTCAAATCCTAAAATTTGAATTTGGAACATTTGGGCACAACCCGGGCGCGATTTGGAAATGTTTCATTTCGCGCCAAAAAGGGCCCATTTAAATTTAATATCGAATATATATATTTATACTCTAATCTAATTCCTAACAGCATATCCCCAAAAATCCTTCAAAAAATTTCCTTCCTGATTCTTTTTCAGCCAATCACGAGAAAAGAATTTCTCGTGGGCCCCACCTTTTCCCACTCTCTCTCTATCTCTCTCTTCACAAATTTCTCTCTCCCCTCGTCATTAAGCCTCTCTCTCTCCTCCTATATTAATCCCTTGCATGCAGCCGCCTCCTCTTCTCCAACGCGACCACGAACCCACGCGAAAACCCTAACCCTAGCCTCCCGCAGTCTCACCGCCGGTCTCCTCGCGACCTCGCCGTCGCCGCCCTCACCACCACGACCTCCACCGCACCCACCTACCCTCTTCCTCCTGTTCTCCCGACAACACCCGCGCCTGCACCCAACCCCGACCTCGCCTCCACCCTCGCAGACGTCGCCGTCGACGTCGCCCCCCACCGTCGACGCCTCCCACGACTCCCTCTCACCCTCCTCGTCGAGACCTCGTCGTCGCTGCCCTCCTCCCCTCGTCGGAACACCAACCCGAGCCTTCACCCATCGCCTACCCCGCTGTTCGCCGGAGAAACGTGCCGGCGACCTCGTCGACACCACCTCCGACCACCTCCCTCTCTCCCACGACCACCAGAGCCGACCCCTCTCTTCCCCACTCGCCGCAGCACCCTATTCCGCGCATCCCGAAGCTTCCTCCCTTGCTGCAGCCGCCGCCGTCGCTTCGCCGGCGATCCAGTGCCGTCGAGCCATCGTGTTTGCACCCTGTTTCTTCGCGGTGAGTTTCCTTGTGCTTCCTCTTGGTACAATTCCTTCGCTGGTCGTATTTGGCGTATATCGTATCTTTGTTGCTAACTTTGCGACTTTGTTGTTGCCGGAACCCGACCGTGCCGTCTGACGAACCCGACGCTCCAGCGAAGCCCCCTGGTCCGTGTGATCCCGTTGACCTCTGTTGGGACTCGTTCCGTGGCCCGTGCTTCCATATCGTGGTTTCTACCGACATCGCATCCGTGTTTCGGTTTGCGGAACCGCCGAGGCAAGTATCCGAATACTTGCTTAACATACTACAACTTAATCATCATATTATAACCACACAACTAATATAACATCGATACCTTTTATAACTTGGAATCGCTAGCCACGATTATCCGTAACCTTAAATCAATGAAATCATTGCTCGCTTTAACCGGTCTGCTATTAATTCATACTTAACTAATCAAACCAAGTAGATCATCCCCACTTCCTTTGTTAAAATCACTCATGAGACAATTATTATGCTTAGTTCAGATTCATGTAACTCCATTACGTATATTATCGATATTGTTCGTCTTGTGGCTTTTGCACCTCAAAGGTGCGTGAACCGGATTAATAAGAGAATACGAAACATCACTGTGTTTACCTAGATTAATATTGTTATTTACTGTTTTCTGCTACTGTTCATTATTGATTGTGTACCTGTTGTGAGCACTTACCGATTGCACGACATATTGGCCTGACCCTGCTACACCTGACATATACATACTTACCGGCTCATCCCGTTGTACCATGACATTACTTGTTCCTGATCTCGTGCCTAATGCCGACAAACCAAACCATTCCTGCTGTCGATCCAGACAGACCTACTTTTACTTGACATTGCGTTGGCATTAGTCCTTGACTACTGAATACCTGACTTGACATACATAGTTTGGGGGTATGGGGAAATCAAAGGTGAAACCGACTTGTAACTCAACAGTTCGATACATTGTTCTGATCAGTCTTACGGGCTTGGCCAGCTCCGGAGTGTTGATGCTGACATCACTCATCTATCCTACTACCTTTTACTGCTTAGCGGCACGTCTCGGATTCAGCCCCGAGGATCATGACCGTGGTCCCGGGCACGCACGGGATACTATTGAGTTACATCGACGATTCATCAATTGGTTTCAAAGACTATAGAGTAGAAAACCTGATAGGACAGTTTAGTCACCACTGCACATTACCCTGTTTGTTACTTCCTATTACTGCTTTATTCATGTTCATGCTTGCATTGTTTATTACCATGTTTATACTGTATACTTGATATCATGACGCGCTGACGTCTGGGTTTTGCATGGCCCAGATTCCGTACCTTTGTCGTCGACCGAGCGGGAGTACTTCAGCCAGCCGGCTGAACTGTGAGTTCTTTAGAGTTTAGTTTATTTATGTCATTTCATTTCCAGATGTGAGCCCGCATTATGGGACATACTGTTTACTCATTGTATTGGATCATTAGCTTCCGCACTTATTGTTTATTGATTCCTGTTATTATGGATTTGGACATGTATTTAGTTTATTTTATCTTGTTCTTGATATCTTTACAACCGTAATGTGACTGTGGATGGATACTTCCTACCCACAGGTAGCATGGTTGGCTATATCACGTGCCCAAATCTTGCGTACTCTGGGAAGCGGGGCGTGACATGGTTTTTTGGTATCAGAGCCATAGGTTAATTGGGTTGATTCTTTGTAGTTGGGTATCGCACCCGATACACGAATCAGAATACCCGTGATTAGGAAACATGTCCTGCCATCTTGACCGTTTTACCATCCTTGAATCATTCTTCCGGATCATGTCGGCATGCAAACTTACTTTGCATTGTCAAACTTGAAAACCTAACTTCTTGTTATCTCTAGGACTTAGGCGACTTGGGTGGAGTTACGTAATTGCGGCTATGATACCGCGGCATAGCTACAATGCAGTACTCTATTTAAGTATCTTGGAGTTCTAGCCTTGATCTATACTCAGAATCTATCATCATGCTAATGTTGGGTACTTTGATTTCCAGGATTCATGGCAGGTACGAATTTGAAGATGGACCAAAGAAGTGCGGTCTTAGCCGCCAGGCGTAGAGTGATAAGGGGATTGCTGGAGAGTCTAAAGGAACAGATCGAGCTGGAACCGGCTTTTGCACTGGACCCCACGTCCGTACGTAGAAGTATTCCAGTGAACAGGCGCAGCGTGGCACCAATGAAGAAAACAAGTATGGGTGATCGGAAGGGGAGCGTGATCTGTAGCCACTGCCATAAACCCAGACATGTGCGAAGGGAGTGTCGTATGAGACTGGGACTCTGTTTTAGATGTGGAGCGGCAGATCACACCGTTGATGCTTGTCCGTCGAAGCCTCGCACAAAGGATGATACACAGGAGCCTCCGCAGGGACCGTTCCAAGGACAGGGACCGCTTACTCAAGGACCACAGCAGGCCCGAGCGTTCATGTTGACAACGGAAGAAGCTAAGGCATCGGGAGAAGTGGTTTCAGGTAATTTACTTGTTCATGGTTTTCCCGCTTTGGCATTACTTAATTTCGGAGCATCCCATTGATTATGTCATCCAATTTATAACTACGCACTCGATCACCTGCACGACCCTGTCTAGTTTCTGGAACATACACACTGGGAATGGGAAAATTATAGCTAGTAAGGAAGGTAGAGATTGTACAGTTGTTGTTTGCGGACGGGAGCTTTTTGCAGACTTCTTGGGGATAGATACGGGCAGTTATGAGGTTGTCTTGGGGATGGATCTTCCTGGCACTTTCCACGCCCATATTGGCTGTAGGGCAAGGAAGGTAATTTCCAGATTCCCGGACATCCTAAGTTACTTTCATTGGAGAAAGAAATTCTGTCGGGCCAGTCGAGTTTAGGGCTAGGCCGACGAACAGTGTTCTTGCGGCTATAGTAGTGGAGAGTAAGGAAGAGCCGGCAGTTGTTCGCAACTTTGTGGATGTGTTTGAAGACATTTCGGGCTTACCGCCGAAGCGAGACGTGGAGTTCACGTTTGACCTTAGTCCTGGTGCAGCGCCAGTGTCTAAAGCTTATCCGATGGCACCGGTGGAATTGGAAGAAGTTAAGAAACAAAGTGAGTGAATTACTCGAGAAGGGATGATTCGAAGCAGCAACTCACCTTGGGGAGCTCCAGTTCTTTTTAGCGAAGAAGAAGGATCGCACTGCCAACGCTGAGACAGGAGAAATTATTTGCGAAGATGAGTAAGTGCGAATTCTGGTTGGAAGAAGTGAAGTTTCTGGGGCATGTCGTGTCGGGCGATGGAATCGCCGTTGATCCCGAGAAGATTGCAGCAGTTCAAGATTGGCCTATTCCAAAGAATGCTGCTGAAATAAGAAGTTTTCTTGGACTCGCCGGATACTACAGAAGATTTGTGGAGAACTTCGCTCGTTTAGCTGAGCCGTTAACCAAGCTTACGCGTAAGGAGGTACCGTTTGTGTGGACAGATGGATATGCATTGGCCTTCGAGGCGTTGAAGCAGAAGTTGATAACCGCCCCTATCCTAACCGTACCGGATGATTCAGGAGGACTGGTGTTTCACAGCGACGCATCGGGAAAAAGATTGGGATGTGTTTTGATGCAGAATGGGAAAGTCGTCGCTTACGCATCGAGACAGCTGAAGACTCATGAGCAGAACTATCCGACTCATGACTTAGAGCTTGCAGCCGTGATCTTCGCCCTGAAGATTTGGAGACACTACCTTTTGGGCGAGAGAGTTGAAGTCTTTACGGATCATAAGAGTTTGAAGTATGTGTTCACTCAGAAGGAGTTGAACATGAGGCAACGCAGATGGTTGGAGCTGATGGCCGACTACGACCTTGATCTTAAGTACCATCCGGGAAAAGTTAACGTCGTGCCAGATGCGCTAAGTCGGTTACCAGCAATTCAGTTATTGACTGCACAGAGAGAGATCATTGAGGAGTTTCGGAGATTTGACTTGGAGGTTGTGCTACCGCGTGCTACAGGACAGTTGATGCAGTTACAAGTACAATCGTCCTTAGTTGAGAAGATTAAAGCGGCGCAATCGCAGGATCCTAGACTGCAAAAGTTTCGAGAGCAGGTTGGAGCCGGACTACGAACCGATCTACTGATCCATGAAGATGGTTCGTTGAGATATGGTAGCCGTGTGTGTGTGCCAAAAGGAGATGTGCGTGAAGAGCTTATGAAGGAGGCACACAGTTCAGCTTACTCTGTACATCCAGGAGGGACAAAGATGTACCGAGATATTCGACAGCATTTCTGGTGGGAAGGTATGAAACGGGAAATCGCTCGCTTCGTGGCTAAGTGCTTGGTATGTCAGCAAGTCAAGGCTGAACACCAAAGGGTTGCTGGTTTGTTGCAACCACTTCCGATTCCTCAATGGAAGTGGGAACATATAACCATGGATTTCGTGACGGCGTTACCGCGGAGTCCAAAGGGCAACAATGCTGTATGGGTGATTGTCGATCGGTTGACCAAGGCAGCTCACTTTATTCCTTTTCGAGTTGGTCAATCGACGGAGACTTTGGCAGAGCGGTACATGCAGGAGATTGTCAGATTGCATGGAGTACCGGTAAGCATCGTGTCCGATCGGGACTCTCGGTTCTCATCGCACTTTGGAGGAGCTTACAAGAAAGTTTGGGAGCTCGATTGAAGTTTAGCACAGCTTATCATCCTCAGACTGATGGACAATCAGAGAGAACGATCCAGACCCTTGAAGTTATGTTGAGGGCTTGCAGGATGGACTTCAAAGGTTTCTTGGGAGGATCATCTACACCTGGTGGAGTTTTCGTACAACAATAGCTTCCAAGCGACAATTCAGATGGCTCCGTTTGAGGCGCTGTATGGTCGTAAGTGCCGTTCACCTGTTTGTTGGGATGATGTTGGTGAACGAAGGTTACTAGGACCAGATTTGGTGGTACAGACAGTCGAGAAGGTGAATACAATCAGGAAGCATATGAAGGCAGCTCAAGACAGACAGAAGAGTTGGGCCGACACGTCAAGAAGACCTCTAGAGTTCGCCGTGGGTGATTTGGTATTCCTGAAGATATCACCGACTAGAGGGGTGATTCGCTTTGGAAGTCGGGGAAAGCTTAGTCCCCGATTCGTTGGACCCTTCGAGATATTGGAGCGTGTCGGAGAGGTATCGTACCGGTTGGCGTTACCATCGTCATTAGCAGGAGTTCATGATGTGTTTCATGTGTCTCAACTACGGAGGTATGTTCGTGATGAGACCCATGTTTTGGATCACTCGGAGTTGACCGTTCGGGAGGACCTGACTTTTGAGGAGCGACCAGTCGAGATCAAGGATCGAAGAGAAAAGGTTCTTAAGAACAAGGTTATCCCTCTTGTGCTAGTTTCTTGGGGTAACCGATCGCATGGAGAATCTACTTGGGAGCGAGAAGACGAGATCCGACAGAAATTCCCTCATCTTTTCCAGTAGTTAGTTATCTTGTATTCTTGGAATTTCGAGGACGAAATTCTTTTGTAGTTGGGTATGATGTAACACCCGAGCCCAATAATACTATGTATATTACTAGTTGAGGGTTGTGGTTTGCTCATTTCCAATTTTCCTGATTTTCTGGTGTTCATTACTAAATTTTACCCGGTTAAGTCATTTTGGCACATAACAAATTTTAACTCCGAAAATGAAATTTAAGATGTCCATGTTAGCCTACTCGTCGCCATTAGTCGCGTGGTAGCGTCCGCGTGTCGAGATTCCGTTCCGTTTGGCTAAACGGGCAAGTTTGGGCGACTACGCGCGCGTGCAAGTGTCCGACTTGGGGGCATGCATTTTAATCACTAAACACCTCTTTTCAAAATTTGGAACCCGCTTAAAATCCTAAAATTTGAATTTGGAACATTTGGGCACAACCCGGGCGCGATTTGGAAATGTTTCATTTCGCGCCAAAAAGGGCCCATTTAAATTTAATATCGAATATATATATTTATACTCTAATCTAATTCCTAACAGCATATCCCCAAAAATCCTTCAAAAAATTTCCTTCCTGATTCTTTTTCAGCCAATCACGAGAAAAGAATTTCTCGTGGGCCCCACCTTTTCCCACTCTCTCTCTATCTCTCTCTTCACAAATTTCTCTCTCCCCTCGTCATTAAGCCTCTCTCTCTCCTCCTATATTAATCCCCTGCATGCAGCCGCCTCCTCTTCTCCAACGCGACCACGAACCCACGCGAAAACCCTAACCCTAGCCTCCCGCAGTCTCACCGCCGGTCTCCTCGCGACCTCGCCGTCGCCGCCCTCACCACCACGACCTCCACCGCACCCACCTACCCTCTTCCTCCTGTTCTCCCGACAACACCCGCGCCTGCACCCAACCCCGACCTCGCCTCCACCCTCGCAGATGTCGCCGTCGACGTCGCCCCCCACCGTCGACGCCTCCCACGACTCCCTCTCACCCTCCTCGTCGAGACCTCGTCGTCGCTGCCCTCCTCCCCTCGCCGGAACACCAACCCGAGCCTTCACCCATCGCCTACCCCGCTGTTCGCCGGAGAAACGTGCCGGCGACCTCGTCGACACCACCTCCGACCACCTCCCTCTCTCCCACGACCACCAGAGCCGACCCCTCTCTTCCCCACTCGCTGCAGCACCCTATTCCGCGCATCCCGAAGCTTCCACCCTTGCTGCAGCCGCCGCCGTCGCTTCGCCGGCGATCCAGTGCCGTCGAGCCATCGTGTTTGCACCCTGTTTCTTCGCGGTGAGTTTCCTTATGCTTCCTCTTGGTACAATTCCTTCGCTGGTCGTATTTGGCGTATATCGTATCTTTGTTGCTAACTTTGCGACTTTGTTGTTGCCGGAACCCGACCGTGCCGTCTGACGAACCCGACGCTCCAGCGAAGCCCCCTGGTCCGTGTGATCCCGTTGACCTCTGTTGGGACTCGTTCCGTGGCCCGTGCTTCCATATCGTGGTTTCTACCGACATCGCATCCGTGTTTCGGTTTGCGGAACCGCCGAGGCAAGTATCCGAATACTTGCTTAACATGCTACAACTTAATCATCATATTATAACCACACAACTAATATAACATCGATACCTTTTATAACTTGGAATCGCTAGCCACGATTATCCGTAACCTTAAATCAATGAAATCATTGCTCGCTTTAACCGGTCTGCTATTAATTCATACTTAACTAATCAAACCAAGTAGATCATCCCCACTTCCTTTGTTAAAATCACTCATGAGACAATTATTATGCTTAGTTCAGATTCATGTAACTCCATTACGTATATTATCGATATTGTTCGTCTTGTGGCTTTTGCACCTCAAAGGTGCGTGAACCGGATTAATAAGAGAATACGAAACATCACTGTGTTTACCTAGATTAATATTGTTATTTACTGTTTCCTGCTACTGTTCATTATTGATTGTGTACCTGTTGTGAGCACTTACCGATTGCACGATATATTGGCCTGACCCTGCTACACCTGACATATACATACTTACCGGCTCATCCCGTTGTACCATGACATTACTTGTTCCTGATCTCGTGCCTAATGCCGACAAACCAAACCATTCCTGCTGTCGATCCAGACAGACCTACTTTTACTTGACATTGCGTTGGCATTAGTCCTTGACTACTGAATACCTGACTTGACATACATAGTTTGGGGGTATGGGGAAATCAAAGGTGAAACCGACTTGTAACTCAACAGTTCGATACATTGTTCTGATCAGTCTTACGGGCTTGGCCAGCTCCGGAGTGTTGATGCTGACATCACTCATCTATCCTACTACCTTTTACTGCTTAGCGGCACGTCTCGGATTCAGCCCCGAGGATCATGACCGTGGTCCCGGGCACGCACGGGATACTATTGAGTTACATCGACGATTCATCAATTGGTTTCAAAGACTATAGAGTAGAAAACCCGATAGGACAGTTTAGTCACCACTGCACATTACCCTGTTTGTTACTTCCTATTACTGCTTTATTCATGTTCATGCTTGCATTGTTTATTACCATGTTTATACTGTATACTTGATATCATGACGCGCTGACGTCTGGGTTTTGCATGGCCCAGATTCCGTACCTTTGTCGTCGACCGAGCGGGAGTACTTCAGCCAGCCGGCTGAACTGTGAGTTCTTTAGAGTTTAGTTTATTTATGTCATTTCATTTCCAGATGTGAGCCCGCATTATGGGACATACTGTTTACTCATTGTATTGGATCATTAGCTTCCGCACTTATTGTTTATTGATTCCTGTTATTATGGATTTGGACATGTATTTAGTTTATTTTATCTTGTTCTTGATATCTTTACAACCGTAATGTGACTGTGGATGGATACTTCCTACCCACAGGTAGCATGGTTGGCTATGTCACGTGCCCAAATCTTGCGTACTCTGGGAAGCGGGGCGTGACATTTACCAACATGTAAAAGAGAGACAATCAGTGTACACGTTAAGGTAAAGAGCAACCAGATAGCATACTATCATGTCGAGCAAGAAAGTCCTCCGTATATATATCCAAGCATTCACTACAATATACATCCTATGTATAGTAATGGCCTCTAGGGCATATATATAACTAACATCTCTACACTTGCCTACAGCATTCCTTAGACACGTCGACTCGCCAACTTCATGCCCGAGTTGCCTCGGTCTAGAGGTGGGAGCCCGTAAAAGAACCCGGCGTTGTGGTGCCCGTTCCGACGAGGAGGTGACGACCGGAGATTCCGCGAGGAGATCGGAGTGGAGGCGAAGACCGAAGGACACGGATCGCTTGGTATAGCTTCTCTACTCTTATTCTATTTTGCTAGAGTTAGGTTAATGGCCCGGTCCGGGATTTTAGTGCGCGGTGGTGCCGGTTTTCTAGTTTTGAAAAAGTTTCGTTTCCGCATTTCGGCGTTGGATTGACGGCCGGGGCGCCGCCGTGCACTTACAGGAGTGACCTATGGGCCCGACGCGGCCTCTATTTTCTCAATACCGGTGGAGCAAGTTACACAAGCCACTACTGGATTGTTCTTTAGAACCGTGCACTCACCTATAAGTTTCGGTGCCTCAGCACCGCAAGAAAAACCTCTTAAAAGGTCGATCTTCGATCGACTGGAAACCGGAACAGCCCCTCTTAATAGGCTGTCTAAATCTGGCGTCTCAGTCTTCAACAGGCTGAGCAAAAGCACAAACGGGCCCGCAAAGAAGCTCGTGATACCTGAAGGGGCTACCGCAAAACGAATAGCTCACCCTACTCCTGCTATAGGTGAAGCCGTCAAAGGCGCTTCCCCCATCAGATGGTCGGTTTTTGAAAGGCTGGCCGCTTCTCCTCAAACTTTAATAAGGACGTTGGTCTTTAACAGGCTAACATCGATTGAAGCTCCTTAGCAAAACCAGGGGCATGATGAAGTCGCTTCCAAAACTGAGGCGGTCCCTTCTGCAAGGCACGCTCGACGCCGCCGCTGACGCCGAGTAAAAAAAGCTGGGGGCAACTCCCCTTCTGGACTCACCCCACCAACTCCAGTAGTGGAAGTTGACGTTGATGTTCCAATCGGGAACAACTTTGATCCGCTCAAGTGGGTACATAAGAACTCCCTGACGTTGGTGCTAAAGAAATCACCTCTGCCAGTAGAGGTCTTTGTGCAGGAAAAGCCGGAGCGGCCTCATCAGCGGCTCTCCTCACAAATTCATAGGGTCTGGCAGAAAGTCCAAGACTCTGTGATTGACAAAGATTACTCTCGTTGACCTGAAAAATCTAAGGGTCGACAAGAAAAAGATCACACCACCATGCGACAGGGGACTTCTCCTAAACAGGTGCCTATCACAACGGCTACTTCAACTTCCACCTCTCATAAAAGAACGAGGCTGGAGAAAACTCTACCGCCCGCGGCAAATTCCAAAGGCGATAGACCTAAACGCCCCAAGGCCGGGGGCATAATAATACATACGGTCTACATGGCTTCGGGAAAAGAAGAAAGCCGTGCTTCGGTGAGTCACCAACCGCAAACTCGGTCGCTGACAAAGGCTCGGGAGCAACAACAAAAGCTCCAGGAAATGTTGACCAAAATGGCAGCACTTACCGGACAGAAAGAAAGTCCGGACAAAGAAGCTGAACAGTGCCAAGAGCGGGAGACCGATACAGAGTTTCTGCGAAGGGTGCTCGAGAGAAAGAACAAGGAAACCGTTGAGCAAGCTACTAACATAAAGCAGATGGCTCTTGTTTACCCCAATCAGAGCAAAGCTCTGTTCAAATTCCGAGGCGGGAGATGAAGCAACGCTTCATCTTCCCCCAATCAGAGCAAAGTTTTGCTTTGAAAATTTAAACTTTAATAAATGAAGCAACGCTTCAGATCCTTTGCGCTGCGCGCAACGCGCCACGTGTCAGGCGCAGATGCATCAGCGCAGCGCCCAAGAAGGCGCGCCCAATCAGAGCAAAGCTCTATTTAAACTAAAATTAAAGGAAGCAACGCTTCAGTTGCGCAAGCGCTGCGCTGCGCGACGCGTGTCAGCGCAGATGCGCTAGCGCAGTTGCGCAAGCGCTGCGCTGCGCGACGCGTGTCAGCGCAGATGCGCTAGCGCAGTTGCGCTGCGTTTTGCGCTGCGCGACGCGTGTCAGCGCAGATGCGCTGCGCTGTGCGCTGCTTGCAACGTGTCATGCTCTGGAGCATTTGCGCCAAACAGAATTAAGATTTCAAAGAAATCTTTCTGTTCTTGTCAAAACAAGAAGATTTTCTTCTGTAAAACAGAAGCCCTTGGATCAAAGATCCAACGGTGGGGAAAATTCCCCAAATCACTCAGAGAAATATCTCTTTAACAAATTTATGGGCACTATATAAAGGCCCCTAGACCTCAATTCAAATGCATCAACACTTCTGAGAAATCAAGAGCTTCAAACAGAGAGAACCCTGAAAAAGTTTCAAGAAAAAGGTAAAAACCTTCACAAAATAGAAGAAATTTCTTCTAATAGATCATTGATCTAAAAACAAGATCAATGATCTTCACATAATAAACAGTGCTTTGCACTTCTTATGAACCACTGGTTTTTTAAAACAAGAAAAAACAAAATAAAGAATAGTGCTTTGCACTTTTATGAACCTTTGGTTCCTGAAATAAAAAGAAAAACTTGTTTTTTTTTCTTTGATCTAAATTAGATCAAGGAAACGAATAGTGCTTTGCACTTCTTTTATGAATCATTGGTTCTTGAATCTAAAAGATTCTTAAATCATAGTGCATTGCACTTGTAAACCGCGCTGTTGCGCTCCTGGATTGGCGCAAGCCACCAGAGCGCGCCACGTGTCAGCAGCGCAGGCACAGCGCATTAGCGCAGCGCACTGCGCTTGCGCGACACGTGTCAACACTACAAGCGCTTGCGCTCTCTGATTGGCGCAAAGCGCCTGATAAATGCAAGACATTTCTTAAAAGGGTCAGGCCCAAATCAAAAAGACCAAGCATGCCTAATTAAATTGATGCTCTGCATCATTTATAAATGGGCAGAGCCCAAACAAAATAATAAAAATGCTATGCATTTTAAAAAGGGGCAGAGCCCAAACAAAGTAGATGCCTTGCATCATTCATAAATGAGCAGAGCCCAGAATAAATTGATGCTCTGCATCTTTTATGGGCAGAACCCAAACAAACAAAAAAATAGAAAATAATGCAATGCATTATTTAAAAATGGGCCAAGCCCTAGCACAGGTCTAATAGACCAAAAAACAAATAAAAGCGTTGAATATTTTTCAACTGGACTTAGCCCAATCATGGCCGTAAGTCCTCAAATTAAATTGACTGAGCAAGATTGCTCTCTTAAATCAATTTACCTCCGGTTCGAGGGTACATCTCCGAACTCCTCTGACACCTATCGTTGTAATCCTTCAACGTCGTCAGAGAGGTGACGGGTCCCGACGGCCATATATTAAATGGACTACTACGTCCTTAAACTGGAAATGGATCTAGACGATCCCGTTAAGTTGATCTTAGTCTCAAATTAGAATAACGTATCCTTAACGAATGTTTAAATTGATCTTAGTCTCAAATGCGGCTAACGTATCCTTAAACTAAAAACACCAAACCCAAATCTAAGTAAATACGGATTTGGACTAATCCACGTCCTACGGGCGACGACATAAATTAGTCTCCGTATACAATCCACGGGCAACCACAAACAAAACAAACACCCACGACACGAAGTGAAATTCTGGAGAAGGAGAAAGTTGTTACCACGATGCGGTAGCGTAATTAACTGCAGGGGCTTGCGTCTGCAGGGAAGAGCGTCCCCACAATCAAAAACCCCTTAAGCGAGGGGGAATCTGATGAAGTCTGCTACATCGGCCGCATCCGTCCAAACCTCCGATACACGGTGCCATAAATCAACTTGGCATCTTCGGAGAGGTGGACGGATAAAACCAAATAGCATCTGCCCCGAATCACAGGCAAGACGTCCATGTCTTGGCCGCCGTTCGGAGGGGAACAGATTCTGGCACGCCCGGTGGGACCTTTTCCTCTTTCCACTCCACACTTCGTGTGTCGTCTTCGCGAACCAATCGCGGTTTGTTAATGGTTGCCTTTGGATTTTAAGTTACTAAGATTTGGTCTTTTGTCTGGCGCAGAACGCAAGCATCAATGGCCTTTAACTGCACCAACTGCTTGAAGTGCCACTGCAACGGACGCTCCACCTCCCCTGGAGGTATAGCATATGGGCCCCAAGCGGCCTCCTTCCTCACTTTGCCAGTAGACCAGGTGACCCAGGCCACCACCGACCTATTTTTCGGGACCATGATCTCGCCTACAAGCTTCTCTATGCCAATACCTGCACCGGAAGTGAACAAGAAGTCGGTCTTCGACCGGCTCACTGCTACGACGGCCCCTGTCAACGGGTCGCCCACTACCAAACCAGCAGCCTCTGTCTTCGCGAGGCTGGATCAGAACTCTAAATTGGCTGTCTCGAGGAAGGCAATAGCTGCTGCTCCAGAAGTCGTCAAGACGGCTTCCCCTATCAAAGAGTCAGTCTTTTCAAGACCGACTGTTCCTGCTACTGCCCCTGCTCGAGGGTCTGTCTTCGACAGGTTGAATATCATCCCTCAAAAGACAACCTCAGTCTTTAAGAGGCTAACACCAGCGACGCCTGATTCAGACAGGGGGCAAAAAGAAGCTGTCTCAATCTCCGAGCCAGTCCCAACGGCTCATCGTGCTCGACGTTTCCATTGGCGACGAGTGAGGAAGGCAGGGGGCAACTCCCCCTCAGGGCTAACTCCACCGGCTCCAGGGGTGGAAGTCAACGCTGCTGTTCCAACTGAGAACAGCTTTGAACTGTTGAGGAGGGTACGTAAGAACTCTCCAACCGCTACATTGAAAATATCTCCTCCGCCCGCGGAGAGAGTTCCAGAAACGAAGCAAGAACAGCCCCCTCAACGGCTGTCCTCAAAAATTTATAAAGTTTGGCGGAGAGTTCAAGACTCCGTGATTGACCCAGGTCACTCTCGTCAACAGAAAAAGGCGAAAGTGCAAGAAGAAAAGGATCGTCCTCTTAAACAGCAAAGGTCGACAATCGCTAGGGTGCCCACTGCAATGACCCCTTTAACTTCAACGACCCACAAAAGAAGAAGGCCGGAAAAACCCCCCGCGCCGGCGACAAATATCAGAGGTGGTGAACCCAAACGCCCTAAGTCAGGGGGCATTGTAGTTCATACCGTCTATGTGGCGTCTGGTAAGGAGGACAGTCGCATATCTACGGGTCATCGACCGCTTACGCGATCAGTGACCAAGGCGCAGGAGCAGCAGCAGAAGCTCCAAGAGATGATGAACGCTATGGCCGCACTTACAGGGCCAAAGGAAAACCCTGAAACGTCCTCGGATGAACGCCAGGAGGAAGAAATCAACGCCGAATTCCTTCGTCGAATATTGGAGAAGAAGGACAAAGAGGCTGCTGAACAAGCAGCCAACATACAGCGTATGAGCCTCCTCTTCCAAGACATGATAGGGATGATGATACAACAAGATCCTCCGGCTGAAGAGCCCCCGGTCGTCCTTAGAGACGATAGGGGAGAGACATCAAATCCTCCGCCAGCTCCGTCATGGCTAAAGAGGATACAATCTCTAAAGCTGATTTGGACGAGTACATAGCCCAACAAATACGGGTTCATCATGCGACTGAAGCAGCTGGCCAGGTCGTAAAAACAGGGCGGCCGTATCCAAGTTGGTACGATCAAATCAAGTACCCGCCCGGTTACACAATTCCTAATTTCCATGTCTACAAGGGAACGGGCAATCCTCACCAGCATGTTGCCCAGTTCAGGGCGCTCTACGGTAACACCGGCGGTGATGACAAGCTTTTGCTTCGTCAGTTTGTTGGAAGTTTATCAGATACGGCGTTCGAGTGGTACTCTGAGCTCCCGAACGACTCTATCAAAACCTTCGCGAAGATGGAGCTGTTATTCACTCAGCGTTTTGCAAGCGCTAGTGAACGCACCCCGATGACGGCACTGATTAATGCCAGGGTAAAGCCAGACGAGACATGGGTTCAATATGCTATACGGTGGCGAAACTTATGGTCGAAGTGCGAGCAGCGCATTGAAGAAGCTCCCGCAGTGGGTATGTTTGTGGGAACCCTTGATCCGCAAGCAACCATCTCGCAATTTATGATGTTTTTCAAGCTGACTACGTTCCAGGCCTTGATTGACAACCTAGCACAAATGGATCAGATGGGCCATAAACCCCCTCTTCCAAAGCCGGACTCCCGAAATGACAAAGGGAAGGGAAAAGCGATCGTTGTCGCTAATGCTCAACAACAACCGAGCGACTCGAAGCCGGTTGCTCATCAAAATAATATGCGTCCGTACGTGGCCCTTGAGGAAAGGCTAGGACGTTCTTACTCCTTTCCCCGCGATAAAACGAGGAGGTTATTCAAGCTGGCGTTACGCAACCTACTCATAAATCTGCCGGATCCAAAACGTCCGTTACAACCAACTGATGTCAATGAGCCTAACTACTGTCCTTATCATCGAGTACTGGGCCATCCGATCGAAGATTGCTACGTTTTCAAAAATTGGCTTGAAAACCAGTACCGACAGGGCAAATTCGCGTTATCTGACAAATGGAAGGTGAATCCCCCGCAGCCCCACACATCTAAAGGGACGAATACGCCGGGGGCAAAATGCTCCGTCGTTGAAGAAGCTCCTTGGGAGGTTGTATTATCAGCCAAGACAAAGAGGATGCTAAATGATCTTCAGACATGTCCAGCGATTAGGTGGAAGAACCCGTTGGAACCGCAGGTCATTGAGGGAATGTTGAAGCCACGTACAACTCCAAAGACCGATGGTGGTGGCCCGAGCACTCCCAACCAGCCATCAAAACCTTCGAAAAAGAAGAAGAAGAAATCAAAGAAGCCCGTGAAGCCTGGCGACAAGCGCACGGACTTGCAAAAACAAATTGACGCGCTGGAGGAATACAACCAGAAGGCACGGACTCCCATTACATTCCAAGAGTTCCTCAATCATGTCTTTCAAGAGGGGGATGAGCTAGAAAGTTCATCCGATGAATCTGAAGAATGCGTGGCGAGCTGTCATGTAATTTCTCATTCGTTCATGGACAATGAAGAGACTCCTTGTACTGGAATGCTGGGGGCAGATCCTGAATCAAAAATTTTGGGGCCATCAGATGAAGTAATTGACGCATTCCTTAATGAAGCTCGGTTGAAAAGTAAAACTGATCAAGAATGCGAGACGGCTATATTTGAAAGGGCCAAACGCCAGCGACTTGACGAAAGAGCTGAGATGATTCCGCTGGAGCAAAATGCCTCCACCATCGACAAAAGACAATTCAAGATGAGGAAAAGATTTGCTAAGGCCATATCAATGGGCATGAAGCTACCATCCTCCGAAGGAAAAATTATTGGTGAAATAGAAATGCACCCCTCCTATTGCTTATATCATCAGAAGGTTTCACACCCCACTCAGGAGTGCAAAGCTTTCGATAAATGGTGGCAAGGATACATTGCTCATAGACAACGCTTCAAGCGGGAAAAGCGCAAAACTCGTCGGGAGCAAAGAAATATGACCGAAGGGCTTAAAAGAACTACTGGCGATTGTTGCATGGTTAACACCGGCGGGTCATAAGTGCCTACATTCGGGAGCGATTCTGATGAAGAGCTGGAACTTGCCCCTCTCTTTAAAGAGTCCACTTCGGGAAAAGAAGAAGAGCCGAAGGTTTGCGAAAATATTCGGCTGCGGAATCGGACGCTGCCCGAAAAGAATCTCAGACCCTCAAACAGAAAAGATAAAGGGAAAGAAAAGGTCCCTGAAGATATCGTTTTAGATGACCAAGTTGTGGAGGAGCTAAGCGCCAAGAACCCTCCGAAAAGAAATAAGGTGGATTACAACGTCAGCGCATCCGAGGAAGCTACCCTCACAGCTCAGCGTTCTTGACGCCCTTTTGTTATCAAAGGAAGCGAGAGATTCGTTGATCAAGGCACTACAAGATCCGGAACAATTCCAAGCGTTCCTGGCTGAGGAAAAGATGAAGGATGAATTGGAGGAAGTGCATACGGCCGATGTCGCTTTTGGTGATGAAGACCTTCTCCTTGGGACGTGCGAACACAATCGCCCCCTCTATGTCTCAGGATACTGTCACGATATAAAAATAGGCAAAATCCTGATCGACAATGGATCCTCCGTTAACCTCCTCAATGTGCGGGTGTTAAAAGAAATCTGCATAAGCGTCCAGCACCTTGCTCGGGACAAGATCACTAACTCCGGGTTCGACTCCCAGTTATCAAGAACTCTTGGGTCTGTGATACTGACGCTACGCTTCGGGTTACTCGTCACGGACATTAAGTTACACATCATAGACGCCAAGACATGCTACAACACTCTGCTCGGCCGACCGTGGTTACACGAGTACAACATCATCCCTTCTACACAACATCAGTGTATGAAGTATTCTAAGGATGGTCTCGAGTATACCGTGGCGGGAGAACTGAACCCGTTCTCTGTGAATGAGGTCCGCAAATATGAAGATGCCAAATACTTCTTACCGGATTTCAAAGACACGGAAAGGTGTCACAAGCCGGAGAACAAAACTAACGCCACCATCCTTGTTTTCGGGAGTGATACTGAGGAGGAAGAGGAGATGGTGTATTCGGGTCCGCCCCAACACAACAAGCCAGGACCATCCGCACCTACGTTGATCTTTGGTAGCGACTCGGAAGATGAGATCCATGCTGTATTCTCTGCTCGACCTTCAATACAAACGTCCGCTGGCGAAAAGCAAAGTCTACAAGTCGCCATGGTGCCGCTTAAACACCGTAAAGAACTGGATGCGCTTGATATCTACAGTGTAGAAGAGCTGCGAACGTTCTATATCCCTCCCAGGCGAGAAAGCGAAAAAGCAATTCTGTTCTACTGCTCTGAAGAAACCAAAGTGGAGAAAGAAATCTTGCATGGCGCAGATCCTACGCTCGACAGGCTTCAGCCTATCCGTCTTCCCAGATATTATACGGAAGGTTTGAAAAAGCTGCTGAAACGCCAGGGGATATCCTTCATGCAGACCGTTCGAAAAGCCAAGTTCTATGACAAAGTCTGGAACGTTTCCGGGACTCAATGCAAACTGCCTAATGGGAGAATGAAAACAAGAGGGCTTGGATACATCCGGTCAAAGAAACGAGAGTTACTACACGGCTGTTACGTCGTGTATGATTTCGATGAAGAAGTGGATGCTCAATGGGAGGACGCTAATCCTGAGCCAGTGAAAGCTCCAGATGCAAAAGTGCCCAGTCCGTCGTTCGAAGAACAAATGGACAAACTTATAAGGGAAGCTAGTCAAAAAGTCCGAGACGACCATAACCGTGAAATGGCCATCTACGATAAAACCAAAACGCAACGCCTCCTCCAACAGGCCGTGAAAAATGAGAATGCCGCCCCCTGTCAACTTGTTATAAAAAAGGCTCGACGCAAAAGCAGAAACAAATCGAAAGGCCAAAAGGGCGCTCAACAGCAACAAAGCGGGGCTAAGAAGCCACGCAAACGGGAGTCGAGCGTTATTGATCTATCCCTCATGAGGAAAATGGGTCGGGCATACTCTTTTCCTCGGGACAAGACCAAGAAAATACTTGATCTTGCTCTAAAGCATCAAATGCTTACACTGCCGGAGTCCAAGAACCCCGAACAAGCAGGCGAAGTCTCTGACCCAAATTATTGCTCTTACCATCGAGTAATAGAGCACCCTCTCGAGGACTGCTTTACCTTCAAGAATTGGGTTGAAGATCAGTATCAGCTTGGCAAGTTCGCTCTGTCCGACAACTGGAGGGTAACACCGCCCCAAAAGCATGAACCCAAAGCCACGAGAACAGAACCAACTTCATATTGGGACTGGAAGCAGATTCGCACTTATCACATGATAACAATATCAAAAGAAGAGCCCGAGGACATGGATGACCTTCCCTGGTGCTTCGAAAACAGCAATGATGAGGTGATCTCAGAATTTCCACCAGCGCCGAAAGAGCTGGAAGATGGAATCCATACCACGGCGGATAACCTCAAGAAAATTGAATTGGGAACGGCGAATGACCCGCGACCGACATTCATTAGTGAGCTGCTGTCTGAAGAGAAGGTGGCTTCATTAAAAGACTTGCTTATGCAGCACAAAGACTGCTTCGCATGGAACTATTCCGAAATGCCGGGATTAGATCCAGAAATTGCTGTGCGCAAATTGGCGATATCCCCGGACGTCAAGCCAGTCAAGCAGGCACCAAGAAGAATGCGGCTCGAGCTTGAGATGAGCATCAACACCGAGGTCAAGAAGCTGATCGACTCTGGCTTTATTCAGGAGGTTCAATATCCGGAATGGATCGCCAACATCGTCCTGGTGATGAAGAAAAATGGGACAGTGCGCATATGCATGGACTTTCGGGATCTCAATAAAGCCTGTCCGAAGGACGATTTCCCAGTGCCAGTCACCGAACTGATGATTGACAATACGTCCACTCACAAGGTTTTCTCCTTCATGGACAGCTCGTCAGGATATAATCAGATAAAAATGCATCCCGAAGACCAGAAGCACACCGCTTTTAGGACTCCTTTGGGTATATTCTGCTACAAAGTGATGCCCTTTGGTCTGAAAAACGCCGGTGCCACTTATCAGAGGGCCATGACGCAAATCTTCGATAACCTTATACACGAAATCGTCGAATGCTATATCGACGACCTCGTGGTTAAAAGCAAATCATACGAGAAACATCTCGAGCATCTGAAGACCGTATTTCAACGCCTTCGGCAATACAATTTGAAGATGAACTCTCTCAAGTGTGCATTCGGAGTTTCTTCGGGCAAATTCCTGGGATTCATCGTCCGACACCGAGGTATTAAGATAGATCCGTCAAAGATCAAGGCGATCATGGAAATGCCTCCACCAAGGACTCTCAAACAGCTGCGGTCTCTCCAAGGGAAGCTCGCGTATATACGGCGATTTATACCCAACCTTTCAGGCAAGTGCCGTCTTTACAGTCACCTGATGAAGAAGGGAACCCCGTTCGTCTGGGACCAAAAGTGCTAAAGCGCACTAGACGAAATCAAGCAGTACCTGCAGAACCCGCCAGTGTTGGCTGCTCCGGTCAAGGAAAAGCCCCTCATTCTTTATACGACCGCCCTCGAAGGTTCTTTAGGCGCATTATGGGCACAAGAGAACGATCAAGGGAAGGAAAGGGCACTCTACTACTTAAGTCGAGTTCTGCTGGGGGCAGAAAGCAACTACTCCCCTATTGAAAAACGCTGCCTGGCGTTGATCTTCACGATAACAAAGCTCAGGCACTATGCGTTGGCGCACGAGGTCCGTCTCATTTCAAAGGTGGACCCCCTTAAATATTTGATGTCGAAGGCCATATTAACAGGTCGACTCGCTAAATGAACCCTGCTCTTGATGGAGTTCTCGATAACGTATCAACCTCTCAAGGCAGTGAAAGGCCAGGCCATCGCCGACTTCCTTGCCGAGCACCCGATACCTGTCGATTCTCCTTTGAATTGCGATCTTCCAGACGAACATGCGTTTGATGCGATCGACGGCGGTGATACCCGATGGGAGCTTTATTTTGATAGGGCATCTTCCCTGAAGAAGCGCAAACAAAACGCCCCTATAATCAAATCAGGGGTAGGCCTCATCTTCGTGACTCCATAAGGAGGGATAATGCACTTCGCTTTCTCCTTGACAGAGCCGAGGACAAATAACGAAGCAGAATACAAAGCTTTGATAGCAGGCCTCGAGATCGCCATTGACATGGGAATTGAAAACCTCCTCATATACGGAGATTCTCAACTGGTCGTTAGTCAAGTAAACGGCGACTATCAAACGTGCAAACCGGAGTTGGTGAAGTATGGTGAAAAGGTGCAACAACTGTTGACCCGAATTCCCTCCTATACTTTGGAAAGCATACCCGCGCGGAAAACAGCAAAGCAGACGCGTTGGCCAAACTTGCTAAAGAACTGGCTGACGAGAACCTCGATGACGTTAGAATCGTGGTATAAAGCCATCGGGTGCTTGCCCCAGCAGAAATACCTCCGGAATCATCCAAAGAAAAAGAAGCGACTGAGCAGACGACCTTACAAATAAAAGAACGAGAAAAGGCTGAGGACTGGAGGGAAGTCTTCATAGACTACTTTAAGTCCCATCGAATGCCCGAGGATGCGTCCTCGAGACATCAGCTTATGAAACGAGCTCTGTCTTTCGCCTTCGTCAACGATACTCTATACAAGAGGTCGTTTGATTCTCTGTGGCTGAGATGCCTAGGGCTTGACGAAGCGGAAAGGGTCGTCCAGGAAGTTCATGACGGAATCTGCGGTTCTCACCAAGCGGGACCGAAGATGAAGTTGAAGATCAAACGGATGGGATACTACTGGCCCACGATGATTCAGGATTGCCTCAAATATGCGAAGCAATGTCACTCATGCCAAATTCATGGGGACTTCATCCACCAGCATCCAAATCCACTCCATCCAACGATGGCTAGCTGGCCGTTCGAAATGTGGAGAACTGACATAGTCGGCCCCATCGAACCAGCATCGTCTAGGGGACATCGTTTCATCCTGGCGACGACTGACTACTTCTCCAAATGGGCAGAGGCAGTACCGTTGAGAGAAGTGAAAACGGAGAATATCCTCCACTTCTTCAAGACGCACGTCATATATCGGTTTGGAACTCCGCGACGGATCATCTCCGATAACGGGCCAACTTACAGAAGCCACAAGATCAGTCGCTTCGCGCAACAACACAATATAGACTGGAGATATTCCTCGGTTTATAATCCGCGAGCTAATGGTCTAGCTGAGGCCTTCAACAAGACCTTGATAAAGATCATGAAGAAAACGGTGTCCCGAAATAAGAAGGACTGGTACGAGAGACTGCAAGAAGCTCTCTGGGCATATCGAACTACGTTCAAGACAGCCACGAACACAACGCCGTACGCATTGGTATTCGGTACAGAAGTAGTACTCCCCCTTGAGATAGAGTTACCCTCTCTACGAGTGGCAGTCCATTACGAGCTGACGGACGAAGAAAATGCTCACCTTCGGCTTGAGGAGCTTGATGCCCTTGACGAAACCCAGCTTATAGCGCAACAAAATCTAGAAGCCTATAAAGCAAAGATAACGCGCTCATATGAAAGATTGACCCGGCCGAGGACATTCCGCCAAGGCGAACTCGTGCTAGTGGTCAAAAGGACTATGATTCCCAATCGCGCCAAGCGGGGAAAATTCGAGCCAAACTATGAAGGCCCGTACATCATAGACAAGGTCTACCATGGTAGAGCCTATCTACTCATGGATATGCACGGTGAAAGGCCTTACAGGCCAATAAATGGTCGATTCCTAAAGAAATACTACGCTTAGCGAGTTACTGCCTAGGTCAATGATAGATGACGACGACTATGTCCGCTCGCTATCTTCCTAAGCTCAAACTTTATAAGCAGTAGCCAGCTGTTTCCTGGGCGGACCGAAATGTCCTTAAACTAATGACGGACCGAAACGTCCTTAAACTAATGACGGACCGAAACGTCCTTAAAACTACTACCGCAGCATCCTTAGGCTGACAAGATGAATAAAAAAAAAGAAAAAAAGAGAAAAAGAAAAAAAATGATGATAAAAACGGTATGTCCATAAGCAAAATGGGCATGGATGAAAACCCGAAAGGGCTCCGTGAGTAAAAAAACAGCAGGGCTACCGACGAGTGTTCGTGAAAACCCGAAAGGGCGCGACCTCGTAGAAAAATACATATAAAAATAAAAAGAATAAAAAAGACGGTATGTCCACAAGAAAAATGGGCACGGATGAAAACCCGAAAGGGCTCCGTGAGTAAAAACAGCAGGACTACCAGCGAGTGTTTGTGAAAACCCGAAAGGGCGCAACCTCGTTAAAAGGACACTTACAAGATCCTCTCGACCTTGTAAGGAGAAACCACCCACGTGAGATCCTTACGACTCACAAGGGAGCAGCACACTTAGGGATCCCCAGATTCCTAAGGAGAAAATCACTTGCGAGATCCTCACGACTCGTAAGGAGAACTCTCTTATGAGACCCTCACGGCTCATAAGATTTGAAAGTCTTAAGTTACAGAGAGCTAAACCTGTGCTTAAGCAAACCCCCCACAATTTTCGATATTGCCCTACAAGTGGTTCAATACTGACCCTTGTATACAATCCACGGGCGCGAATAAACATTTTCCTAACCAAGTCCCACCCGTGACTGGGGATATATTCGCATGGTGAACAACCCTTGTAAATCCTCTCGATTTATGAGGAGAAAACCCTCCTGTAGGATCCTTACGACTTACAGAGGAAACGAACACTTAGGAATCCTCACGATTCCCAAGGAGAAAGTACACCTACAAGATCCTCATGATTTGTAGTGAGAAATACCTTTGTAAGACCCTTACGGCTCATGAAGTCAAAAGCCTTAGTCGACAGGACCCTAACCCTGGTCGCTAAGCCACCTTTGTTCGACATCGACAGGGGCAGATGATAATTCGCTCCTGGCAATATCCCAGTTGTAGCGTTGCTGATGCCGAAATCGGTGTCTAATTTCAGGTTTACGGTGAAAAGCCGGTAGGCCGCACATGCATACGAAATAGCCGAAATGATGGGGCAGCTTGCAATAAAAAGCAGCAAGTAAAAATGTATGCATGAAAAATAGCCGAAATGATTGAACAACTCGCAATAAAAAGCAGCGAGTGAAAACAAAATAAACAGCCGAAATGATTGGGCAACTCGCAATAAAAAGCAGCGAGTGAAAACAAAATAAACAGCCGAAATGATTGGACACCGCGAAAAATAGCCGAAATGATTGGGCAATCGCGACCTTCGCGATATAAAAGCTGAAATGATAGAGCATCGCGGAAATAAAAAAAAATGATGATAAAACTTTGGCCCTACAGTTAAGATCACATCGATCCCTGTATACAATCCAAGGGCGCAAACGAAGAGGGAACCATACTTTCCCAACAGGCTACGCCAGAAAACGAAGCCAAATCTCGACGATTCATCCCAACTCCGAAGAAACCGGTGTCTTCGGCAAATACTTCGACTCAGGGAAACAAACAATCCTTGACGAGAGCCTCCTGATTCGCGTCGACTCGCAGAGCAACCAATGCCTCCGTGGGAAATTCTCGACTCATTTCAACACCAAGGAAACAAATAATCCTTGGCGCTAGGGAAACAAATAATCCTTAGCAAATACCTCGACTCAGGGAAACAAACAATCCTTGATGAGAGCCTCCTGATTCGCGTCGACTCGCAGAGCAACCAATGCCTCCGTGGGAAATTCTCGACTCGTTTCAATACCAAGGAAACAAATAATCCTTGGCGCTAGGGAAACAAATAATCCTTAGCAAATATCTCAACTCAGGGAAACAAACAATCCTTGACAAGAGCCTCCTGATCCGCGTCGACTCGCAGAGCAACCAGTGCCTCCGTGGGAAATTCTTGACTCGTTTCAACCCCAAGGAAACAAATAATTCTTGGCGCTAGGGAAACAAATAATCCTTAGCAAATACCTCAACTCAGGGAAACAAACAATCCTTGACAAGAGCCACCTGATCCGCGTCGACTCGCAGAGCAACCAGTGCCTCCGTGGGAAATTCTCGACTCGTTTCAACCCCAAGGAAACAAATAATCCTTGGCGCTGGGGAAACAAATAATCCTTAGCAAATACCTCAACTCAGGGAAACAAACAATCCTTGACGAGAGCCTCCTGATTCGCGTCGGCTCATAGAGAAATCAGTGTCTCCGCGGGAAAATTCCCGATTCGTCTCAACTTGCAAGATGAAGCCTCAGGCAGCAGGGACTAAAAAACTTGCTTTCTGAACAATGGGACCCTGCAAGTCAATCTAAAACGGTCTCTTGCATACTATTCACGGGTCTCACTCTCCAAAGTCGAGTTTCGACAAGGAGGGAAACAACCGCTTACGGGTCCTCTCGACTCGTAAGAGGGAAAAATTCTCTTATAGGATCCTTACGACTTACAAGAGAAAACACACTTAGGAATCCTCACGATTTCTAAGGAGAAAATCCACCTATGAGATCCTCTCGATCCGTAGGGAGAAAAGTCTCTATAAGACCCTCACGGCTCATAGAGTTGAAAAGTCTTAGGCAGCAGATCTGAACCTGCGGCCTAAGCTATCGCTATCTCGTGAAGAAATCAAGGTGCTTACTCTATTATCTGCTAATTGTGACAACATGCTGATAATAAGAGAAATAAGAAAGCGACAGAAAGAGCATCCGATTTACATCTGATTAAGCGTTCGAAACACACTCAGTCATGCATGGACAAAAGACTCAGAACGAAAAATAAGACAAGCTGGGATAAAACTTTTCCATCAATATTGCTAAAAAATTCTTACAATCGTAAAACAATAAACGAGAAATATTATTACAATGGAATAACTTCATATCCAGGGCACGGATTGAGGAAGTCAAAAGTAAGGCCATCCAGAGTTCTTCTGGCCTTTCTGATTATTCTTGTGCGCAGCCTCTCGCGCTCCTGTGTGTCAAGATCCTCGGCAAGCCCTCCCAGCCTTCGATAAGCAGCGACTATCGTCGTCTGCTGGAAAATTTGATGTAGGATGTCGATGAGGCTGTCCCGCCGTTTCTTCGAGATCAGCCCCGTCAGGTACACTGAATGCACCTTGTCTTCGGTATCATCCAGCGCATTGAGCGGTAGGGCCTCGTGAAACCCCGGAAGTGCTCTCTATATTGCTCCCAGCACGACCTTCAAGAGAGCTGAACGACGAGGAAGCAGCCAACCACCGCTTGCGTTGAGGCGACCCATGACCTCCGCACACTGGGCGTCCGTAAACTCTTAGTTTTGATGACGGACCTGTGCACGGATATCGTCGTAGGTGATGAACTTGTGCAAACTGTATAGACGCACCGCCATTATGCCTGGAGGAAATACCACAGGAAGTTTAGCGATAAAAAGAAAAATAATATACACAGAGAGTTAAACTCCTCGAGAGCAGTGCTCTGCAAACATGACTGACTACCAAAATCCTAATAGGGGGAATTTAAATAAATCCCCCGAGAACTCTAAGATTGTTACTATTAAAAGATGATATAATCCATTAAATACAAAACTCCATTTTTAATTTTCATTATCCATATTCAGACCCTTAAAAGTTCATCTTTTTTAGATCAAAGAGATCTATGTTTTGCCAAAGATGCAAAGTTCTGTTCATGGGCCAAGAAACCCTGAAACAGATCCTTGAGAGCAAAGCTCTGTTGGTGAAACCCCGAAGGGATTTTCTTTAGATCAGAAGATCTATGAGAGCAAAACTCTGTTGATTAATTAAAATTAATTTAATTTAAGAATCGATTCTACCTAAAGTTTTTCTAAACTTTGGAGAGGTGAACAAAGTTCTGAAGTTCTTGAAGGCAAGAGCAAAGCTCTGAAGTTTTTGAAAATGAAAATCTTAAAGATGATAATCATCTGTGCAGGACCAAAGATCCTATTTATAGGCATCAAGTGCCCTTTCGACTTCCAAAGTTGCCGCAACGGTTGGATTTCCGCCACCGTTGCGCTCACGTTTGGCGCCACGTAAGCGCAACGGTGGGGGGGCATTTGTTTACCCCAATCAGAGCAAATCTCTGTTCAAATTCCGAGACGGGAGATGAAGCAACGCTTCATCTTCCCCCAATCAGAGCAAAACTTTGCTTTGAAAATTTAAAGTTTAATAAATGAAGCAACGCTTCAGATCCTTTGCGCAACGCGCCACGTGTCAGGCGCAGATGCATCAGCGCAGCGCCCAAGAAGGCGCGCCCAATCAGAGCAAAGCTCTGTTTAAACTAAAATTAAAGGAAGCAACGCTTCAGTTGCGCAAGCGCTGCGCTGCGCGACACGTGTCAGCGCAGATGCGCTAGCGCAGTTGCGCAAGCGCTGCGCTGCGTGACACGTGTCAGCGCAGTTGCGCTGCGCTTTGCGCTGCGCGACGTGTGTCAGCGCAGATGCGCTAGCGCATGTGCGCTGCGCTTTGCGCTGCGCGACGCGTGTCACGCTCTGGAGCATTTGCGTCAAACAGAATTAAGATTTCAAAGAAATCTTTCTGTTCTTGTCAAAACAAGAAGATTTTCTTCTGTACAACAGAAGCCCTTGGATCAAAGATCCAACGGTGGGGAAAATTCCCCAAATCACTTAGAGAAACATCTCTTTAACAAATTTATGGGCACTATATAAAGGCCCTTAGACCTCAATTCAAAGGTATCAACACTTCTGAGAAATCAAGGGCTTCAAACAAAGAGAACTTTGAAAAAGTTTCAAGAAAAAGGTAAAAACCTTCACAAAATAGAAGAAATTTCTTCTAATAGATGATTGATCTAAAAACAAGATCAATGATATTCACATAATAAACAGTGCTTTGCACTTCTTATGAACCACTGGTTCTTTAAAATAAGAAAAAACAAAATAAAGAATAGTGCTTTGCACTTTTATGAACCTTTGGTTCCTGAAATAAAAAGAAAAACTTGTTTTTTTTCTTTGATCTAAATTAGATCAAGGAAACGAATAGTGCTTTGCACTTCTTTTATGAACCATTGGTTCTTGAATCTAAAAGATTCTTAAATCATAGTGCCTTGCACTTGCAAACCGCGCTGTTGCGCTCCTGGATTGGCGCAAGCCACCAGAGCGCGCCACGTGTCAGCATCGCAGGCACAGCGCATTAGCGCAGCGCACTGCGCTTGCGCGACACGTGTCAACACTACAAGCGCTTGCGCTCTCTGATTGGCGCAAAGCGCCTGATAAATGCAAGACATTTCTTAAAAGGGTCAGGCCCAAATCAAAAAGACCAAGCAGGCCTAATTAAATTGATGCTCTGCATCATTTATAAATGGGCAGAGCCCAAACAAAATAATAAAAATGCTATGCATTTTAAAAAGGGGCAGAGCCCAAACAAAGTAGATGCCTTGCATCATTCATAAATGAGCAGAGCCCAGAATAAATTGATGCTCTGCATCTTCTATGGGCAGAGCCCAAACAAACAAAAAAATAGAAAATAATGCAATGCATTATTTAAAAATGGGCCAAGCCCTAGCACAGGTCTAATAGACCGAAAAACAAATAAAAGCGTTGAATATTTTTCAACTGGACTTAGCCCAATCATGGCCGTAAGTCCTCAAATTAAATTGACTGAGCAAGATTGCTCTCTTAAATCAATTTACCTTCGGTTCGAGGGAACATCTCCGAACTCCTCTGACACCTATCATTGTAATCTTTCAACGTCGTCAGAGAGGTGACGGGTCCCGACGGCCATATATTAAATGGACCACTACGTCCTTAAACTGGAAATGGATCTAGACGATCCCGTTAAGTTGATCTTAGTCTCAAATCAGACTAACACATCCTTAACGAACGTTTAAGTTGATCTTAGTCTCAAATGCGGCTAACGTATCCTTAAACTAAAAACACCAAACCCAAATCTAAGTAAATACGGTTTTGGACTAATCCACGTCCTACGGGCGATGACATAAATTAGTCTCCGTATACAATCCACGGGCAGCCACAAACAAAACAAACACCCACGACACGAAGTGAAATTCTGGAGAAGGAGAAAGTTGTTACAGCGATGCGGTAGCGTAATTAACTGCAGGGGCTTGCGCCTGCAGGGAAGAGCGTCCCCACAATCAAAAACCCCTCAAGCGAGGGGGAATCTGATGAAGTCTGCTACATCGGCCGCATCCGTCCAAACCTCCGATACACGGTGCCATAAATCAACTTGGCATCTTCGGAGAGGTGGACGGATAAAACCAAATAGCATCTGCCTCGAATCACAGGCAAGACGTCCATGTATTGGCCGCCATTCGGAGGGGAACAGCTCTCTTATTCCAAGACATGGTTAGAATGATGATCCAACCAAAACCCCCGGCCTAAGCTCTGCCGATAATCATCGAGGATGACAGAGGGGAAACATCAAACCCTCCTCCGGCCTTATCGGCGGCCAAGGAGGAAACGATCTCTAAGGCCGCCCTTGATGATTACATTGCTCAACAAATAAGAGCTCATCAGGCTAATAAAGCTGCTGGCCAAATTGTTAGAACCGGGCGACCATATCCGGTCTGGTATGATCAAATCAAGTACCCGCCGGAGTATACAATCCCTAAGTTTCATGTATACAAAGGGACAAGCAACCCTCATCAACATATCGCGCAGCAACACCGGAGGCGACGACAAATTTTTGCTTCGCCAGTTCGTCGGCAGCCTGTCAGAAATGGCTTTTGAATGGTACTTGGAGCTCCCAAATGACTCTGTGAAAACATTCGCAAAAATGGAACTGTTGTTCACACAGCGTTTCGCCAGCGCAAGCTAGCGCACTCCGATCAAGGCATTAATCAATGCCAGGGTAAAGCCGGGAGAAACATGGGTCCAATACTGATCCGGTGGCGGAACCTGTGGTTTAAGTGTGAACAGCGCATTGAAGAATCTCCCGTCGTGGGGCATGTTCATCGGGACCCTTGATCCTCAAACGACTGTGTCCCAGTTTGTGACATTCTTCATACCAACTACCTTTCAGGCTCTGATAGATAAACTGGCCCAATTAGACCAGATGGGCCGCGGGCCTTCCTCCTCAAATAAGGACCCTCGAAATAACAAGGGTAAAGGGAAAACAACCTTCGTTGCCAATACTCAATAACAACTGAGTGGCCCAAAACCGGCTGCTCGCCAAAACTATGCGCGTCCGCGCCCATTCTTGAAGGAAAGACTAGGACGTGCTACTCGTTTCCCCACGACAAAACGAGGAGATTGTTCGAATTGGCAGTGCGTAATAAACTCATCATATTGCCAGACCCGCGGCGTCCACCATAATCCGGCAACGTCAACAACCCTAACTACTGCTCCTATCACAGAATGGTGAGCCACCCAATTGAAGATTGCTTCATCTTAAAAAACTGGGTTGAAGACCAGTATCAACAAGGGAAATTCGCGCTGTCTGATAACTGGAGGGTAAATCCGCCCCAGAAACACACTCCCAAAAAGGTGGATGCGCAGGGGGCATTATGCTCACTCGTGGAAGAAACTCCATGGGAAGTCGTTCTTTCAGCAAAAACCAAAAGAATGCTGAAGGATCTACAAGCATGTCCGGCAGTCAGGTGGAAAATCCCACTTGAACCTGAAATCATCGAAGGGATGCTAAAATCTCGTCCCGCGCCGAAAATTGTTGACAAAGGGAAAATCCCCCAAGTCAAGCCTTCGAGGTCTTCGAAGAAAAAGAAGAAGACCAAGGAGCTTGTGCGGCCTGCCGAGTATAACGACAAGCGCATAGATCTACAAAAATATATTGATGCGCTGGAGGAGTACAACTACATTAAACACTTTAATCTGATTTATACCATCGCAAATGGCTGACGAATCAACCAACTTTCTAAGTCGAAGCGAAGATTTCGAAAATTGAAAACACTATTCACCTCGACGCTAAATCGACATTTTTTGGCTCGGAAACGTGTCGAAACGGACTCGTAACGCGCCCAAACTTCGCGTGGACCCCAGGGAAAAATTAGATACCACTTTGAAACGTTTCGGGGGGGGTTGAATGTCCTTTGGCCACCATAATGCCAAAAGCCTTGCCAGACCCGAGAGCACCCTTATGGGTTCTTTTGGGTCATCAAACCCCCTGAGAGCACTTCAAAGTGCTCCCGGGTATGGTTGACCCCCTGTGATGCGTTCTATAGTGATAAAAGCCAATCTTGATCACATCAACGATACCCAAGCGTGAAAAATTGGGCCGAAAAGAATCGATTTAAGTCTATGTTTCCAAAACAGTGAACACTTCACATTGAAACATGGTTTTGGATTTCAAATTGGCCAAAAACAACTGCTAAGTTATTCGATTTGGCTTTAACACCATGTAAGTGGACAGGGGCCAGGGTCGCGACCGCGGAGGAATTGCACACAAAAATTAGAAGCAAGCAAAGCCCCAATCCAAATAAGAATCTATCAAAATAACAATGCAATTGACTAAAGATCTAAACTAGAGAACTAAAGGAGAAGCGACTACTCCTTTGTAGCGTATTATCCACCTCTCCTTGGACTCCGGCTAGTCTCCACGTGTCACGACCCGAAAGAGCACGTGACTGGCCCTTGAACCATATGAAGTCTATAGGACTCCATCTGATCCAAGTAAGCCAAAAGCCCAGAAATCTAAACCCATTTTAAGGATAAATAAAGAAAACTGGTTTTTAATAGGTAAAGAAAACATGTTTTGAAGTCAAGGTTTTTTAAATAATTAAGCCGAATATGCATTTTAAAAATGTAAAGTCCTTTCTAAAAATTTCGGCAGAGTTTCCTTTATAAATACTGGCCCCGAACGGGGTACAACAAGAACAATATATATATGCAGTGATAAAAGGCATCCCCAAGCGGGAGCTAGCTCTTCGTCAATTGCCGGTCACAACCACGCAAGCAATATAATATACAATGCCGAATGGCGAGGATCAAATCCAAAAGAAACTCAATAAGCATGAAAACCGCAATACTACTAAGTGAGACTCTAAGGTCGAATAATACATCACTAATGTCTAAGTCTGAAACAAAATACAAGTTTTGGTTGATGGAATTTCTAGATACAACTGAATAATACAAGTACAATGGTGGTTCGGATACAAACGAACCCACCTACCCAAGCAAATCACCCGCAAAAGAAGCAGTGTGCCAGAAATGCTGCAATGGAACCTGTACGGCAAACCTGCAAGAACTGTGGTACAACGGGGGTGAGTTGCCAACTCGTGAATAGAAAATATCTACAAGCAGAAATCGAATGCACGACATAAACCTAGGTCAATACGATCAGTATATAAACCTCAAAGAATAAGCCTGAAGCATGAAAATGTGGCAATGTACATCTAAACATATAGGTAGTGCCAAAAACTCGTGCCAGTGCCTCAGGTAATAACATGTCATAAATATAAGGTATGTCTGCATGAAGTAAATATGATGAAGTATCAAAATGGATATCAATACACATATATTAGCGTCCCATTCCACTAATATTGGTGTAAGGGTATATATAACAGCGCCCTCATACCCTGTTATATATACAATGAAGTATGATCAATGTAAATCCAGTCTGTATATGATCAATGTAATAAAAGTCTGTATGTATGTGGATCCCGTCCACCTGTCACCCAATGACAATAAGCATCATGCATGCAAATATGAGGATATAATCAAAATCATGGAAAACATCATGAAACCTGTGCCTAGCATCGGCACGTAAATCCTCATATATCGGGCATCCGTCAGTCCGGGTCAGCCCACTCTCTCATATATCGGGCATCCGTCAGTCTGGGTCAGCCCCACTATCTCATACATTGGGCATCCGTCAGTCCGGGTCAGCCCCACTATCTCATATATCGGGCATCCGTCAGTCCGGGTCAGCCCCACTATCTCATATACCGGGCATCCGTCAGTCCGGGCCAGCCTCACTATCTCATATATCAGGCATCCGTCAGTCCGGGTTAGCCCCGCTATCTCATATATCGGGCCCCACCATGTACCCTCATACGGCACTCACTCCTCGTAAGGGGTATAAAATCAGAACCGATAAATCTCATGGTGGCAGCGCAAATATCATATCAAGGAAACCGGGTTTTTCAAATAAGTACATACTTTCCTTTGAAATTACCCACGGTTTCCAAATCCAGAAATATCATGAAAACGAATATCTCGATGCGTATAATCAGAAAACATGATGTATATGACATATAAATGAAATGCAAGTATAACAGGATATCATGCAACATGGAATAATAGTATGCACATACAATGAGATGCGGAATCGAATAAATCAACGCAACAGTGAAGAATCTACACCAATATGTATATGTCATGCAGTGGTACCATTTGAAATAAGAGGAATCGGGGTTTTAGTAAAATAAGGGTTACGGTGTTTTTAAGAATAGATGCGTCTTTTGAAAACACCCGTAGAATCCCTTTACTTGTCCTTAAGATATTCCCGATTCGTTAGTTTTGAAATAGGTATGACTCGGGTCTAGTCTAACATTTACTAAGCCAAGTCCATCAGGAGGTGTATGGAAATCACCTAAATCTGAGTCGCTATATATATATATATAATAGTCAGTGATCCCGCCTCAATAGTATCGCGTACGATACAGTACATCATCTGACATCCTCGAGTCATGAGTGCGGATCTATCATCAATATAAAGCCCGTATGGTAAATCGTCGTACGGCATCCCAATAGCTGGGTACGGGTCAATATCACATTCCTCTCAACAAATATCAGGTATCATCATCATCATATCATATAATCTGGGGTACTGATCTAAGTCTAGTACAACTGATACCATCTATATGACTGCGTGTGTAAACACACGTCCAAAGGCCCGCTAGAGATCATATGTCATATCCCAAATACGAATCATGTCAAATCACCTATCTCGCGGCACAAAACCCAATATCATCGACTCATCTCCAAAGTCATCCACTATCCATCATCATCACAGTGTAAGTATAGCTAATCAACATGTGTGTGCGTGTGGGTGTAAACCTATCCTAGGGTTCACAACTAGGAAATATTCTAGTTTACTTCTAACCCTATCACATCTAACACATCTCAAATAATCCACGACACTATACTATCATATATATACATATAAGATATACCAACTACGGACTGCGGGGGTGCTATACGCCATCCACCCGACTTCCCCCTGTAGATATAATCTACTCACCTTGCGTCTTTACTGTCGACGTCACCACGCGTTTGCTTGTCGTCCCGAAGCCTTCACGGGTACCTACACATCAAAGTATCGCAAATGCGTATCAAAACCAATTCAAACTAAAACGGCATACGAATCCCAAAACGATACGATAAGGGGCCAATAGGTTAGAACCTATGGGCACGCCTTCCAAAACCATCAACAACCCTCGATATCGTCGTATAAACGCCAAGTAGTCGAGGTAAAACACCATACGCAAATTCAGAATTAGAAATACGGAATACGGAAACACGAATCCAAAACAGCAACTAGGGAAATAGGCTCCAGATTTCACCCTAGGTCAAACTAGACAAATCTATATATACCAGGGGTCTAAACTACTGATGAGGGAACACCAAAACCAAAACGAGCAAGTTTGGTGGGGTCCAGGCCGCAATTTGCGGCCAAACAGGATAAATCTGCGGCCTGCAATGGGAGTTAGGAGCTAGGGTTTTGGTGATAGCTTCCTGGGTGCCTGCACATGTTGCTGTCCAATCAATTTTATTTTAGGATGTCTCGGGTGATAGCAGATCTCATATAAGCTTCCCAGATTTCATAACTTTTCCGATATTGGTTTCAAAATCCGTATTCCGGGTCTTAAGTCTCAGGTTGGAGTCTCAATTCATGCACTAAGGTGTTGGTGTAGCCTCTACTGAACTCAATTTCACATTACAACACAAAATTTCCTCAAACCCTAATTAGGTTTATCCTTAAGTCACCAAAACACACAATATCGGTTCTAAACTAAACATGGGGTATAAGTAATGCTAAAACTAAGCTAGGGGTTCAGTAAATACCTTATTTGGCAACTCAAAAATTTTCTTGAGTTGCCCCTAGTGGCCAAGATCCTTACTTTCTTGATCCAATGTGTAGATCTTGAGCTTGTGCACACTTTTAATGAAATGGGGGTAGGGTTTTGGAGATGTTTTAGAGATGCATTGAGGGCTTGAAGGTGGAGGGAGAATGAGGTGCAGGAGCAGCAACAGCAAGTAAAGAAGAGGGAGAGAGAAATGGTGAATAAAATGGAGGAATGGCCAAGTCTTGGTCAAAGGTTACCCTCTCTCTCTCTCTCACCCATACCTCATTATCTTATTCCTTTTCCATTTTCTTTTTCTTTTCCCTTCTCCAAAATTCCTTTCTCACTCAAATAGTAACCCCAAATAACATGATAGAAAATGCACAAGTGTGATAAAAATGATATGTGCATATTTTGCACAAAATTGCTAAAAACTCGATTAGCGATTTTTAATCGCGATTAGCACTAAATTAGCATATAACTAATTATAAAAACTTAAAAATGGCATAATTCCATAAAATAACCTATTTTAGAATTTTCCATAATTTTTCCAAATTTTTCTGTATTTAATTATACCTAAATATTAAAATATTCAATAAAATAATATTAAATTATAAAAATTCCCAAAATGATATATTTTTTTTTTGAAATGTTACACCACGAAGCCCGGAACAACCTTATTCGGTGATCTCCTTGCCCAAGATGATCCACCTTGAAATAACTCCATCACAAGTTTTAGTTTCAAATTGATCTCATCAAAATGAAGCAACCTACTAATTAAACTTATTAAGGATGATTAATAAAAGATGTAGAATAATTAGCTCACTAAATTCTTCTCTTTTCTTTTTTTCTTTCTCACTTAAGCAAAAACTCAAGAGAGAGATGAAGTCCTGAGAATGGCATCGGGTTTTCAAAGATAAGAACAAATATATCATATCTTATTTAAATAAATAAAACAAAATGAGTCATCTAAAGTCTACACAATTCTAATAAATGACTCATTGTTTCATTTAGTTAAATAAGCAAATATCATTTATCCTTATCTTTGAATCCTATGTGATTCTTATACACATGTTTAATGTGTATATACAACTATTACAAATGATATATATATTATTTATATCATATATAAATAATATATAAAGAGAAGGAAAAATAAAGTGAGCATGATATTAGTTAATATATATATATATATATATATATATATGATATAACCGGATTATTAAATCAAGTGTTGATTTAATAATTATATATATATATATATATATATATATATATATATATATATATACCGGCTAATATCATTAAACACTCGATTATAATATATGTATCACATACACGTGCTTAATCGAACTCTTGCACATATCCTCATATGTGCCCTATATCGTTTCTTCTGTGCTGGAAAACCTCCGTGTGGGACTCTAAAGACTTGACAATACGCTGGCAGTAGGTTAGGATCATATCCATAGCCCATAAACACGGCAGCGGTACTAGCTGCACGTAACGACTTATCTAAGTATTGATCGAAAGAAGGTCAACTAGCAAGCTCATCTAAACTCTGCAAAGTCTATCAGTGACATCACCGTACAGTCCGGTCTCTTCGTCTAAGAGTATCGCATATCGGGTCTAGGGTTTGGAAGCTGTCAGACCTTAATAACTCGATAAGTCGTGTGACAGAGAACTCATAACCATCCGGAGATACAACTGACAACACTTATCAGTTTATCTCCACTACGGTGGCCATCGACTTATGGTTGTAGTCATATCCTGCACACCGCGACATCAACTCCCTATACCGGGAGAGACGAATCCCCTCGACCGCTCGCTGCCTCCACGTGCTTCGAGACTATACCCTACAAAAACCTGTTTGCACGACTCCTTTGAGCCATGATAGGGTAGAAGTCTAAGTATAATGAGAACACGAATGAGACACTATAGCGATCTTAGGTCTTAGGGACTACCCTGTACTCACATCACCAGAGAACTGCTACCTGACATTGGTATATTACCAATTAGGAGTTCTTGGTGAGTCTGTCTAGTGTGACTCATCCAATGAGTACATGTATACAATCCTCGGTGTCAAACACCAATAGCTATAGGACCAGCTATCGCTCTCCAATCAGGTCAGGAAACGTACACACTAGTCTAAACTGGAGTACCGATGTCCAATCTCGATACTCCTATGACTAAGAACATTTAAAGATATGCTTATCAACTACCCATACCCCACTAGTATGGTCTCCATCATCGTCCTGGTAGTCATGTGAAATCCTAAGGGATTTATCTCATGTCTAAATGATACGTGATAATAAATAAAACGCATCACATGAAAAATAAAGACAAACCAGATAGCATACTATCATCTCGAGTAAGACAGTTCTCTCATATAGGTCCTCATTCAATTACAATAATTGCCTTAAGGGCATCTATATCCAACAATTCTCTATTTGAAAGTATTTTTATATTTATAAATTGTTAGTTATATGTATGCCCTAGAGGCCATTACTGTACATAGGATGTATATTGTAGTGGATGCTGGGACATATATAGGGAGGACTTTCTTGCTCGACATGATAGTATGCTATCTGGTTGATCTTTACCTTAACGTGTATGCTGATTGTCTCTCTGTTACATGTTGGTAAAGCCCTTAGGATCTGTACTTGACTACCTGGACTATGATGCGGATCATACTAGTGGGGACATGGTAGTCCATAAGTACATCCTTCACAGTCCCTAGTCGTGGGTGTATCGAGATGGGGCATCGATATACCAGAGTAGACTAGCGTGTAGCTTCTCGACCCATACAGATGGGCGATGGATGATCCCATATCCATCGGTGTTTGACATCAGAGATGATATACGGGTGCTCAGTAGAGACTGGGTACACTGGACGGACTCGCCGAGAACTCCCAGATGGTATTATACCTCACGTCAGATGGCAGTTCTCTGGTGACACTGGTACAGAGTAGTCTGTTGACCCGAGATCGTCATAGAGTCTTGTGTGGTTCCCACTGTACTTTGATTTCCATCTTACCACGTCCAAGAGGGCGTGCAAAACGGTGGTTTTTGGGTACAGTCCCGAGTCACATGGAGGCAATGAGCGATAGGAGGGGATTCGTCTCTCCCGGTATATGGGAGTTGATGTTGTGCTGTGTTCGATTGGCTATAACGGGAAATCCCTGGCCAGGGTTGCTGAGATTTACTGGTAAGTGTTACCAGTAGTTTCTCGAACAGTTATAGACCTCATATCGACACGACTTATTGAGCTATTGGGGTCTGACGTTTACCACCCCTAGGCGAGATATGCGACATATCAGACGATCAGACCGGACTGTACGGTAGTGTTACTGGTCGGATTCACTGGAGTGTGAGCGGGCTTGCTCGTCGATCTTCAGATCGCTCAATACCCGGGTGGCCGTTACGTTTAGCAGACCGCTTGCGGCTTGTGGATGTTTGATATGATCATCATCCGCTGCCGGCGTATTGACGAGTCTTTAGAGTCCTACACAGAGGTTTCCTGGCTCAAGCGAAACGAAATAGGAGCGCATATGAGATATGTGCGGGACCGAGAATAATGCGTGTATGTGATACCGTATTCTATTCTCGCGATAAATATATCGAATGGTTGTATGCGATATAACCTAGTTATCGATTCAAGCGTTGATTCGATAAGCCGATATATTAGATACCAGTCGGTTATGTGCGCATGACCGGATCATTGAATCAAGTGTTGATTTAATGATTTAATGTATAATTATATATTTGATATATTACTTTGCATTAACTAGTATCGGTTCACTTTAGACGGATTTTCTCACTTGGTTCGTGCGCATTGCATATGCGATATGTTTTTGTGCACTTGATTGTATCATGTTTGATGATACAAGTCAAGCTAGGGTTCAAGTGTAAAGATTAAACCTTGGTTAATGAAATGGTTAGGGTTTATAATTCATTATTCATTTATCTTATTTAATTATCTTTTTATTTTTGATAAATGAATAAAAGAAAAGAGAAAAGAATGGTTGCTAGATTTGGAGTTTAGTTGAAGCTTCATGAAGCTTTGTTCAAGTCAACCATCCTTATCTCATCCTTAACCCTAACCATTCCCACTAACCATGATTCATTCTCTACACTTAACTCTAGTTAGAATTATGATAAGAATTCATTTTCTTTTCATTTTCTAATAACTTATCATAATATCTTTCTTCTTCTTCTTCATGCTTCAAGTGAAGAAGCTTGAAGTCCATCAATGGTGATTGATGCATATGAGTGAGAAATCCAATTCTAAAGTCTACCCACTTCCTATTTCTTCATCCTCTACCTCTTACCAAGTAGTAGAGTGTGTTTCCTTCACAAGTTTCATGACATGGTGAAGGTGGAGCTTGATTCATCGATGCTTCGACGTAGATCATCTTCGGCATGGACATCGACGACCTAGCTTGCCCATTCTCCGACGAAGCCGATCCTAGAGCCCAGATTCGATTTGGACAGCGGAGAGGACCTCGTTGCGGAGCTATGGAGGTGGAGCACTGGATCTACAAAGGTTGTATTTCCGTATTCTCATTAGTTAACTGTTAACTAGTTCTTGTTCGCCTAGATATCTAGCAAACGATCCGTACTTTAGGGTTTGTAGGCACCATATTTTTTGAAATTGCCATGGTTGATGGCTTGGGAGACCTCACTAGAGTGCCTAGGAACCCTGCAGTGGTATCAGAGCCTAGCTAGAGCCTTAGGCGAAGTCCAGACGGAAATTGAAGTCCGATCGAACCGAAACCTCACCCGGGAAATTGCTCTCTGTACAATTTTTAAAATCTGGTATTTTTCCACATTAAAAATGTTCAGAAAAATCAGCAGGTGAATATGTGAAATACTGAGAAATTCGTGCCCCTGATTCCTCCATCTTGCCGCGCTTCCGCGGCACGAGCTAGCCTCGTGCGGCGGTTGCGCGGCGGTACGGCCGATTTATTAAATGTTTTTTACACAGTATCTCATTATTATTAGTGCTGGTATTCCTGGGTATTTTTAATATATTTTCCAGAGTTGAATTTTTCTGAGTTGATTTGGGGATTCGGTGTTTCGATCGGGGTATCAAATTTTGTCTGTTTGGCTTTCCGGATAAATTTTAGGATATGTTAAAAAGTTCGACCGGATATAAATACCCAACTTTTCCCCTGTCGGGAAATTTCCAAGTGTTGGATTTTTCCACAGTTTGACGACGTTCTAAGTAGTGCAAGTAACGCGATGGTCCCACTAGAAGACACAAACCTTAACTCGATTATGTGACCGTCTTGAACTGCCCTTTGAACCTTCGGGTTTGGGGCAGTACGGCGTGCCACATGTGAGGCGTTGGCTTGACCCTTCTACGGCTGGATCGTTGGTACTGAGGTACGAACGGAATGTTGTTAGACTTGTTTCATGTGTTGATCAGTTTCGGGAAAACTTGGGTGTTCGATTGTTCAATCGAAAAGTTTAACATTTTCTGTTTATCCGGAATGGGATACAATAATTGGAATTCACAAGAAGTTATGAGATAACTAAATGAATGTTATAAACGTAGCAATTTAGTCTCACTTGATCGGTTGCCACGGAATTTTGATGTGATCAAAAGTCCGTCGCAATCACGTAGCGTACGCGGATACTCGCCGGGTAAACTTAATAGACAGCTTCACTCCATAGCCCCGACCAAGTGACTGTAGGAGAACCCCGTCGCCGAAAGCATCCGTACGGGTGTTCGCGGTAGCGGTGTTCCGCCTTGGTGCACTTCGTCGCCGGTATCGGGGGTGCAGCCGCCTACTGAAGTTTGCGACGAGTATTCGATCAGAATGTCGGGAATCTTGTTGAATTGCCCGACTCGATATTGAAAAGTGTTTTCGATAATGAGACTAAAATGCGGGGTTTATAATTGTTAGGCATGCGATGTCTAAGTAATTCATTTGGTCAGGCATGCGATGTCTGAGGTGGTTGCGGATTCCAACTGTTGTAGTTTTACACTTTCTTTTCTGTGACCGTAAGTGTAATATGTGATATCGCCGGTTTCGTTGCTATATGTCAACGACAATTGGGATGGACATATTTACTTACGTTGATGACATGTGATGTTATGTGTTGCTGGATATGTTATATTGGATCGTCGTGTTTGAATAGCCGGGGGTTTTTATGTGAGATGAGTGTTTTTCATTTTCATTCATGTAAAAACTTGTATGTAATATTCTTTTATTGGGGCGCTTCCAGGTTGCGGGAGTTGTCACCTGTTGTATATTATTTACTTTTCCGCACTAGGATAGACCCAAGGAGGAGGGCACAAGTAACCGGGTTCTGGAGTCCAGTGGGAGACCAACTCGAGGAGTCGAGTCCGGGTCTCCTAACTCCAGAATTGGTAGGGTTGCTTGCCGCTCTCGTAGGGGTCTAGGGGTGTGGGTTTGGCTATTCATAACGACCGTGGAATCCGTGTTTTATACTGGCTCGTATTGAAAACACGGACGTCCTAGTATATCCAATATTTCATATGATTCTTCTGCTGCGATATCTATGATGAGATCATGTGATGTTTCTGTGATGGATATAGTATATAGTATATATGATATATTATATAGACGTTACTTATATTTTACACCCGCGCTAGCCCTGCCCTGCTCTGCCGTTAGTTACCTAACCTAACGGTGCACGAGGGGACATCGAGGCGAATGCGGATGGCATAAGTGTACGTCGTATTTATCTGTGATGTTTAGGTAATTAAATGATGGGACTTCATTAATGTGATTAATGAAATAAAAGAAACCTAAGATGTTGTAGAATCGAATTTCAAAATAAAACAGGTAGCTACAGTTCTTGCTTTGCATAGCGGTATATGTGATATATCCTGCACCTTATTCGATGAGGAAAGGACCGAGATCCCTTCACCAGGAGTGACTCCTTTAGCAATAACTGGCAGATGCTACAACCCTCGGTTTGTTTTTTGATTGCTTTTAAGAGTTTTTGCTTTGCACAGTGATATATATGATATATCCCGCATCTCATTCGACGAGGAAAGGACCGACGATCCCTTCACCGGGAGTGACTCCTTTAGCAAAACTAGAAAAGCCTCAAAAGCACTCCATTTCAAAATACATTCGATCCTACAACGATATAAAGTTCATTACGCAAAAGGTTTTCTTAAAAACCTGTCGTAGCCCTCCGTCATTTCAGATAGGTACTAGTTAGTATTCGTGCTGCGTTTGTTGACTCAGTCAAGGCGTAGTGTGCGGTAGCTGATTATTGCTTATCTGCAAAGCATATGATGCGATTGGATTAGGGTAGTCGTGCGTCCTTGTTGACTCAGTCAAGGGTCGTGCGGGTGGGTTTAATTCAATCGAGAAATGACGGGTTGAACTTTACTTGCGGTCTATGGTTTGTTGACTCAGTCAAGGTCATAGATCGCATGGGGCAAAATATTATCGGGAATTTCAAGTGTTGAAATTTGCAATGAGATTGCATACCTTCTATGAGATAGTTGGATCCCGATACCCGCTGCGAGTAAGAGTTACTCCTGGGAGAGTTTTATACATTACAATTAGCCGATCAAGTAGGTGTCTAGAAAGGTGTTAACGAGGTTACGCCTCTGGGAAAACGAGGTTTACATTAATTAGGTTCGTGCGAAAGCACGGGGGACCTCCCTCAAAGTACCGACACTGGCCTGGCTGAAAGATTGGCGAACTTGTAGTGTGTAATTAATCCCGGCTAGTCTTTCCTTTTAGGGTTTGAAGGAAGATTTGATAAAAAGCAGTGGGAGCCATCCTGATTAGATAAAATAATAACCAATCTATTCTTGACAGAGCGCACGCTGAGTGTTTTCTTCTCTCTCTCTCCAGGTAGCGACCATATCACGCCTTAATCAAGATAATAATACGGATTATTGACCGAACCCGCTTGTTATACTGAGCTGAGGAACGTTGGTCCCGCTCCAACTTATAAGTGTTATAAGACAGAGCAGGAAATTGGGGATTACCAGAATTCCCGTGCCGCCCAAACGAAGAGAGTGCATGCTGATGCATCATCTTCGGGTGTGTTCATTATACAGAACTGTTTCTCAGTATCCTTTACGTCCTGGGTATGTGATACCAGATCAGGATCCCAGATATGTAATCTGTTACATAGGGCTACAGATAGGTAGAGAACTGAGAACGGGTGATAAGTTTCATGAGGCAGAAAACGGGGCAAGTGTTGCAGCCAAGTCTGTCGGTCACTGTCACCCTGTATTACCAATACATTGATTCTGAACGAATGTTGTTAGATACCGAACCTGATATACCAAATCATATCACTCTCTTTGTTAGTAAAGAAAGGATATAATTTTGTATTGTTGGATAATGTTTTGAACATTTCCTATATCAAAAGTTGATCGGTTCAGGCACGTTATCTAAAAGCATTAATGTTCTAAATCAAACTACAGTTCTTAATATATGGAACACACACAAGAGGAAGAGTTCAGAAATGAACAAATCCTTCTTGAGGTATTGTAGACTAGGTCAGATCAATGCGACCCGACTGGCTAGAGTTACATATAGATGCATATTTAAATTAGTTTGAATTTACATCTTGTGAAACTCGCCAGTCATGTCACAAAGATAAGATGACCATAGCTCCGTTTACTGGAAACAGAGAAAGAGTTAGTAAACCCTTGGGATGATACATGTTGATGTATGTTAGGTCCCCTGTCTACACATGCCAGGACTGGTTCTTTATACTTCATTACGTTCTCTGATAATCTCTCAAGATTCAGTCATATGTTCCTGCTGAAACATGAGTCCGAACCTTTTGAGATATTCACGGAATATAAGTTAGAAGTAGAGAACCAAAATACGGGTATAAGTATTATGTCCTATGATGAGATCAAGGAGGAGAATACTTGAGCACGGAAATACTGGACTATTCTAAAGGAGAATGAGATTCTCTCTCAGCATTACTCCTCCGTATACACCATAGCACGATGGTATATCGGGGCGGAGCAATCACACCCTATTTGATATGGTGTGCTCTATGATGAGTACTACTGAGTTACCTATTTCCTTTTAGGAGTTATGCACTTATGAAGTTGCATACCTATTGAATAGGGTTTGAATCAAATCAGTTGCCTACCACTTCATATGTGATATGGAAAGCGAAGAGCCCATGTCTTAAGTTAGTTAAGATTTGGGGTTGTCCGGCCTATGTCTAAAAGCAAAATCCGGACAAGCTCGAGGCAAGGACTGTAATGTAGAACTGGAAAGGTTCCAGCTATACAAATTACAGCTGATGATTTGATAGAACCAAAGTATTCAGTAGATACCAACGAACCTCAGCCTCTCCGCCGATCTAGTAGGGTTCCTCACCCACCTGAGAGATACTTCGGTTTCTCTATGACAGTGGGAGCGAGGATTGCATCATGAGATGATGACCCAACTAGTTTCGAGCTGGCCATCGAGAGTAAGACTCTGTAAGAATGGCTGGATGCTTAGCGATCTGAGATGGAATCCTTATACACCAACAAAGTATGGACTTTGGTTGCTATATCTGAAGGGTTAAATCCCCATCAGGAGCAAGTATATCTTGAGAAGATTACTTGGTGTAAATGGAAAGGTTGAGACTTTCAAAGCTAGACTTGTTAAAGGTTTTCATCAAAGACCAGGCGTGGATCATGATGAAACCTTTTCAAGTGACTATGCTTAAGTCCATCCAGATCCCACTTGCCACGGCTACATACCATGACTGCGATATCTGGTGGTTGGGTGTCTTGACTGCTTTTCTAAATGATGATTTAGAAGAGAGCGTCTATAAGTACACAGCCAGAGGGCTTCGTAGACAGTGGGAGCAGCGGAAACGTGTGCAAGATGCTTTATAAGATAAAGCAGGCATCGCGGAGTTGGAACGTCTATTTTGATGTGTTAGTCAAAGAAGTTGACATCATCAAAATGGTAGATGAACCTTGTATAAACAAAAAGGTAGTAGGGAGTATGGTGGTGATCCTCGTGGAGTACGTGGATGACATACTCTTGATAGGGAAAGAGTTTCCTATGCTACGCTCGGTCGATCTCCGTTTATCACAAGGATTCTCCAATAGGATCAAAATGATACCTCCTAAATCCTGAGTTTTAGATCTATGAGATAGATTTAATTGGATGTTAGGATACTCACTAGCTGTAGTGAGGTGGTATTAATCGATCCTGGGGAGAATCACTGGAAGGGTTCCAGGGTGATAATGACGACTGAGCGTCAGTCGCAGGCATTGTCTTTACCCTCAGTAAAGGGACGGTATGTTGGAAGAGTTCCAAGCTAGATACCGTGACATACTAGACGATAAAGGTTGGATACATCGCTACTTAAGATACTACCAAAGAGGCTGTTTGGGTGTATATTGGTTCATGAGATGAACTATGTTCCTCCCATTGTGTGACAATGGAGTTGTGGCTCATGCCAAGGAACGTCCGTCCCATCAGTGATCCAGACATGTTCTAAGGCAGTATCACTTGATCATGGAGATGATTGATCTCCAGGGAGATCGAGGTTAGGAGAGTAGATTCAGAGGACAACCCAGCGGATCCACTCACAAAGGCCTGTTCCCAGAGAGAGACTTTTATGGGATGGTTGAGTATGAGATACTTCAAACCACTGCTACAGATGGCCCTAGTGCAAGTGGGAGATTGTTAGTTATATGTATGCCCTAGAGGCCATTACTGTACATAGGATGTATATTGTAGTGGATGCTGGGACATATATAGGGAGGACTTTCTTGCTCGACATGATAGTATGCTATCTGGTTGATCTTTACCTTAACGTGTATGCTGATTGTCTCTCTGTTACATGTTGGTAAAGCCCTTAGGATCTGTACTTGACTACCTGGACTATGATGCGGATCATACTAGTGGGGACATGGTAGTCCATAAGTACATCCTTCACAGTCCCTAGTCGTGGGTGTATCGAGATGGGGCATCGATATACCAGAGTAGACTAGCGTGTAGCTTCTCGACCCATACAGATGGGCGATGGATGATCCCATATCCATCGGTGTTTGACATCAGAGATGATATACGGGTGCTCAGTAGAGACTGGGTACACTGGACGGACTCGCCGAGAACTCCCAGATGGTATTATACCTCACGTCAGATGGCAGTTCTCTGGTGACACTGGTACAGAGTAGTCTGTTGACCCGAGATCGTCATAGAGTCTTGTGTGGTTCCCACTGTACTTTGATTTCCATCTTACCACGCCCAAGAGGGCGTGCAAAACGGTGGTTTTTGGGTACAGTCCCGAGTCACATGGAGGCAATGAGCGATAGGAGGGGATTCGTCTCTCCCGGTATATGGGAGTTGATGTTGTGCTGTGTTCGATTGGCTATAACGGGAAATCCCTGGCCAGGGTTGCTGAGATTTACTGGTAAGTGTTACCAGTAGTTTCTCGAACAGTTATAGACCTCATATCGACACGACTTATTGAGCTATTGGGGTCTGACGTTTACCACCCCTAGGCGAGATATGCGACATATCAGACGATCAGACCGGACTGTACGGTAGTGTTACTGGTCGGATTCACTGGAGTGTGAGCGGGCTTGCTCGTCGATCTTCAGATCGCTCAATACCCGGGTGGCCGTTACGTTTAGCAGACCGCTTGCGGCTTGTGGATGTTTGATATGATCATCATCCGCTGCCGGCGTATTGACGAGTCTTTAGAGTCCTACACAGAGGTTTCCTGGCTCAAGCGAAACGAAATAGGAGCGCATATGAGATATGTGCGGGACCGAGAATAATGCGTGTATGTGATACCGTATTCTATTCTCGCGATAAATATATCGAATGGTTGTATGCGATATAACCTAGTTATCGATTCAAGCGTTGATTCGATAAGCCGATATATTAGATACCAGTCGGTTATGTGCGCATGACCGGATCATTGAATCAAGTGTTGATTTAATGATTTAATGTATAATTATATATTTGATATATTACTTTGCATTAACTAGTATCGGTTCACTTTAGACGGATTTTCTCACTTGGTTCGTGCGCATTGCATATGCGATATGTTTTTGTGCACTTGATTGTATCATGTTTGATGATACAAGTCAAGCTAGGGTTCAAGTGTAAAGATTAAACCTTGGTTAATGAAATGGTTAGGGTTTATAATTCATTATTCATTTATCTTATTTAATTATCTTTTTATTTTTGATAAATGAATAAAAGAAAAGAGAAAAGAATGGTTGCTAGATTTGGAGTTTAGTTGAAGCTTCATGAAGCTTTGTTCAAGTCAACCATCCTTATCTCATCCTTAACCCTAACCATTCCCACTAACCATGATTCATTCTCTACACTTAACTCTAGTTAGAATTATGATAAGAATTCATTTTCTTTTCATTTTCTAATAACTTATCATAATATCTTTCTTCTTCTTCTTCATGCTTCAAGTGAAGAAGCTTGAAGTCCATCAATGGTGATTGATGCATATGAGTGAGAAATCCAATTCTAAAGTCTACCCACTTCCTATTTCTTCATCCTCTACCTCTTGCCAAGTAGTAGAGTGTGTTTCCTTCACAAGTTTCATGACTTGGTGAAGGTGGAGCTTGATTCATCGATGCTTCGACGTAGATCATCTTCGGCATGGACATCGACGACCTAGCTTGCCCATTCTCCGACGAAGCCGATCCTAGAGCCCAGATTCGATTTGGACAGCGGAGAGGACCTCGTTGCGGAGCTATGGAGGTGGAGCACCGGATCTACAAAGGTTGTATTTCCGTATTCTCATTAGTTAACTGTTAACTAGTTCTTGTTCGCCTAGATATCTAGCAAACGATCCGTACTTTAGGGTTTGTAGGCACCATATTTTTTGAAATTGCCATGGTTGATGGCTTGGGAGACCTCACTAGAGTGCCTAGGAACCCTGCATAAATGTGATTATATTGATGTGATTTGAGCAACCTAACAAGGTATCTCGTCTAGGTAATTCCTCAGACAATAGGATGCAATTAATCATAGGTGCTTACGCCTATAGGAAGTCTCGAACTCAGGACTTTCTGGTCAACCTTTAAAACTCATATACTTGTTTTATTTAAACTCTATGTTCGCTTGTTAAAAGGTCCTAAAAAAGGTAAACAATCCATTATAGAAATCATTAAATCCTTTTGTACGTATTTTTTTAAACTCTACATATTATTTTAAATGTTGAGTTTTCTTTAGGACATTTTACTAAAAAAAAACCCTCATACTTCGCTAATTACTAAAAAATCCTACATACTTCATATTTACTTAAAAGACCTCTCGTGCATTTAAATTACACTAAAAAAATCCAACAGGCGAAAAAGAGAATTTTTTGGTATCTTCCATCACTCTGTTAGGAGGCTAACGGTGGGTATCGGTTAGTGTTTTAAAACCTTTCTAACCCTTCTTCTTTTTCCAAAATTCCTAAATTTCCCTCAAATTGGTTTTAGCATTAAGGTTTCGATCAAAGATTTCTCAAATTGTTCATAGAAACCGGTTTGTTTTTCTCGATCTTCTCCAGCAACGAGCTTGTCAAGTGTCGTTGTCCCTTCAAATGCAAGCTTTGAGTTCATGGAAACATCATTTGAAAGGAGATCGATTCTTTGGTTGCGCTAAATCCCAATTTTCAACTAAGAGAGAATGTGAGCGCTTTTTATGGGAGAAACACCTACCTAAATACCTAGAAAGTTAGAAAACAGTTCAAACAAAAGCTCCAGTTCTATCTTCCTAACACAGCGCTAACTTTTGATAGAAAACTAGCGAGGGTGCTTTTTAGTACAATTTCAATGTATGTGGGGTCTCTTAAGTAAATATGAAGTATGATGAGGCTTTTTAGTAATTAGCGAAGTATAAGTAGGTTTTCAGTAAAAAGCCCTTCTCTTTATGATACCGGATGTATATCAATCAATTGAGAGTAATATAATTCTTATGAAATTATAGATTTGAGATTATTTCCTTCTTAAATTATAATTTTCCTAGGTCAACCTTTTGTGAAACAAATAATTATCATATTGATAGTGTCCTATCTTTCATTAAATATGTTTTACCACTTTAATAAGAAGTTGAGCAAAATCATATCGAACTTTTAATTAGTTGAATACTTAGATTTTCTAGCCTACTATCAACCTTTATAATTCATATATCGATCTATAATTATATTATATTACGATGTTTATTATTAAAGTATAGATTATCTCTATCTACTTCCAAAGAAAGTTGGCTTATATTTATAATTATACACACATATCAAATTATATAATATGTTATTTATATACCAGTTAATAAGGAATGTGTGAATACATCTTTTGTTAAGTTGAATTTCCAACCAAGTACTTATGCTTAATAGCTATTAGGATTTTAATTCTAATTATTTTATCTTGCAATTTCATTAAAAAATGTTATTATAAATATTCGATGATAATATTTTCAAAGCGTATTAAAAGTTGGATATTTCACATCAAAGCTTAATTTCTAAAGAATACTTTACATGCAAATAGTTTTTAAATAAATTATGTGTAAAGATCAATAAGATAGGTTAGATAAGTCGAGATAGATTTTGGATTATAAATATGTTGACATGTTGATAATTCTATTATTATATTTTTTTCTAGAGGATATGCATCAAATTAGAGTTTGAAGAAAGGATTTAAAGCCGTGAAATGTTAGTCTCCGGGGAAGTACTGCAAGTATTAGACGTATATGTGGTGATTTATAATGTCCTTGATTCATATCTGATCATTCTCATTATACATGACTATCTCGATCATCTGTTATCATTTCATATGATGATCATATTACTGATTTCTACAGTTAATGATCTTGATGTCATTATGGTTTTTTCGATATATGAGAACCATTTATATGGTGATATTTTCTCACATGATTCATGAAATTTGTTTTATTGATATTTACCCCATTATAAGAATTATCACATTATCTTAATTGATATTGTCCCTTCCTAAAGTGTACATCTGGGTTAAGTAGTTTATAGAGTGCACATAGGTAGGAGCTTAGCCGTGTCAGCGTCATGTAGATATGCCGCTGTAAACTTCCGTTGTAGGCCCAGGATTTTTGCCGTTGTAGGCAGGTGGTTGTGTTAACTTATGGATTTTGATGATATTAGTTTATCCATTCTTGCTTTGTTTTGATGAGAGCTTAAACATGAATAGTTTTTTAGTGTCGCATGCTTATCTTGTTTACATTATCGACACTAAACTTGCATACACTTGTTTATTAGTTTGCATATCTTATATCTTGTGTATGTCGAATAATATATCGATATCTCATACTTTGCATTTGATATATTTGTCGATATTGATATATTATTCCCATTCATTGGCATGATATTCAAAAATATGAATACTTATGTATATACATGTATTTCTATCTTGGTTTTCATATAAACATGTGTGTGTGTGTGTTGTTTATCAATATCTCATGCTTTTCTTGTGATTTACATATCGATATTGATATTCATATTCATAGTTTCAATATCAAACAATGAATGTTCATATACATGTGTTTATATCTTGTTTATTCTATAACACTATATATAATGAGTTTGGTCGTTTTGAGATTGTTTTTCAGGTTATTCAGGATATTCAGGAAATCTCATGGCACAAGCATATAAAGAAGGACGGAGAAAATCGAGCCTAAACGTCATATCTAATTGAGATTGGAGAATACCGAAAAGTACTTCTCAAATTGCATATTAAGATTCATGAGTTCAAGATACATAGCTAAGAAAAAAGAGTTCAAAAATTTAAGTTACGGATAGCTAAAAAGCTAGAAGCCAAGTCCAAGTTGAAGCGTCGAAGTCAAGCTAAGATTTGAAGTTCAAGATATCAATTTCAAGACGCTAGTGAGTGGATTGGTGAGTTTCGAAGTTCAAGTGAAGCAAATCGCCAAAGTTCAAGAGTTAGAGACGATAATGATTCAAGAATTTGAAGATTTGCGAAACCGACAAAGAAATCCTTGTAAGTACTCTATAAATTATGGTTATATCATTTAGAGCTCTTGAACACTCACACAATAGCATGCATGAAACTGTTGGTTTAAACTTTACGAAGTTTTTTGTCACGCCCCGCTTCCCAAAGTACACTAAAGTGGGTACGTGACATAGCCAACTATGCTACCTGTGGATAGGAAAAATCCTTCCACAGTCACATTACGGCTGTGGAGATATCAAGAACAGGAAAGTAAACTAACTACCTAGTACATGTCCATAAGCCAGAGTAAAAGAGTCAAGAGATAACAATATGCGGAAGCCAAAAGATACAATAAATGAAACACCTGGAGTGAAACTACGTACCGACAGGAACCTCACCGCTCGTATAACAGCGGCAAAACTCCTAATCAGTCTGCAGCAAAGTAGAAGAATCTGGGCCATGCAAAACCCAGACGTCAGCGCATCAAGTCATCAAGTAATAACATAATAAACAGGCAATGCGAATATAAACATAAATAAAGCAAGGGTAACAATAATGTAAATCAGAGCAGTGCAGGGTAGTGTGCAGTGGGTAACTAAACTGTTCTATCAGGTTCTCTGTTCTAAAGTCTTTGAAACCAATTAATGTAATCCTCATCGTAACTCGTCGGTAGTTATTCCGTAACGCCCGGAAAGACGGCAAACAATAGGTATTCCGTAACACCCGGAAAAACGGCAAACAATGGGTATTCCGTAACGCCCGGAAAAACGACAAACAATGGGTATTCCGTAACGCTCGGAAAAACGGCAAACAATAGGTATTCCGTAACGCCCGGAAAAATGGCAAACAATAGGTATTCCGTAACGCCCGGAAAAATAGCAAACAATAGGATGGCTCTTGGAGTTACATTCGGTTACAATACTGATTTCCCCATACCCTCAAGTTATATGTGTAAGTCAAGTCAGGTATCCTATAATCAAGAAACTAATGCCAACACAGGATCAGGTAAACAGGTTTGTCTGGATAGACAACAGGAACGGTCCATAAGGACTACATGTCAGGTTTGTTGGCATTAGACACAAGATCAGGTAACGGGTCAAGTCATGGTACATCGGGTCAAGTCATGGTATATCAGGTCAAGTCAAACAGTATACGGTACCATGTCGGGTAGATCAATATATATGTAGTAAGTCAGGTCAAGATGTCAACAATATCATGGGTGTGCTCACAATCAGTTATACAAGCAAGCATGGTTATCATCAACATAATATAAGCAATGAATTAAGCAACAGGCAGATTTACTCAATTTGCAGTACAGCTATCAGTTGTATCACAGAGATGATTTCAATGTTATGCGAATGCAGTATGACAATTATGGCCTTTTAATCATGTTAACAAGTTTAAGAACTTTAGAGGTGCAATGATTTATATAAAGGTTCAATACAGCTATTACAGGTTAAAAATGCATACGAGTGTCCGAATGGAACAAAACTATAGAGATAAATGCCATAAGCCATGTCAATATTAAAAATGTGATTAAACAGGTAAATGTGGTTATTAGGTTCAATTGCAAACTGTAGGTTCCAAGTTTAAAGATAAAAAAAATGATATATAACAATATTGTACATGGAAATGAGAAATGATTATACCAAAGTTAAATTTACAGGTTTAGGGTGTCATAGTATATATGTAAATATTGTATAGCATGTAGCAAGGGGTACTTGCCTCGACGGGCCGCGAACCGGGAAAAACGGAACGTAAAACGTCGGCGGGGAAACTCGCGACGGCGCACGGTTTACGGAATGAACCCAAACGACGAACAATGGAACCACGCGGGTCGGGGTACCTCGCTGGAACGTCGGGTCACGTCGTCGGTATCGTCGGATTCTGGCCGAGGAATGAACAGTGAACTATCAATACATGTAAACAAGAAGAGAAGAGAAAAACAGAGAAGGAAGGAAGTAGGATCTAAGAAGGGGTGCTCACGATGATCCGTGGGACGGGTGGTGACGGTCGACCTCGTCGACGGAGCTCCGGCGGTGGCCTACCCGACAGCGACAAGAAGTTTCCAGATCAATAAAAAATATTTACAGAGAAGGAAGGAAGAATGAGATGGAGAAAGTGCTTACAGGGCGTTCAAGGGTGGTCTGGTGATCGTCGGCGACGACCAGGGGCGGCGCAGACGCGTGCAGGGGGGTGCTCAGGTGGCCGCGGCGCTGGTGCAGGGAGTACGGGAATGGAGAAAGGAGAGGAAGAGGAGATGGTCGGGGGTGTTGGAGTGTGCAGGGGGTGAGAAGGGTGAAGGTGGTGGTGCGGATGTCGACGACGAGAGGCCGCCGGCGACGAGGTGCAGGCGTGGGCTCGGTAACGAAGGAAGGAGGAGGAGGTGGCGAGGAGAGGGAGGCTCGGTCGAGGTGAGGAGGAAGGAGAGCAGGCGATGGAGAAGAGGACGTCGGCGTTGGAGCTGCGGCGGCGAAGGGAGACGACTGGGGTTTCGCTGGGGTTGGGTTTACGTGAGGGAAAGAATGGAAAATATGCGTGGGGAGAGAGAGATATAAGGGGGGGAGAGAGAGAGAGAGAGAGAGAGAGAGAGAGAGATAGATATGGGGGGAGAGAGAGAGAGAGAGAAACGGGGAGAGAGAGAGAGAGAGAAACGGGGGGAGAGAGAGAGATAGAGAGTAATGGAGTGGGGGCAAGGGAAATCTGTGATTGGTTGGCTGTGATTGGTTGGCAAGGGAAATCTGTGAAAGATTTTAGAATATTTATACGGTTAAAAAATATTAGATTGGTTAAAATTTAAATATCGATGGTTTAAAATATATTTAAAAAATGGGATTTTGGCGCAAAGTAAAACATTTCCAAATCACGCTCGGGTCGGGTCCAAAAATTCGAAATTGAAATAATAGGATTTTAAGCGGGATCCAAAATTCAAAATGAAGTGTTTTATGATCAAAAAGCATACCCCCAAAACGGACAAACGTACGTGCACGTAACCGTCCAAACTCGCCCGTTTCACTGAACGGGACGAGAACACGATGCACGGACGCTACAACGGGGTCCGGGGTGTCAAGTAGGCCAAGATGAATATTTTTAATTCTATTTTAGATGCCATAAATTGTTATATGCAGAAATGAATTTGCCGGGTAAAATTTACAGTAAACAATAATCAAGCAAGATAAATGAAATAAGTGCCATACTACGTGCAAACGGTAACATAAACTAGTAGCATTGGGCTCGGGTGTTACATTATACCCAACTACAAAAAGAATTTCGTCCTCAAAATTCCAAGAATACAAAGACAGATAACTACAAGAAAATGTGAGGAAACTTCTGCCGGATTTCATCTTCTCGTTCCCAAGTGGACTCTCCATGCGAGCGACTACCCCAAGAAACAAGCACAAGAGGGAGCACCTTGTTCTTAAGAACCTTTTCCCTTCGATCCACGATTTCAATCGGTCGCTCCTCAAAAGTCAAGTCTTCTCGTACAGTTAGCTCCGAATGATCCAATACGTGTGTTTCATCTCGAACATACCTACGGAGTTGAGATACGTGAAACACATCGTGCACACTCGCCAAGGACCGCGGTAACGCCAAACGATACGCTACCTCACCAACACGCTTCAAGATCTCAAAGGGTCCAACGAATCAAGGACTAAGTTTTCCTCGACTTCCAAAACGAATCACCCCTCTAGTCGGTGATATCTTCAAGAATACCAAATCACCCACGGCGAACTCTAGAGGTCTTCTTGACGTGTCTGCCCAACTCTTCTGTCGGTCTTGTGCTGCCTTCATATGATTCCTGATAGTGTTAACCTTCTCAACTGTCTGCACAACCAAATCGGGTCCCAGTAATCTTCGTTCACCGACATCATCCTAACAAACAGGTGAACGGCATTTACGACCATACAAAGTTTCAAATGGAGCCATATGGATAGTTGCCTGAAAACTGTTGTTGTAAGAAAACTCCACCAAATGTAGATGATCCTCCCAAGAGCCCTTGAAGTCCAACATGCATGCCCTCAACATATCTTCAAGAGTTTGGATCGTTCTCTCCGACTGACCATCAGTTTGAGGATGATAAGCTGTGCTAAACTTTAATCGAGTCCCCAAACTTTCCTGTAGACTCCGCCAAAAGTGATAAGAACCGAGTGTCCCGATCGGACACGATGCTCACCGGTACTCCATGCAATCTTACAATCTCCTGCATGTACCGCTCCGCCAAAGTCTCTATTGATTGACCAACCCGGAAAGGAATAAAGTGAGCCGCCTTGGTCAATCGATCCATAATTACCCATACTGCATTGTTGCCTTTTGGACTCCGTGGTAAAGCCGTCACGAAATCCATGGTTATATGTTCCCACTTCCACTGAGGAATCGGAAGTGGTTGCAATAAACCAGCAACCCTTTGATGTTCAGCCTTAACTTGCTGACACACCAAGCATTTCGCCACAAAGCGAGCAATTTCCCGTTTCATGCCTTCCCACCAGAAATACTGTCAAATATCTCGGTACATCTTTGTGCCTCCTGGATGTACAGAATAAGCTGAACTATGTGCCTCCTTCATAAGCTCTTCATGAATATCCCCCTTTGGCACACACAAACGGCTACCATACATCAACGAACCATCTTCGTGGATCAATAAATCTGTTCGTAGTCCGGCTTCGACCTGCTCTCGAAACTTTTGCAGTCTAGGGTCCTGCGATTGTGCTGCTTTAATATTCTCGATCTGCATCAACTGTCCTGTAGAATGCGGTAGCACAACCTCCAAGTCAAATCTTCGAAAATCTGCAATGATCTCCTTCTACGTAGTTAACACCTGAATTGCTGGTAACCGACTAAGCGCATCCGGCATGACATTAACCTTCCCCGGATGGTACTTAAGATCAAGATCATAGTCAGCCATCGGCTCCAACCATCTACGCTGTCTCATATTAAGCTCCTTCTGTGTGAACACATACTTCAAGCTCTTATGATCAGTAAAAACTTCGACCCTTTCACCCAAAAGGTAGTGTCTCCAAATCTTCAAAGCGAAAATCACGGCCGCAAGTTCCAAGTCATGAGTTGGATAATTCTTCACATGGGTCTTCAACTGTCTCGATGCGTATGCTACAACCTTCCCATACTGCATCAAAACACATCCCAATCCTTTTTCAGATGCGTCGCTGTGAATCACCAATCCTCCGGAATTGTCTGGCACGGACAGAATAGGGGCAGTTATCAACTTCTGCTTCAACGTCTCAAAAGCTAACGCACATTTATCCGTCCATACAAAAGGTACCTCCTTGCACGTAAGCTTGGTTAACAGCTCTGCCAGACGAGCAAAGTTCTCCACAAATCTCCTGTAGTATCCGGCCAGTCTAAGGAAACTTCTTATCTCAGCAACATTCTTTGGAATCGGCCAATCTCGAACTGCTACAATCTTCTCTGGATCGACGGCAATTCCATCGCCAGATACAACATGCCCCAAAAACTTCACTTCCTCCAGCCAAAACTCGCACTTACTCATCTTTGCAACTTCTCTTGTCTCAACGTCTGCAATGCGATCTTCAAATGCTCAGCATGCTCCTCAAAACTCTTCGAGTAAACCAGAATATCGTCGATGAATACCACAATAAACTGATCCAAGAACAGTGAAAAGATTCGGTTCATCAAGTCCATGCCGGTGCATTCGTTACTCCGAAGGGCATCACTACGTACTCGTAATGTCCGTACCGAGTTCGGAACGCCGTCTTGCAAATGTCTTCTGTTTTCACTCGGATCTGATGATATCCGGATCGCAAATCCAGCTTCGAGAATACCCTCGTGCCACTAAGCTGCTCAAAAAGTTCTCCAATGTGAGGGATAGGGTACTTGTTCTTAATAATCACCCGTTTTAATTCTCGATAGTCGATGCACATCCTTCTTGTGCCATCCTTCTTCTTTACTAGAAGAACTGGAGCTCCCCAAGGCGAGTTACTGCTTCAAATCCAACCTTTCTCGAGCAATTCAGCAACCTGTTTCTTTACTTCTTCCAACTCTACTGGTGCCATTGGATAATACGCTTTGGATACCGGCGCTGCACCAGGAATAAGATCAATTGCGAACTCCACGTCTCGCTTCGGCGGTAAACCCGATATATCTTCAAACACGTCCATAAAATCACGAACAACAGCCAACCTTTCACTGTCATCACTTCCATTGATGCAAGAATATTGTTTGTTGGCCTAGCCCTAAACTCGACTGGCCCGACCGAACTGCTTCCTTACCGCAACCGCTGTCTGCTGCAAACTCCCAGTTTTTCCCGATAGGCTCTGCTGTTCTCGAGCTGCCGTAAGAACCTGTGAGAAAGTGGTCAAACCCAGGGAGACAATCTGCCTCTGGATGTCCACGTCCAAACTGCGCATGAACCTCCGTGCCCTGTCTGCATCGTTGGCAACTAAAGGTCCAGCGAATCTGCTGAGTCTTGTCCATTCTGCTGCATGCACATCTACGGGTGCTCCATTCTGCTTTAGCCCGATGAATTTCTCTTCCATTTTCTCCCGTGCAGTCCGCGGGAAGAACTTCTCCAGGAAACTCTTTGAAAAATCCGTCCACTTGATTGGCTTGGGCAAACGGTTCTCCTCCACAAGCCACCATTCTCGGGCGTAGTCCACTAACTGAATGCGTACCACATCAACTCTTTTCTCATCTGGAATTTGTGCCTCAAAAAGCAAATTCTCTGTGTCAACTAGCCACTGCTCCGCTGGCAACGGCTCCTCCAAGCCAGTAAATGTAGACGGACCCAAATGTCTGAAATCTGCTACTGCCCCTACTCGGTCAACTGGCTTAGCTCCAACATTGTTCACAGACTGCTGAACGATCTGCAAACCTTCCTGAAATGAGTCCGCTTGCTGCTGGATCAGCTCGGTCTGTTTCTTTTGATTCTCTAGCATTCCTCTTATCACTCCAAGCATAGCGGCTTCGTCCACACGCCTCTGGTACGTTTTCAAATTCTTACCGGCCATAATCCTGAACTCAAAACACCCAACATTAGCATGATGATAGATTCTGAATATAGATCAAGGCTAGAACTTCAAGATACTTAAATAGAGTGCCGCATTGTAACTATGTCGCGGTATCATAGCCATAATTACATAACTCCACCCAAGTCGCCTAAGTCCTAGAGACAACAAGGAATCAGGTTTCGAGTCGATATGCAAAGGAAGTTTGCATATCGTAAAAGATATAATCAGGAAGAATGTGATTCAAGAATGGTAAACGGCAAGGTGGCAGGACATGTTTCCTAAACACGGGTATTCTGATTCGTGTATTGGGTACAATACCCAACTACAAAAGAATCAACCCGACTAACATATGTCTCTGATACCTAAAGAACCATGTCACGCCCCGCTTCCCAAAGTACACTAAAGTGGGCACGTGACATAGCCAACCATGCTACCTGTGGATAGGAAAAATCCTTCCACAGTCACATTACGGCTGTGGAGATATCAAGAACGGGAAAGTAAACTAACTACCTAGTACATGTCCATAAGCCAGAGTAAAAGAGTCAAGAGATAACAATATGCGGAAGCCAAAAGATACAATAAATGAAACACCTGGAGTGAAACTACGTACCGACAGGAACCTCACCGCTCGTATAACAGCGGCAAAACTCCTAATCAGTCTGCAGCAAGATAGAAGAATCTGGGCCATGCAAAACCCAGACGTCAGCGCGTCAAGTCATCAAGTAATAACATAATAAACAGGCAATGCGAATATAGACATGAATAAAGCAAGGGTAACAATAATGTAAATCAGAGCAGTGCAGGGTAGTGTGCAGTGGGTAACTAAACTGTTCTATCAGGTTCTCTGTTCTAAAGTCTTTGAAACCAAGTAATTTAATCCACATCGTAACTCGTCGGTAGTTATTCCGTAACGCCCGGAAAGACGGCAAACAATAGGTATTCCGTAACGCCCGGAAAAACGGCAAACAATGGGTATTCCGTAACGCCCGAAAAAACGGCAAACAATAGGTATTCCGTAACGCCCGGAAAAACGGCAAACAATAGGTATTCCGTAACGCCCGGAAAAACGACAAACAATAGGATGGCCCTTGGAGTTACGTTCGGTTACAATACTGATTTCCCCATACCTTCAAGTTATATGTGTAAGTCAAGTCAGGTATCCCGTAATCAAGAAACTAATGCCAACAGAGGATCAGATAAACAGGTTTGTCTAGATAGACAACAGGAACGGTCCATGAGGACTACATGTCAGGTTTGTTGGCATTAGACATAAGATCAGGTAACGGGTCAAGTCATGGTATATCAGGTTAAGTCAAACAGTATACGGTACCATGTCGGGTAGATCAATATATATGTAGTAAGTCAGGTCAAGATGTCAACAATATCATGGGTGTGCTCACAATCAGTTATACAAGCAAGCATGGTTATCATCAACATAATATAAGCAATGAATTAAGCAACAGGCAGATTTACTCAATTTGCAGTACAGCTATCAGTTGTATCACAGAGATAATTTCAATGTTATGCGAATGCAGTATGACAATTATGGCCTTTTAATCATGTTAACATGTTTAAGAACTTTAGAGGTGCAATGATTTATATAAAGGTTCAATACAGCTATTTCAGGTTAAAAATGCATACGAGTGTCCGAATGGAACAAAACTATAGAGATAAATGCCATAAGCCATGTCAATATTAAAAATGTGATTAAACAGGTAAATGTGGTTATTAGGTTCAATTGCAAACTGTAGGTTCCAAGTTTAAAGATAAAAAAAATGATATATAACAATATTGTACATGGAAATGAGAAATGATTGTACCAAAGTTAAATTTACAGGTTTAGGGTGTCATAGTATATATGTAAATATTATATAGCATGTAGTAAGGGGTACTTGCCTCGACGGGTCGCGAACCGGGAAAAACGGAACGTAAAACGTCGGCGGGGAAACTCGCGACGGCGCATGGTTCATGGAATGAACCCAAACGACGAACAATGGAACCACACGGGTCAGGGTACCTCGCTGGAATGTCGGGTCACGTCGTCGGCATCGTCGGATTCCGGCCGAGGAATGAACAGTGAACTATGAATACATGTAAACAAGAAGAGAAGAGAAAAACAGAGAAGGAAGGAAGTAGGATCTGAGAAGGGGTGCTCACGATGATCCGTGGGACGGGTGGTGACGGTCGACCTCGTCGACGGAGCTCCGGCGGTGGCCTACCCGACAGCGACAAGAAGTTTCCAGATCAATAAAAAATATTTACAGAGAAGAAAGGAAGAATGAGATGGAGAAAGCACTTATAGGGCGTTCAAGGGTGGTCTGGTGATCGTCGGCGACGACCAGGGGCGGCGCAGACGCATGCAGGGGGGGTGCTCAGGTGGCCGCGGCGCTGGTGCAGGGAGTACGGGAATGGAGAAAGGAGAGGAAGAGGAGATGGTCGGGGGTGTTGGAGTGTGCAGGGGGTGAGAAGGGTGAAGGTGGTGGTGCGGATGTCGATGACGAGAGGCCACCGGCGACGAGGTGCAGGCGTGGGCTCGGTAACGAAGGAAGAAGGAGGAGGTGGCGAGGAGAGAGAGGCTCGGTCGAGGTGAGGAGGAAGGAGGGCAGGCGATGGAGAAGAGGACGTCAGCGTTGGAGCTGCGGCGGCGAAGGGAGACGGCTGGGGTTTCGCTGGGGTTGGGTTTACGTGTGGGAAAGAATGGAAAATATGCGTGGGGAGAGAGAGATATAAGGGAGAGGGAGAGAGATATGAGGGGGATAGAGAGAGAGATAGAGAGAGAAAGAGAAACGGGGGGAGAGAGAGAGAGAGATAGAGAGAGATAGAGAAACGGGGGGGGGAGAGAGATAGAGAGAGATAGAGAGTAATGGAGTGGGACCCACGGGAAAATTATGAAGGCTGTGATTGGTTGGCAAGGGAAATCTGTGAAAGATTTTAGAATATTTATACGGTTAAAAAATATTAGATTGGTTAAAATTTAAATATCGATGGTTTAAAATATATTTAAAAAATGGGATTTTGGCGCAAAGTAAAACATTTCTAAATCACGCCTGGGTCGGGTCCAAAAATTCGAAATTGAAATAATAGGATTTTAAGCGGGATCCAAAATTCAAAATGAAGTGTTTTATGATAAAAAAGCATACCCCCAAAACGGACAAACGTACGTGCACGTAGCTGTCCAAACTCGCCCGTTTCACTGAACGGGACGAGAACACGATGCACGGACGCTACAACGGGGTCCGGGGTGTCAAGTAGGCCAAGATGAATATTTTTAATTCTATTTTAGATGGCATAAATTGTTATATGCAGAAGTGAATTTTCCGGGTAAAATTTACAGTAAATAACAATCAAGCAAGATAAATGAAATAAGTGACATACTACGTTCAAACGGTAACATAAACTAGTAGCATTGGGCTCGGGTGTTACATTTTTCATTCAAAACGATTTCTTATTTTGAAAAGCAAAGTTTTCAGTGTTTTCCTTATTCAGACGTTTGTCTATTATTGGTCTAGACGTCTATTTACTATTGAAAACCAAATATCAATTTCAATATCAGTTTTTTGGTTCAGAACAAACGTCTGAACCCTTTTCAAAACAAACGCCTGCGTACTTGACAAACGTTTGTGCTAAAGTCTCGGGTTGAAAATCTTTTTTTCAGATGTTTGTCCCATACTTTTTCAGACATCTGTCTGTTCTCTGTGTTTTGTATTGGCTTAACTTGTTTTAAGGAACAAACGTCTGAATCTATAGGGAACAAACGTCTGCAGTTCAAAATATTTGAAAACTATTTCCTCTTCAGACGTTTGTTCCATGTCCCTCAGACGTCTGCTTATTCTCTGTATTTTCTTTGGCCATCTTTGAAAAATATCGACGAACGTCTGAACCTTTACTCGACAAACGTCTGCAGTTTTTTTGATTTGAAAATATAGATGTTGGGGGTTTTGCCTTTAACTTCAGACGTCTGTCTATTTACTCTTCATACGTCTGTCGATATTCTCAAACTACTGATTTGACTCATAACGACTAGTTTTTGTGCAGGGCTATAAAAAGGTTTTGTATTGGTTTTTTGAGCCTCAATCACTCACAGATTTTCACTTGTTTATTCTTGAGCGATATTGAAAAGAAAAATCTCATCTTTTGTGAGAATTGAAAAGAGTTTTACATTTGATTATCCAAATCATTTTCATACACATTCAAGAACTCTGTTTGTATATCCATACTTCTTAGAGTATTAGTTGAGCTTGAGAGAAACTCATTTGTAGGTAATTGTGCTTCATTGTAACCCTCTTCTTTTTTTGTGTGAGAACTCTTGAGTGCAAGAATGTCTTTGTAAGAAAGAAGAATGAGAGAAGTTTTCCTTTTCTTTATGTGAGGATTCTTGAGTGCAAGGGTGCCTTTGTAAGAGGGGAAATCTTGTAAAGTGAAGAGTTACTCGTGTGTCGAGCAACGTGTTGTCTCAATGGAGACGTGGGTGTAAGAAGTTGAGGGTGCGCAATATATTGTCTCGGTGGAGACATATTTAGTGGAATGGGCTCGATGCCTAAAAAATATGGACTAGGGGATCTCCCGAACAACTATAAAATACTCGTGTTTGTGTTTGCAATTTCGTATCTCTTATTGCTATTAGTTTAGAAATTGCATGCTTGTTCCCTACTTGCTCATTATGCTCATTACTTGTACTTGATATTGCTTTTACTTGCTATACGTTCTGTAAGTGCACGGCGGCGCCCCGGCCTTCATCCCGAGGCCAAATGCGGAAGTGATAGTTAACTTTAATTTTTCTTGAACCGGCACCGCCGCGCACTAAAATCCGGATCGGGCCATTAACTAGTCCTAGCTAACTACAAGATGGGAAGAGAGATATACCGAGTGATCCGTGTCCTCCGGTCTTCTCGTCGTCGTCCCGATCTCCCGCGGAATCTCCGGTCTCCACCTCCTCGCCGGAAGGGCACCACGTCGCCTGCTTCTTTTACGGGCTCCCACCTCTATACCGAAGCAACTTGGGCACGAAGCTGGCGAGTCGACGTGCCCAAGATTTGCTGTAGAATGTGTGTAGAACCATGTCTCATGTTAGGGTAGTGGATGTTGCCTTTGTGGTGGAGGAAAAGAACCATGTATTTCTTTGGATGAACAAAGGGATTTTTGGCATGAAAATGAGACTCATTTTCTCCTCTCAAAAATTGGACAGCCCCCCCTCAAGAGTGGCCGGCCATGCATTGTGTGGGAATGAGAGGAGAGAGTGATAGAATAATGCAAGAGAGAGGGAAAAAGAAATCATGTGAAGAAATGATCACAAGGCAAAACCAACACTCTACCAACTTCATCATCTCATCACAAAGTCAAGCCATCATGAAAACTATCATGAAGCAAAAAGTCAAGTCAATGGATGGTGCACCATCATGACACTACAAGATGCAAAGAACCCCCTCCACTAATGCTTATTTGCACAAATGCAAATAAGCCCTCCTCCACCAATCTTCGGCCAATGAACGATATAAAGGAAATTGGCCGAAACGGAAAGCAAACTGGCAACTCCAGAAAACTGGTCCCGTAATAAATTACAGGAAACCCCCGATACTGTGCATACACACCCGCATTTGTATTCCGACCGAAATACAAATGCAATGAGACAAAATCTACACTGTACTATACTAGGATCCGACTTAAACCAAAGCCGGCTAGTAATATCCGTTCGATCCTGATCCGTGCAATACCGCACGTATCTGATCAAACCCTGCCATATATCCATACGGCCTGTAGTACAAACTGTCCGATCCTGATCCGTGCAATACCGCACGTATCTGATCGGACCTTGCCATATCTCCATACGGCCTCTACAGCGTTTCGCCCGAAAACTTGAGCAATTGAATGTGGGGGACTCTAAAGACTCGTCAACACCTTGGTTGTGGATTTAACCACTAGCACGTCAGAGGTATAAGCCAATACGTGACGGGCCACCAGCTATTGACCAAAAGGGACGTCGATGAGCGAACTAATCCTGACACCCTACTGAGCCTGTCAGCGACAATATCCGTACAGTCCGGTCCGTTCGTCTATGAGCATCGCATGGCGGGCCTAGGGGGTTGGTAAAAGTCAGACCCCCAAAAGCGGTACAAGTCGTGTCGGAGTGTAGCCCAGAACACCCTGAGATACTACTGGAATACCTACCAGTAAATCTCCTGCCTCGGCCGAGAGCTTCGTGTAATGGCTCTCCTAGACACAGCGCGACCTCACCCCCAATACCGGGAGAGACGAACCTCTGAAGATCCGCTCACTGCCTCCATGTGGCTCGGGACTGTACCCAACTAAAACCTGTTTGCACATCTCCTTTGAGCGTGGTAGGGTAGTAATCAAAGTACAGTGGGAACTCACACGAGACAAATGACGATCCCCAGGTCGATGAACTAACCTGTACACATGTCACCAGGGAACTGCTATCTGACGTCAGGTATAAGACCAACTAGCATGTTCCCGGCGAGTCCTGTCCGGTGTACTCATAACCCAATGAGCACCTGTATACATCTTAGGTGAACCAACTGACACCAGTGGCTTGTGAGACCGGCCACCGCCCCTCGTCGGGGTCTCGACTGTATACACTAGTCTACTCTGGAGTATCGATGCCCTGTCTCGAAACTCCCACGACTAGGGACCTTTTAAGGATGTGCTTATAGACCCCAGCTCCCACTTATATGATCGCTCTCATACTGCTGGCAGTCAAGCAAGAATCCTAGGGGCTCTATCAACGTGTAATAGCGACCTGTCTGGTCACCTAAAGCAGTACACGATGATAAAGATAAACCAGATAGCATACTATCATCTCGAGTAAGACTGTCCTACTGGGACAGGTCCTCCCTCAATCATTGCAATCACGTGCTTGTGATCCAATAATTGACTCTGAAGGCACTATCTCCAACAATCTCCCACTTGCACTCAAGGCTAATTATTGCGATGTCGCATACTCACAGCCCGTGTGATACCGTACACCCAACTCCTCTACTAGTCAGTCTCACAAAGCCTGTTTGCGAAACTATTGCGTTCGAGGAATAGCCTCAGTGAGTGGATCCGCTTTGATGTTTCTTTCTATGTCTCTCTATATCAAGTTCGCGGAGAAAGCCATCTCCCGAAATGAGCAATACCTGTCTTAGAATGTGTCTGGATGTCTGATGGGACCTAGCTCATAAATGAACTCCAAATCCAAACTTCTTAGACTGTATCGTCAACTGAACTTAATCAGTGTGCAGCGCCATGCCTCCCTCAGTATTGTCTTGGACCACCTGTCCAAAATACTGCCCCCTCGTCAGAAGGAAAAACTATAACTCTGACAACCTCCTTGTCGTCCAGGTCACCTTGGAAGCCTGGAATGATAACTGTCTCCCGAATGAGGCTGTCGTTATCATATCCCTAGAACAACCACTTATGTTCTAAAACTGCTTCCGACTGTTTCTCCAGGATTGGATCAATGTCAACTTATTGCATCTAGTGCAAGAACAACAACTGGTGTGGTACTTGACATCTCATGATTGACTCAATTGCCAAAGCAAGTGATTTGCCAATCATGCACATCCCTCTCCCCTTTAGTCTGTAAGACACCTTTAGAGAGGGTGACTCCATCACCTGCAGGTACACTACCGTGCCAGGAGTCGTCCATTCTAAATACTCTTAGAATGCTGTCAAAGTACCCTTAATTGGGAAACCACCCAAATCTAGATCTAAAACCATAGATCTAGTAACCAGTATGTCTGATATAATGTCCATTTCCTTTGTGGAGAAACCACTGTGTGACGACCAAAGTATAACCGATCGTAGTATAGGAGTTTCTTTTCCTATTCTGTGTATGTCATCCAAATACCATGACATCACAGCCTACTACCTTCTCAACAGATCCATCCCCTATTCTGATGAAGTCAAACCTATGACTGTCACATCAGAATTGATGATCTATCTCCGCTATATCTGCTTTAGTCTATAGATAGACATAAGCCACCTGTCCACCAATGCTTCCGCTGCTCCCACTGACTACGACAACCCTCTAGCAGAGTCATATAGACGTACACTTCTAAAGCCAGTTTAGAACGACGCTATACTCATCTTCCCGCCGGGTCTCGCAGCCTAGAACAACAGCAATGGCAAGTATTGGTAAACAAGAACTTCCCTGTCACCGTCCTTGAGGCTACCGGAGTACCTCTCGGGTGCCTGAAGTTACCCACCTCATCTGCGGAGTGGCCAATGGAATGTCAAACCAGATTGAATCTTTAGGTTCCTTATCAAATCTTCTGTAATCGTTTGCGGTTCTGGAATCACTTCCAGTTCTACCATACTCCCACTACTGTTTTCTGAAAAAATCCATTTTTAATAAAACTGTGGCGAGTCTAGAACATTATCGCTATTGTTCTTCCATATGGTAGAAAATCAACCCTCGTCATAGCCTGGGTTAACCCACAAACAGCCATTACAGAAACGTGCCTTGAGTTGTCCAGTGTCTGGCTTTAATCATAAGCCGGACAACTCCCCCTACCTTAACATCGTTAAGATATGAACTGTTCTATATCCAATATAGAACCAGAGGTACTGATTTAATTGAACCAGATTCAAATCATGCAGTTGTCTCCAGTGCATGTCAACTAAAAGGAAGGAGCCCGATCAGCGTTACTCAACTTAGGAATGCTTCCAATTATGAGTAACCTGAAAGAGAAGCAAGTTCTCTTAATCACTACTATCAATTGAATACCATACACAAGTATCTACATCTTCGATCACTTTGAAGAATCCCGATACTTGCAACACCTGGTTCTCTACTTTATTCAAATACCTATAACTTCTCAAAATTCGGACCCTGTGTTTCCACGAAACACTTGTCTAAAAACTAGAGAAGTCATAAGTAAACCGAATATAGTACGAGAACCAACCCCTCTGTCCTGATGGACCCTGGACAACATATAATACTCTGTATAAGTCCCTTGAGTCTGATAACTCATTCACTGTGTGTCGTAGGTTGAAAGCTGTACTTATGGTTAAGAAGAATTACACCGCTGTTTAATGCTCCTTACCTAACCATCCACTGATATAGGTGAATGTTACAGACATAATTTCAAAAAGGTATATCTCACTCTATAAAAATAGACGTACAGATATATTAATTTGAAATTGGTGCATGACAGCGGATATTCAAAACCAAATATTTGCCGACCGGCAAACAGCCCAGGTGATTTCCTTAAATGTCACCGATTACAACGAATCCCGATATAATGAGGATGATCACCTAATTCCCAATAACTTACTCCCACTCGTCATCTATAAAACCATACAGATGTGAGAATCATACCTGGTAAATACATACTCTGGAGCAAGTGTCTAATTGGGAAATCAGTTTTCCTTTAACAGTACACAGTGAAACTGAAACATTGAAATGTTTCGATGGGGTATCTCGGTATTCCTAGTAATGCCTCTTCCAGATTCACGACTGTAACCGTATAATTCTTTGCCACCTCTCCAAATCCCTTTATATGTCTTTAGTCATTACCTTCTACACACCCCTTAGGCCAAATGGTTTTCTTCCTTCCCTACCGTTTGGCACTAGCCTATGGTTTGGAAGAAGACTATCCAATAAGCATAATGGGTGTACTGTCCTAATCCTAGGAGCACTCGCAATGCGAGAGAAGGTGAAGATAAAAGACAACCGAATAAACCTTATTCTTATTTCTCCTGAATCAGAATCCATCCCCGAACTGGAACAAGTTCCTTTCGAGTTCGTATATAACCATACGATGGATTATCTAATAAACTGTGAATCTTCGTAGTGATACAGAGTGTCCTGGAGAAATACAAAGGTGAAGTGGGAGTGGTAATGAAATACCTGGTTTGGTCGTGAATATCAGTCGCAATTTACGTTGCCCTCTTACTAATCCCTTTCTTTGTCTTTACATAATACCTTCTGTACACCATCGTTATGCTAATTGGTTTTCTTCATTCCCCACCGTTCGGCACCTGCCTATGGTTTGGAAGAAGACTATCCAATTTGCGTAATAGGTGTACTATCTCCTAAACCAAGGAGTACTCGCAACCTGAGAGAAGGTAAAAGGAAAAGACAACTGAATAATCCTATCCGTTTTCTCCAGAACCTGAAACCATCCTCGAATAAATTCTTTCGAGTTCGTATATAACCATACGATGGTTTTGTCCAATGGAAGTGGACGTTCGTAGTAATACGGGGTGTCCTGGAGAAAAGGGTAAAAGTAGGAGTGGCAATGAGGTTTGCAACTCTGACAATCCAAAAGCCAGTGTTTAAGAAGGTTCGGTCAATATTGGTCTCTGAGTCAAAGTCTTAGGGTCGGGTCAATGGTCGCTGCCAAAGAGAGAGAGAAAAGAAACACTCAGCGTGCACTCTAACCTAAATCAGAATGGTTACCAATTTATCTAATCTGGAAACCTCCCACTGTACCGTCAAATTCTCCTCTAAACCTGAAAGAAGAATTAGTCGGGATCACCCGAGGAGTAAACCAACTCATCAGTGGGAATCGGGATCCAACTATCATCGTATGATAACGTGACGGAATCCGCTCACGTCATCACACTCCAGAAGGTATGCGCATATCTGGCAAGTTTCAGTTTCTTTAGAAACTCCCGATGTGATTTTTGCCCCATGCTCTTATGACCTTGGCGTGAGGTCAAAATATTATAAGTCACATGTCAAGTTCTACCCGTCATTGTCCAGGTTAATTTGAACCCACCCGTACATACCCTTGACGTAGGCCAAAATAGTAGTACGACTGTCCCAAACCAACGCATCTATCTATGCAACAGATAAATACCCGGCAGCTACCAATCACTATGCCTTGGCGTGAGGTCAAAATACATAGCTTGAATACTACCGAATATTTAACTGAAATGACGGAGGGCTACGAATGGTTTCTGGCGAAAACCTTTAACGTAATGAACTTGATATCGTTGAAGGAACTGATAGCTTTTAAAAATATAGCGACAAAAACCGTTGCTAAAGAGGTCACTCCCGGTGAAGGGATCTCGGCTCTTTCCCCGTAGAATGAGGTGCAGGATATTCCAACTGAATACCACGATGCAAAGCAAAAGTAATCGGCTATAATGAAGTTATTGCCCTGACACAAAACTTCAGTCCAAGGGGTCACTCCCGGTGAAGGGATCTCGGCCCTTGCCTCGTCGACTGAAGTGCTGGATATTCTTGCTGAATACCACGATGCAAAACAAAAGAGAACGTCCTTGCAATAACAGCTTTTTGAAAAGTGTTCCAACAACATCAGATTAGGTTTGTTTTTAACTTGCATTGATCCGAATCAACGCAGTCCCACCAATTGATCACACCACAAAGAACGAAAATATACTGATGTACGTATATGCCATCCGCATTCGCCACTGGGTCCCGTCATTACTCGTTAGGTTAGCTAACTAATGACAGAGCGGGGACTGGACTAACGCGGATGCAAAACATATACAACATCTACTAATATATATACCAATATATTATATTCGCTCAAGACGTGATAAAATGCAACATCATAGAAATGTACAGTATCACAGAACAATACAGATATCTGGGATCCCCGGGTTTCACAGAGCCACTACTGAAACCCGACGTTCTCCTGGTCGTGTGGATAGCCTGTGCAATAAAAATCCTAGACCCCTACGGGCGCGGCAAGTTACCCGCCAAAACCTGAAGCGAGGCAGCCCCCTTCAGCAACGTGAATGGACCACCCAACACTTCACGAAATCCGGTAACTTAGGCACCCCTCCTGGGTCAACCTGTGCCCCCACGAGTGCGGCGAATAGCCCGCCAATCCTAGAGTGAAGCCCCCTCCGTCCCAATGCCATGAGATGCGGGCTTGTTGCCTTCTAGAATCCGGCTATCCGTGTACCCCTCCGCGGGGTAATCCTAGTACAGAAAGTAAAATATACATACTACGGGTACATCGACCGCAACATGGTCGTGCCCCAAAATAATAATACAAACAGGCAGTGACGGCAGTCCACATGTCGGACGCTCGCCCTGCAATATCAAATGTACATAATACAGCAAAAACTGTACTAGCATTGCATCCAGGCCATCCCCATGACCGATCTGCAACATCACAACAATACACAGAATATCAATGTGAAAGTCACGTTCGCAAATCCGTCTAACCGGGCTATAGCAGTTAGACAGGATTTACCGATCAAGTGACATTCACGGTCGCAGATATAATGTAAATACTGTGAAATAATGTGTTTAAAATATCCGATCGATCAAATTTTACCAAGTGGGCCCCCAAGTACTACTGTAGCACATCAAGAAATTCTGGGCCCAAAAAATAACATTCCAGAAACCACATTTTCAACTCAGGAGCATTCTGTAAAATTTTGGGGCCATGAACAGTTGAAAGAGCGGCGGAACCGCGGCCCAAGCATGGGTTTGGCCGCGGTTCCACGGTGGTATAGACAGTTCACGAAACCAAATTTTCCCAGAACTCTTAGAATTTCCTACACATCATTCTGAAACAACCTGAAAAATTTTTGGACTTCAAAAAATTTCAACAGAAACTGATGTGAAGAAAAACACGGTTTTTGGAAAATTGTTCGATCGGAAATGTAAAACACATTAGACAAAATTAGACTATGTTAATGGCGAGGCTCTGATACCACTGTAAGTGCACGGCGGTGCCCCGGCCTCCATCCAGAGACCAAATGCGGAAGCGATAGTTAACTTTAATTTTTCTTGAACCGGCACCGCCGCGCACTAAAATCCGGATCGGGCCATTAACTAGTCCTAGCTAACTACAAGATGGGAAGAGAGATATACCGAGTGATCCGTGTCCTCCGGTCTTCTCGTCGTCGTCCCGATCTCCCGCGGAATCTCCAGTCTCCACCTCCTCGCCGGAAGGGCACCACGTCGCCTGCTTCTTTTACGGGCTCCCACCTCTATACCGAGGCAACTCGGGCACGAAGCTGGCGAGTCGACGTACCCAAGATTTGCTGTAGAATGTGTGTAGAACCATGTCTCATGTTAGGGTAGTGGATGTTGCCTTTGTGGTGGAGGAAAAGAACCATGTATTTCTTTGGATGAACAAAGGGATTTTTGGCATGAAAATGAGACTCATTTTCTCCTCTCAAAAATTGGACAGCCCCCCCTCAAGAGTGGCCGGCCATGCATTGTGTGGGAATGAGAGGAGAGAGTGATAGAATAATGCAAGAGAGAGGGAAAAAGAAATCATGCGAAGAAATGATCACAAGGCAAAACCAACACTCTACCAACTTCATCATCTCATCACAAAGTCAAGCCATCATGAAAACTATCATGAAGCAAAAAGTCAAGTCAATGGATGGTGCACCATCATGACACTACAAGATGCAAAGAACTCCCTCCACTAATGCTTATTTGCACAAATGCAAATAAGCCCTTCTCCACCAATCTTCGGCCAATGAACGATACAAACGAAATTGGCCGAAACGGAAAGCAAACTGGCAACTCCAGAAAACTGGTCCCGTAATAAATTACAGGAAAACCCCGATACTGTGCATACACACCCGTATTTGTATTCCGACCGAAATACAAATGTAATGAGACAAAATCTACACTGTACTATACTAGGATCCGACTTAAACCAAAGCCGGCTAGTAATATCCGTTTGATCCTGATCCGTGCAATACCGCACGTATCTGATCGAACCCTGCCATATATCTATACGGCCTGTAGTACAAACTGTCCGATCTTGATCCGTGCAATACCGCACGTATCTGATCGGACCTTGCCATATCTCCATACGGCCTCTACGCGTTTCGCCCGAAAACTTGAGCAACTGAATGTGGGGGACTCTAAAGACTCGTCAACACCTTGGTTGTGGATTTAAACACTAGCACGTCAGAGGTATAAGCCAATACGTGACGGGCCACCAGCTATTGACCAAAAGGGACGTCGATGAGCGAACTCATCTTGACACCCTACTGAGCCTGTCAGTGACAATATCCATACAGTCCGGTCCGTTCGTCTATGAGCATCGCATGGCGGGCCTAGGGGGTTGGTAAAAGTCAGACCCCCAAAAGCGGTACAAGTCGTGTCGGAGTGTAGCCCAGAACACCCTGAGATACTACTGGAATACCTACCAGTAAATCTCCTGCCTCGGCCGAGGGCTTCGTGTAATGGCTCTCCTAGACACAGCGCGACCTCACCCCCAATACCGGGAGAGACGAACCCCTGAAGATCCGCTCACTGCCTCCATGTGGCTCGGGACTGTACCCAACTAAAACCTGTTTGCACGTCTCCTTTGAGCGTGGTAGGGTAGTAATCAAAGTACAGTGGAAACTCACACGAGACAAATGACGATCCCCAGGTCGATGAACTAACCTGTACACATGTCACCAGGGAACTGCTATCTGACGGCAGGTATAAGACCAACTAGCATGTTCCCGGCGAGTCCTGTCCGGTGTACTCATAACTGTTTCCTGATTTAAAATCAGGAAAGCTTCTGGGAAAAGCTTCAGAAGAGGGTCACGTGCTTACACGTGACCAGCAGTCACGTGTTGGCACGTGACACCTAAACGCATCATCAAGGCAAGTTCAGTTTCCTGACTACATTGAAGAAAAGGGGCTTCAGAAAGAGTCACGTGCTCCCACGTGACCAGGGTCACGTGTCGACACGTGACATTTAAATGCAAGCGGCAAAGACACATTGGTTCCCTGATCGAATCAAGAAAAAGGCTTCAGAAGAGGTCACGTGCTCCCACGTGACCAGGGTCACGTGTTGGCACGTGACACTCAAAACATCAGGCTCATTCTCCGGTTAAATCGGTTAAATCGAGAAGAAGGCTCCATGCCAGGGTCACGTGCTCACACGTGACCAGTTGTCACGTGGTGGCACGTGACAGCTAAACAGAGAACAGAAAGCAAAGAGCAGAAAGAAAGAGGAAGGCTCGTTCCAAGAGAGTCACGTGTCCACACGTGACCATGGGTCAAGTGGTCACACGTGACCGGCTTTCAAAGCCCATTTTGTCAACAGAATTAAATTCTGAAGGAGAATCAAATCTTTCCAAAGGAAAGTGATTATCTGGAGCAGATCGAATTAAAGATTCAGAGGTGATTAAAAATCATCTATCTATGGAAAATCTCGAGTTTGGAAAGATTTCCCCTTTAAATCTAACAGAAATAACAAAGGAGAATCCCTGGATTTAAAATCCAATGGTGAATAAAATTCACCCAATAATCCAAAGGTCAAAAACGAATGATGGATGCAAATCAAATCTCTTAATGAAGATTCATCAAAAACTAATTGACTCGGCTGCTTCTCCTATAAATAGGAGCCAAGAGATACAAAAAATATATACACAGAGGGAGAAAAAAAGGAGAGAGCCTGGATACTTTGACGAATTTGGAGCTTCTGCAAAGGAAAACCCTAGGTAAGAAGGGGAAGGCTTTTTGAAAGAAGTAGAATTTAATTCTCAACAGAGTTTAACTCTGATATATAAAACAGAAGAACATATTTCTTCTCTCCTTGATAGAGGATCTGCAAAGTGCACATCTCCCCTTTAGGTTGAGAATTTAATTCTCAATGGGTTGAGATCCTGCCATGCAGATCCAAAACATAGAGAGGGAATGGAAACACGAGAATTTAATTCTCACAGAACTATAGGAATTTAATTCCTTTAAAACAAAACTAGGGCTTGACCCTGTGTTATGGGAATTTAATTCCTTCAGAACAAAAAGAAACAGGGTTTAACCCTAATTAAGAACCTAGTTCTGTTGGAACAGCGGGGATTTAATTCCCTTGATCACAATTTAACAGAGAATGGGAGTCCAATTCCTTAAAAGTTTTTGTTAGGGTTTAACCCTATTCAGTTCTTCACATATATGAGGAATTTAATTCCTACAGAAAATTCAGAATTCAACTCTATTCCAGAAGATAAGTCTTCAAAGGGAAGTAGGAATTTAATTCCTCTGAAATTTAAAGCTCGAGGAATTTAATTCCTGAAAAAAAGGGATTAACAGATTCTCTAAACAACATGCATAGAGGCAGGGTCACGTGCCACCACGTGACCCCCCAAGAGATCTACAGAAAGCCCCTTTGAGGCAGTGCCCCACGTGACCCTCGGCAGAAGCTCTAACATATAAGCGTTTGAATGCCCATCACGTGATGGCACGTGATGCTCTGAAAGATGCAGTAATCTCAGCAGAATAAATGAAGGGGGGGCGCTCTCACGTGTTGCCACGTGACCCCTCTTGCCTTAGTGTTTAACACTAAATTGAAACTCCCGAATCCAGTGTTAAAACAACTGTTGGGCCTTGGTGTTCAACACTAATCAAGAACTTTATTTGCAGTGTTTAACACTGATTTGCTTTAGTGTTTAACACTAATTTGAAATCTATGCTACCAGTGTTTAACACTGATTTGCTTTAGTGTTTAACACTAATTTGAAAGCCTTGTCACTGGTGTTTAACACCAACCATCTTTTAGTGTTGAACACTAACTTGTCAATCTCATTCCCAGTGGTCAACATTGATTGCTCTGCAGTGTTTGACACTAGGCTTTAGCCCAATCGGCTAAATGGATAGAGGCAAAGCCTCTCCTGATTGGACTTAGCCCAAGTTGACCATAAGTCCTCAATTCGTAATTAACTGGGCCAATGGGCTCATAATATAATTAATGGGTCTTGATCCCAAATTGGGCCAAGGACTATTTAATCCATCCCGGTTCTAGGGTACATCTCTTCACTCCTTTGATACTTGGCATTGTAATCCCTCAATGTTTTTAAAGAGGTGACGGGTCCCGACGACCACACATCGATATGGACTGTGGGGTCCTTAAACCCATGTCTAATGCAAAATTCCTGGCTACGTGGAACGCGGATAACGTCACTCTCTGACCCCACGGAAAACGCCCAGAGCGGAGCCTAGTCCTCGCCGAGCACGGCAGTGAACCCGTGTGAAGCATCTAGTGCAAAATTCCTGGTTACGTGGAACGCGGATAACGTCACTCTTTGACCCCGCGGAAAACGCCCAGAGCGGAGCCTGGTCCTCACCAAGCACGGCAATGAACCCGTGTGAAGCATCCAGAGCACATACCGGACTGTGGAGTCCTTAAACCCATGGACTATGACGTCCTTAACCTTGACCGAGATGTCTTAAAACTAACAATGGACCGCAATGTCCTTAAACTACCCATGGACCGTAATGTCCTTAAACTACCCGTGGAACGCAATGTCCTTAAACTAGAACAACAGAGCCCCCGTATGCTCTTTTGTCGGATCTAAACGGCCCCGTTTAAGTTGATCTTAGCCTCAAAGATGGCTAACGTATCCTTAAACCTTCAAACAGACTGGACTATGAATCCCCCAAATTAACTCTGGCTCGAGGGTACATCTCCGAACTCCTCTGACATCCGTCGTTGTAATCCTTCAACGTCATCAGAGAGGTAACGGGTCCCGACAACCATACATTCAATGGACCACTATGTCCCTAAACTGGAACAATGGAGCCCAAATGCTCTTTTGTCGGATCTAAACGATCCCGTTAAGTCGATCTTAGTCTCAACGTTAGACTAACGTATCCTTAACAAACGTTTGAGTCGATCTTAGCCTCAAGTACGGCCGACGTATCCTCAAACTAAACCCCCAAACCCAAATCTAAGATAAACACGGATTTGGACTAGTCCACGCCCTACGGGCGACAACATAACTCAGTCTCCGTAAACAATCCACGGGCAATAAAACATGAAACAAACATACACGACACGAAGTGATCAGCTGGAGAAGGAGAAAGTTGTTACCGCGATGCGGTAGCGTAATTAACTGCAGGGGCTTGCGCCTGCAGGGAAGAGCGTCCCCACAATCAAAAACCCCTCAAACGAGGGGGAATCTGACGAAGTCTGCTACATTGGACGCATCCATTTAAACCTTCGATACATGGTGCCATAAATCAACTTGGCATCTTCGGAGAGGTGAACGGATAGCACCAATTAGCATCTGCCCCGAATCTCAGTGCCAAGACATCGCAGTCTTGCGCGCCGTCCTTCGGAGGGGAACAATAACCCAATGAGCATCTGTATACATCTTAGGTGAACCAACTGACACCAGTGGCTTGTGAGACCGGCCACCGCCCCTCGTCGGGGTCTCGACTGTATACACTAGTCTACTCTGGAGTATCGATGCCCTGTCTCGAAACTCCCACGACTAGGGACCTTTTAAGGATGTGCTTATAGACCCCAGCTCCCACTTATATGATCGCTCTCATACTGCTGGCAGTCAAGCAAGAATCCTAGGGGCTCTATCAACGTGTAATAGCGACCTGTCTGGTCACCTAAAGCAGTACACGATGATAAAGATAAACCAGATAGCATACTATCATCTCGAGTAAGACTGTCCTACTGGGACAGGTCCTCTCTCAATCATTGCAATCACGTGCCTGTGATCCAATAATTGACTCTGAGGGCACTATCTCCAACACGTTCTTGTTTCACAATTATATGATTGCGTAGCTATATCTCTATTGGTATTTTTTTTCTTCTAAATTTACAATTGTGATTTCTATTTGCAAGTGTAGAATTTTTAATTTCAGCATATCATAACTTAGTTCTATTCACCCGTCTCTAGGACTAATTTCAATTGGTATCAGAGCTTGGGGCTCTCTTGTTAGGCTTGACATTCTAGAGTAGATCCATGACATCTTCTTTACCATCTTACTCTTATCGTGATGAACCGTCTATATATAATCCTCCATATTTTAATGGTAACAAGTTTTTTACTTGGAAGATTAAATTGATGCTTATCTTGGTTCTCTTAGTAGAAATTTTTGGAAAATTGTTAACGACAATTATTCTATTCCATTTTATGATAAATTAGAGTGGAGTAATCGTGATAGAGATTTATTTGCTACTAATATCAAAGCTTTAAAATTATTACAATATGCTTTAGATGTTGATATTTTTAACAAGTTTCTTCTTGTAAGACAGCTCATGGTATTTGGTGCTCATTGGAGAAAACCTATTAAGAGCATGTAGCTTGCAAGGAAGAAGAGAAAGCTAAGAATACAACTTCATTAGCGACTTTGGATGCGTCTAAACAAAAAATAAATTAAGACGCGACATCCAATCCTATGAAGATTGCAAGGGGTGCTTTGATCTTATGATTTCCACAAACTTACTCATGATCAATTATTAGATACTTTCAATACTTTGCATGATAGTCATATTTCATTAGCATTTAAAAATAGAATTATTGAAAATCGTATTTCTATCTTAGAAAATGAGAAAAGTAATTTGGTTTCTTGTTGCGATTCTTTTGAAGTTTTAAATAAAAACTTGATCGCCAAATTTAGTACTCTAAATTGTGCTCATGATTCTCAATTTTAGTTGATAAATTAGTTTTGGAGAAAAATGAGTTGGTTTCGAAGCTTGATTTATATTGTGCTACTATTGATACTTTGAAACTTGAAAATGAAAATTTGGTTTTATCTTGTGATAACTTGGGAAAATAAAGAGATGAGTCGATTACGAATTTTTAAAATGAGATTGATCTTTTAAAATCATCCATTTCTTCTCAAAAATCCCTCGTTTTAGAAAATACTTCTCTCAAGATAGAAAATTAGTTTTTGGTTTCCTCTTGCGAGTTTTGAGAAAGGAAAATGTTAATTTAATTTCAAGTTTTAATAACAAAATTGATTTGTTAAAATCATCTATTATTTCTCCGGACTTGTTGATTTTTGAAAACTTTTCGCTCAAGCAACAAAATTATGTTTTGAGCTCATCTTTGCTGAGATTTCAAAACCAAAAGAAAATCTTGTTTTCCCTCTTAGCAAGGAAACGAAAGTTTTAAATCGAAAAGGTGATGTACCTAAAATTTCAAAAGTTCAAAAACCATCTTCTTCTAGTCGCGTCAAACATGCTTTCATTAGTGCTAAATCTCATGCTCATACTCAAGCATACTTGTATAAATTTAGCTCGAAACGAAATTTTAAGAAGTATGAGCATCATTCACTTGCCATATCTCACATTCATGTTGACACTTCTACCTCCATGCATGCACATACACACTCATACTTGCAATTCTTATTGTACACACTTGGCATTTGCATGTACTTTAAAGAAAAATATTTCTTTGAATGCCAAATAGGTTTGGGTATCCAAGTCTAATCCATAAACATCCAAAAAGACTTAGATACCGAAATCTCCATCCATACCTTATTTTGTAGGTATGGACAACTTGAAGAGATGAGGAACTCGGGATTGCGATGAGCAAGAGCGCTTTAAAGGAAAAACTTGCTTTGCTCATTGCCTTGTGGGGTAAAATTTTTATTGGTGTTCTCTTTTAAGATATCAGCTATTAACTTATGCATATTTGATCCATTCATGAGTTAACATCATTATATTCTATCACTTGTATTCCAATATATATTTTGTTTGAGCTCTAATGGTTAGTTTACAAGTGGTTGTGAGATAGAACTCATGAATCGATCCTTTGGATTTGCTTCTCATTTTTGGGAGATTTAAGCGACCGGGAGAAGTAAATTTGCGCTATTGAGATAAAATTTCGTATTTACTTTCCTCATCTTGTGTTATGCACCCAATTTTAAAAGTCTATATTTTTAAATACACGCACACACTTAGTACATGTGTAATACGATTATGATTTTCATTTTTATCCTATGGTTCATATTATGATCTAACTCATAAGTTTCAAAACTTGTTTTAATTTTTTTGAGTTGGCGCATATTTTTTAGCTTTACATAATATATCGTTTTCAAAACGTACTTTTGTGTATGAGTTGAGCTCCGCTTTCAAAAAAATTTATTTTCATTGGTACCAACTCATACTTGCCTCCACATGCCCTTAGAACTTGTTTATATTTTGTTCATGTGGATATTTGTACATGTATACTTTCTTTGTTTTGCATATCTCTTATATGCATGCATTTGGATACAAGTTAAGTTTTATTTTCAAATTTTGCTTTTTACCTGCGCTCGTATCTATCTTCTAGTGTTCTCTTATGCAAAAATTTAGTGGGAGTGATTCAAACGTTTGATTCGCTTTAAATGTATGCATATATTTAGAGGGGTAGTTCAAACATTCTAAATCTCTTAAACACTCTTTTTGATTATATCAAAAAGGGAAAGAATAATAGGAGTGTTAGTATATCAATATCAAAAATTTGGATTTCTTTGATATAGATATATTATTTCCTATTCATATTTTTCCATCATCAAAAAAGGGGAGAATGTTAGCTTATGGATTTTGATGATATTAGTTTATCCATTTTCGCTTTGTTTTGATGATAGCTTAAACGTGAATAGTGGTTTAGTGTCACATGCTTATTTTGTTTACATTATCGACATTAAACTTGCATACACTTGTTTATTAGCTTGCATATCTTATATCTTGTGAATGTCAAATAATATATCGATATCTCATACTTTGCATTTAATATATTTGTCAATATTGATATATTATTCCCATTCATTGGCTTGATATTAAAAATATGAATACTTATGTATATACATGTGTTTCTATCTTGGTTTTCATATAAACGTGTGTGTGTATTGTTTATCAATATCTCATACTTTGCTTGTGATTTACATATCGATATTGATATTCATATTCATAGTTTCGATATCAATCAATAATTGTTCATATATATGTGTTTATATCTTGTTTATTCCATAACACTGTATATGATGAGGTTGATCATTTTAAGATTGCTTTTCAGGATATTTAGGATATCTCACAGCACAAACATATAAAGGAAGGAGAAAATCACGCCTAAACGTTACATCTAATGGAGGTTGGAGGATACGAACAAGTGCTTCTCAAATTGCATATCACGCTTTATGAGTTCAAGCTACGTAGCTAAGAAACAAGAGTTCAAGAATTCAAGCTACGAATAGCTAAGAAGTTAAAAACCAAGTTCAAGTTGAAGTACCGAAATCAAGGCCAAGATTTGAAATTCAAGATATCGACTTCGAGACGCTACTGATTGGATTCGCAAGTTCCAAAATTCAAGTGAAACAGATCACCAAAGTTCAAGAACTAAAGACGATAAGGATTCAAGAATTTGAAGATTTATGAAACCGGCATAAGAATTTTTGTAAGTACTATATAGATTATGGTTATATCATTTAGAGCTCTTGAGCACTCACACAATAACATGCATGAAACTGTTGGTTTAAACTTTGCGAGAAACGATTTCTTATTTTGAAAAGCAGTTTTCAGTGTTTTCTTTATTCAGACGTTTGTCCATTATTTTTCCAGACATCTGTTTACTATTGTAAACCAAATATCGGTTTCAATATCAGTTTTTTGGTTCAGAACAAACGTCTGAACCTTTTTCAGAACAAACGTCTATGCCAAAGTCTCGGATTGAAAATCTTTTTTTCTTCATACGTTTGTCCCATACTTCTTAAGAAGTCGGTTTGTTCTCTGTGCTTTTTATTGGCTTAACTTGTTTTAAGAAACAAATGTCTGAGGTTATAGGGAAAAAACGTCTGCAATTAAAAATCTTTGAAAACTATTTCTTCTGACGTTTGTCCCATGCTATTTCAGACGTCTGCTTGTTCTCTGTATTTTCTTTGGCCATCTGTATAAAATATCGACAAACGTTTGAACCTTTACTCGACAAACGCCTGCAGTTGTTTTGATTTGAAAATATAGCCGTTGGGGTTTTTACTTTTAACTTCAAACGTCTGTCCATTTACTCTTCAGACGTCTGTCAATGTTCTCAAACTGCTGATTTGACTTATAACGGCTAGTTTTTGTGTGGGGCTATAAAAAGGTTGTGTTGGTTTTTTGAGCCTCGATCACTTACAGATTTTCACTTGCTTATTCTTGAGTGATTTTGAAAAGAAAAATCTCATCTCTTGTGAAAATTGAAAAAAGTTTTACATTTGATTATCCAAATCATTCTCACACATATTCAAGAGCTCTATTTGCATATCCATATTTCTTAAAGTATTAGTTGAGCTTGAGAGAAATTCCTTTGTGAGTAATTATGCTTCATTATAACCTATTTTTTCTCTTTGTGTGAGAACTCTTGAGTGCAAGAGTGTCTTTATAAGAAAGAAGAGTGAGAAGTTTGCATTTTCTTTGTGTGAAAATCTTTGAGTGCAAAGTTGCTCTTGTAAGAGAGAAGAATGAGAGAAGTTTTCCTTTTCTTCGTGTGAAGATCCTTTAGTGCAAGGGTACTTTTGTAAGAGAGGAGAGCTTGTAAAATGAAGAGTTGCTCGTGTGTCAAGTAACATGTTGTCTCGGTGGAGACGTGGGTGTAAGAAGTTGCAGGTGTGCAACGTATTGTCTCGATGGAGACGTGTTTAGTGGAACGAGCTTGACGCCTAAAGAAAGTGGACTAAGAGATCTCCCGAACCACTATAAAATACTCGTGTTTGCGTTTGCAATTTCATCTCTCTTATTTGCTATTAGTTTAGAAATTGCATGCTTATTCTCTGCTTGCCCTTTATTCTCATTGCTTGTATTTGATATTGCTCTTATTTGCTATATATTCTTCTTTTACAATTGTAGGATTGCTTAGCTATATCTCTATTGGTATATGTTTTGTCTAAATTTACAACTGTGATTTCTATTTACAAGTATAGAATTTTTAATTTCAGCATATCGTAGCTTACTCCTATTAACCCCCCTTTAGGACTACTTTCACGTTGTAGGTCGAACCTGTCACGGGTGCATACATAACAACCCGACCATTGGTTCATAAGTGGTAGCTCATATATATAAATTATTTAATTCACTCTCGTTGTTTGTGTTATTCTTGACATCTATTTCATATTTTATTTATATGCTATGAAACATGTTTAACTTCATATATTCGATTATAATTTTTCAACTTGAATCCATATGGCATATTTTCATTTCATTTTTTATACTATGAGCGACTCTCATTATTGTTCTGTTGCTTGCTTGTATAAATTCAACATATTTGCCTGTACTTATTGTTGGATGTATATGCCCTAGAGGCCAGTATTGTATATGTATACATATGGATACTAGGAATATGTATATACAGAACAATCTTGCTGAGTTTTATAGTATATTATTTGACTTGTCATTATCGAGATATGTGTATTTATTTGTATTATTATTATTATATCTGGTTTGCACATATTGATAAAGAGTCGATACGGTAGTATGCTATTGTGGTTTGTCTTTATCTTAACATGGCATATGTCATACTCGTTATTACATATTGCAATTACATGTTGATAAAGCCCCTAGGATCTTGCTTGACTACCTGCGTTGTGATGGTGATTATACTTGTGGGAGCAGGGTAGTCCATAAGCACATCCTTAAATGGTCCCTAGTCGCGTGAGTATCGAGACTGGGCACTGATACTCCAGAGTAGACCGGTGTATACGTTTCTAGCCCCGTCAGGGGATGGTTGGTCCCGCAGCCATTGGTCTGATGCACCTAAGATAGTACACAGGTGCTCACTGGGTGTGAGTACACTGGACGGACTCGCCAAGAACTTCCATGTGGTACTATACCTATCGTCAGATGGAAGTTCTCAGGTGACATGTGTACAGGTTAGTCTTTGGACCCGAGATCGGTATTTGTCTCATGTGAGTTCCCACTGAACTTTGATCACTACCCTACCACGGCTCTACTGAGTCGTGCAAATAGGTTTTGGTTGGGTTCAGTCCCGAGCCACATGGAGGCAGTGAGCGATTATCGGGGATTTATCTCTCCCGGTATAGGGAGTCGATATCGCACCGTGATTCGATTGGTCAGGACCATAAGACCTTGGCCAAGGCACTTGGGATTTACTGATAGGTTGATCAGTAGTTTCCCGGATTGGTCCTGAGCCACATCGGCATGACTTATCAGGTTATTAGGGTCTGACGTTTACCATCCCCTAGACCCGGTATGCGATACTCTTTAACGAAGAGACTGGACTGTATGGATATTGTCACGGATAGGCTCAGTAGGAGATCCGGATGAGTTTGCTCATCGGCCTTCCTTTCCGACAGGTACCTGGGTAGCCGTTATGTACAGCTAGTGCCGCTGACGTGCTTGTGGTTAAACCCACTGCCAGAGTACTGTCGAGTCTTTAGAGTCCTACACAGAGGGTTTCCCTGATTCAGGTGAAATGATGTAGTAGCCATGTTGGATACGTGCAGGGTTCGATCGATTGATGTACTTTGTACTCGGACTTTCGATTGGACAGTTGGTTATACTAGCCGGCTCGGGTTTGAGCCGGATTATTAAATCAAGTATTGATTTAATAATTTACATATATGTATTTCGATACATATATTCTAGTATTACGTTCTTCGTATTATTCTATCTCTTTGGGCGTTCGGATTTTTATCTGATTGCCGGTATATATGTACAGTAGACTGAAATCCGTATTTATTACAGATTTCCTTCTAGAAGGTGGCCACCTCATTATGTATTTTCCTTTTATTTGATAATTGAAAATGAGGTGTAAAGTGAGAGGTGAGGGAGGAATGGAGATGACCATGCTTCAATAGTAATCAAATGAATTTATAATTCATTTTGGAGTTACTATTGAAGCATGATTGCTAATTGTTTAATGAAAGAATTCATACACAAAACCTATGTGTGTATTTTCTCTTTCATGCTATGCTTCATAATTTCTTGAGCTCCCATTCTCTCTCAAGTTCCTCCCTTTTTTTGCTTTCCTCCACCTCCAACTTTTTCCTCTTCACTAACATTCTCATGAGTTGAGAAACAAGTGAAGAGGTTAGAAAAGAGATAGCAAACACTTAGACATCCAAACTACATCCTAGATTACTTGGACTAGCATCCCAAGTTCTCTAGTTGCTCTTTTGACATTTAGCAAAGAGCTAGAACCATGGATCATATTCCCCGGGTGGATCATCAAGGACCAAGGAAGGCCGGAGACCAAGCTCGATCCCGGAAGACCGACGGAGCAAGGAAAGAAGATCAAGTAAGTTCAAGGTGGCTAGTAGGAGCTAAGGATGAAGAAAGAAGATCGAAGGACTTGGTTCGTTTGGTAAGAATTCCTCATCATAGTAGATAGCTTTCCTAGTGTAGCAAGTTAGTTTTATGGAAAGATCCGGGTCTTAGAGTTAAACTAGTGCCACGTTTTTGTTCGTTAGAAAAATTTTGTTCCGTATTTGGCCACGGAAGTTGGCCGGGACACAAGGGTAACCCTTCACTTGTTGAGCTATGATTTGCTCACTCTCATTACTTTAATAATTTTACAGATGTTGCTTGAAGGTTTGTTTTGAACGAGTCAACGAGTCGTCTCTTGTGGAGTATTTTAGTTCATTGATCATAGAAGTTTATCATTAGCATTTTAATGCATGTTTTCACTGCACTATTGAATTTATGGATTAATAAAATATTAGAAAGAAATTAAGTTTATGGTACCTTGCAAGTTTCTAATGGGTTGGAATTTGCAGCCGATCAAACTTGATATCTATGAATTTTAATGTATGGTTTTGTGGCGTAACAAGAAGTAAAATATTAAAATACGGAAGAAAAGTGTTATAACAAGCAAAGTATTTAAAAAAAATGAATAAAATTGAAAATATCATGTTTTTCATGCTACAACATACAAAATATTGATATTTGAACTTTTTAAATATTCATGATTTTTGTGAGATATAGCATGAAAAACATTGAAAAACCGAAGAACATTGAAAATTTCGAAAATTCCGTATGATATATAGCATGTAAAATATTGAAAAATAAAAAACTAATTTTTTTTGAATTTTTAAAATTTTGTAATTCGGTGTCTAAGCAAGCAAAAATTAAAAACCAAAGAAAACTGAAAATTTTGATATAATTTAAAATGTGGTGATTTTAATGTGGTAATGTGCAAGATATTGTAAATTTGAAAAAAAACAAATAATTTTAGGATTTCTGTAAATCTTGTGATTGTCATGTGTTATAGCATACAAGACAGTAAAAAACGGAAGCAAACAGAAAATTTTTAGATTTTTGAAAATTCATGATTTTTTTTGCTACAGTATGCATAGTATTGAAAAAAGCTGAAAATTTCGACATTTTTGAAAAGTTTACGTTTTCATGTGTTGTATAATAGAAAATACTGAAAACCCGAAGAAAGTAAAGAATAATTAATTTTTGGAAATTCCATGATTTTCTTCTGCCATAGCAAGCAAATTATTGGAAAACCGAAGAAAATAGAAATGTTGAGAATCGATGGCAGTTTCAGAATAACAATAGTTTGATTTGTAAAGTCCATATCGACAATGTTGATGATCAATAAAAATAATGACGATGAGAGTCGTCAACAAGGCGAAGATGAATCATGAAGGTTAGCTATGATGGTGATATTGAGTCATTGACAGCGGGGACGGCGAGGTCATGGATGATGAGCGCCTTCAGGAACAGGGAGGTCCTCTCCAATATCGGTGTCCGCTTTGAAAATTTTGATTTCTTAGGCGTACATGCCTGTCCTTTCTATTATGATTTTTTTTAATTCCGAGGGGTACATGCCTTTCCTTTCTATTATGATTTTCTTTATTAAGTATTAAAGTAATCGAAGCTTTTTCAATGCTAGCTTACACTAGTGGTGGTGACCCTACAAGAACCAAAAAAGGATCGGCTATGGGTAGCGCAGGTGGAGTTGCAATGGTTCTAAGGGATTCCTCGTAGAGCTGATATCTCGGCGAGCCTTGGAATTCTTAAGCCAAACATTATGGCCCTGGTGTCCACTTACTTGCTGCATTGCGATATCCATCTCACCCTGATTCAACCGGATTTAAGTTTATCATAATGTCAGCTGGAACATCTAAGTCCACCCCTCAACTAGCCGAGATCGCTGCACCGCTGAAGAGCGAACGTCTAGATTGGTCTCTTGATGCATTTAAATCCGCAATAATGACAAATGGCCGAAGTGCCGAGAAGGAAATCCCACCTTCGACGGACAACCCCAACCTGTGGACCACTTTGCTCTGGGGGATGGCCGGTTGTGTAAACCCAAGCAAGGCCTCTAACCCAGGTTTGATTTATGACCTTAAACCGATCGACTATATCCCTTACCGTTGCGGTTTGGGTTACAGTAGCACACAGGTCAACATGATCGTCAATCAGTATATTGCTCCAAGTGTCGATCAGTATATTGCTCAAGTGTACAGAGCACTTCAAGTGTTAGTTCAGCCACTTTAAAACCAACGGTGAAAAATGTTGGAGAGGATAATTCCGCATACGAGACAGAGATTGATGCATCTGCTGGCGTATATTGATGAACATAGAGCTAAAAATGATGTGATTCTCAAAAGGGAACGAAGAGCTGAAATTTACGATGACATTCAGCAGGAGTGAAACCAACGGGGATGGAGGTGTATCTCAAGGTTATTTAAAGTGGGTTTCCAAAAGTCGTACTATGAGGAGTTCCTTCTCACGTTTAAATAGGCCACAACACAATGAGTCAATGCATCTCTTATCAATTTGAAGCTTTTATGTAGTTATGTTCTTGATGATGCTCAATATTGGCGATCTCTAAGATCAGGACACATGGCAGATGACGTGTCCTAGAACTCAGAAAAAAGGGTCCACAGGGGCCGACCAGGCCACCCCTGTACCCTACCTGCAAGCACAAGCTGGCTCTCCTCAGAGCCCCTGCAAATTGGCCTTCTCGGCCTCTCAGCTCGTCCCGAGTTGCCACAAAACCGAAACTCCTTGGCCCTCGCGCTCGTTCCCGAGCTCCTTTGCCGAGGCCATCTTCCTCGATTCTTCCGACCAACCAATTCCACCACTCGCAGGCGTAACCGCCGCTCCGCAAATCTCGCCACGCACAGATTCTCCGCCAGCAACATCCCACGTTCCACGCCATCACGATCCCCATTAATGGGCGATCCGCTCTTTACGCGGACGTGACGTCGGGAGCGTAACTGCCGGCGAGATTCTCGCGCCTGCTGCTGCGTGCTGCCGCCACTATATAAACCCCCATCATAGAGGGGTCGAGTAAGCCATTTTTTATTCCACTTAGCCGTTACTCTGCTCGGATCTCATACTAACTTGATCGTCGGAGGGTCCTCGGTGGTACCAAACCACCCAGGGATTTCTTTGCAGGTACTCGGCGCTAAACCCCTCAAATCACCAATCACCTCAAAACCCATTAAGACCCACACGCCACGGGAGATCACCTCCAAAATCCACTAGGAGATCGACGGAAGACAACATCTGAAGGAGACCCGAAAAGGATCTCCATCAGTTGGCGCCGTCTGTGGGAACGGAAACTCCACGAAAAACAAAGTTGGCCTTCCGATCTCCATCCACAAGGCAAGCGACCACCCTGAAGATCCTGGTAGCAGCCGCCGCCTCCCCCTCACCAGAGGCGCAGATGAACCTCCCCCGGCGACCATCATCAATGCCCTCGCCAGCCGAATAGATCGGCTACAGTCCCTCGTGGAGGCGCTCGTCCGCGTCCAAACGGCCGGGCCAGGGCCCCAAATCGCCGCTCCTCCGCCTCTAAAAGGCTCTGCCCTTGTCGGCACGGCTGACCACCGGCAGGCTACGACCCCTGACCATAGATCTCACTGGCCAATACTCCCCGAGGCCCGCTGGGCGCCCCACGGCTCCACACCGGGATCCGCCGCCAGAGCGCCTCGCCTCGAGCCTCCTCGCGACTTTTACCCCCCCAGGAGATGTCGGTCACCTTGCCTGTCCACCAGCATGATCGACACCCCCTCCCCCGACGGGGTCGCACAGAAAGGGCTCGCCACGACGGCTCGAGGGCCACCTCTCCCGGGGATCTGAAGAACCTTATCAAGAGGAACCGGGGCCGCGCCCAGACACAGGTCTCCCACAGCAGAGGCCCACAGCAGAGGCCAGGAATCACAAGGCGCTGAATCATAGGGGTACCACGGCCGACTCGACGCCCTCAAAAAAAAGATCGAGGGCATGCGTCGGGAAGGTCACCTTTCGGGCGACGGGGCTACGTACGCCGCCGACTCGCTCACCAAACCGTTTACCGAGAGACTGCTCGCCGTCCACGTCTCCTCGCGCAACAAGCCCCCTAAGATCTCTCTGTTCGACGGGAAAACCGACCCGAAAGACCATTTAGATGCTTTCACCGCGGGGATGAGCTTCCAGGACCATTCCGACGCCGCCCAGTGCAAGGCCTTCCCAGCCACCCTCATACGCTCTGGTCGGGACTGGTTCCGAGGACTCGAGCCTCGCTCGATCTCGACCTTTGACGAGATGGCTACTCAGTTCCTTGACCACTTCGTTGGAAACCGTCGGCAGAAGCGTACGGCCGACTACCTCTTCACAATTAAGAGCGGGGACAAAGAGACGTTCAAGGATTACATCACCCGCTTCTACAACGCCCTCCTCGAGGTCCCCGAGTACCGGGACGAGACCGTCGTCACGGCGCTCAGATCTGGTCTTAGGCATAAGGAGTGGTTGCACTCCTTTGCGTTGGCACAGCCTAAGACCATGGCCGAGGTCAAGGCGTGGACCGAGCGCGAGGTTCAGCTGGAGTCCGAGGTGAACGCGAACCTCCCCCGAGCAGAATGGTCCGACCAGAAGAAGATGGCTCGGGAAGAGAGGCCGGAGCGTCAGCAACCCTATCACTCAAAGTTCCAGGAGTACACCCCGCTCAACGTCTCCCTCGCAGTCTTGCTAGAGGAGGCCCAGGGCGAGGGGTTCTTCAAGTTCCCTCCAATCCCGTGTCAGGCCTCGAAGCGAACCCGGGGTCCTTACTGCGCCTTCCACCGGACGCTGGGCCACGCCACGGAGGATTGTAAGCAACTCCGGGACTGCATCGAGGAGCTCATCCGATCGGGGCACCTCGCCACCTACTTGAGGGACAAACGGCAGGCCGACCGCGAGCAGGAGCAGCGTCCCCCTCCCGCCGAGCTGACCATCGGCCAGATCATGCTCGTTTCGGCAGATAACCAGTCCGGCGCTCAGGGAGCCCCGTACCCGGTGCCGAGCACGGAGACTAACAAGCCTCCGGGGAGCTCGGGCCACGCTAATAAGGTCATCTACTAGCACGTACTTTTCTTTTAGGGAAATGTAAACTCTTCCTAGGGTCTGTTGTTAATTTAATAAAGATCAATGGAACATTACGAAAAAGGAAAGGTCTCATTTATTCCAAAAGGGTATTATGGGCTCCTCAACCATACATACAAAAAGAAAAAGAAAATTACAACAGTAGGGGAAGGGGGTGTAGAGAGCACTGCTCATGGTACTCGGTGAAGATCTCCGCCAGCCGAGGCCTCACGAGATCCAACCTCAGCCCTCGATTCCCCCCGCGCATGTTGACCCCAAGTCACAGTTCGCAGCACTCACGGACGAGCACCACTAAGCGTGCCAGCCTACTGACAAAGATCAGGCCGAAGCGCCTAAGGGACCGCAGCTTGCCCACGGCTTCGTCGTAGAGCTGCTCGGACAAAGGGTTGTAAAGTCCCGGCGACGCCCTCCAGATGGAGTACATCAGCAGCTGCAGCAGAGAGGAGCGTCGGGAGAGCAACCGACCGAAGTAGTCTTCGATACTCCCATAGACCAACTGCACCGTGTCCTCGGTGCAGTTCTGGTCATAGAGGTATACGTCTTCGAAGTGGATGATTTCGGGGATGGTAAAGGGGAAGTCCTGCATTCTCAATGATCTGTTTGCGAGGAAAGGAAGGACCGGTGCTCATTCAGCCTTATATAGCCCACTGCGCCCCAACGGAACTCAGCAGCCGCCTGCTTCCGCCCAAAAAGTCGCCGCCACGCGGCGATCATCGAGCCTTCTCTGGCGGAATCGAAACGACGCGACCCTGGCGCTTCGCCTCCCCCCACGTTCAATGTGCATGCTACGCGCACGACCGCCGCGACCGTCCCTGTTCCCCATACCTGCAACTAGATGGTCGGCCGAAACCTCATGAAGAATCAGCCGAGCAGCTACTCTGCTCGGTCATCCCTGGACGGTAGCTTCCCTACTCGCAACGCCAGGGGTCAAAATCCCTCGCCACGAGGCAACCGCACAGCTTCACTGCCCGGACATCCTTAGTAGGCCTCATACGGCCCCTCCAACGCTAAGGATCAAAGTCCTCCGCGGAGGCAGTCGAGCGGCTTCCCTGCTCGGCTATCCCTGACCGGTAGCTTCTCTACTCACAACGCCAGGGATCAAAACCCTCGCCAAGAGGCAACCGCGCAGCTTCACTGCCCGGATATCCTTAGCAGGCCTCATACGGCCCCTCCAACGCTAAGGATCCAAGCCCTCCTTAGAGGCAGCTCAGCAGCTGTTCATACCAGAATATTGCATTTTATACCGCCCATTCTTATGCTCGTTTGTTTATAGGCATGTGCTTTTAATCAGTGTTTGCTACATATTTACAGGATACTGGTTGTCAGCTCTAGACAGTGAAATTCATAGAAAAGTACGTCAAATTCCGGATTACTGCCAACAACAGATAAAACACGGGTCTCCGCTCTCTATCCGTATGTTGCCACACACCAGTTTAAGGGACAAAATGGCAAATCGATGTCATTTTCGTGCACAAAGCTCAATGTCAACACAAGATCCAACATATCTACGCGGAGCTCGAGAAAATCTTGGCAAAAGATCCACATCACATCACCTTTTGATCTACTGAAATTCTGGAAGAAATAGGAAGAGTTTCTGAGAAAAAGTCATATACCACACTGAAGAGTACTAAAAACTAGGGAAAATCACCAAATTTCATGGCCTAACTCCTCTAAACGACCGTGGTTCCGCGGCATAAGCGCGCTTAGGCCGCGGAACCGCGGCCATTTAGTCTCCTCGCGTTGTCATTTTTCAGGGGCATGTTGGTCTTTTCTTGTAAGGGCAGATTCTTGCCCTAGGTTTCCAGTTCCCCTCCTATAAATACCCCAGAACAGAGCCAAACCAAGGGGTGAAATTCTTATGCCTCTTTTTTGTTAGTTTTTAGTCTTCTTCTTCTTCATTCTTTCTTCCATGAAAATGTAGTGAGAGCATTGAGTGGATGTTAAATGAAGATGAGGGTTTTTGTATCATTCTTTCTTTTGCTTAGCTTTCCCCTTGAGCTCTCTATCTTAACTTGATCTTGCAACCTCTTGTTCCCCTCCGAACGGCGGCCCGGACTTTGGGGCGTCCGTGCCTGGGGTTCGGAGCAGATGCTATTTGGTTTTATCCGTCCACCTCTCCGAAGATGCCAAGTTGATTTATGGCACCGTGTATCGGAGGTTTAGACGGATGCGGCCGATGTAGCAGACTTCGTCAGATTCCCCCTCAGGGTGAGGGGTTTTTTGATTGTGGGGACGCTCTTCCCTGCAGGCACAAGCCCATGCAGTTAATTACGCTACCGCGTCGCGGTAACAACTTTCTCCTTCTCCAGAATTTCACTTCGTGTCGTGTGTGTTTGTTTTGTTTGTGGTTGCCCGTGGATTGTATACGGAGACTGAGTAATGCCGTCGTCCGTAGGACGTGGATTAGTCCAAATCCGTGTTTGCTTAGATTTGGGTTGGGTGTTTTCAGTTTAAAGATGCATTAGTCGCGTTGCGGCTAAGATCAGCTTAAACGTTCGTCAAGGATACGTTAGTCCTGTTTTGGACTAAGATCGACTTGACGTAGTGATTGATTTAATTATCTGGTCGTCGGGACTCGTCACCTCTCTGACGTCGTTGAGGGATTACAACGACAGGCGTCAGAGGAGTTCAGAGATGTACCCTTGAACCAAAGTTGATTTGGAGTTTTATTGTTTATTTAAATATCTAAGGACACATTAACCACATTTGGGGCTAAGATCAACTTAGACGGGATCGTTTAGATCCGGTAAAAGAGCATTCGGACTCTATTGCGCCAGTTTAAGGACGTGGTGGTCCATTATTAGTTTAGGGACGTTTCGGTCCGTCGCCAGTTTAAGGACGTAGTGGTCCATCATTAGTTTAAGGACGTTTCGGTCCATCGCCAGTTTAAGGACGTAGTGGTCCATCGCCAGTTTAAGGACGTAGTGGTCCGATATTAGTTTAGGGACGTTTCGATCCGATATTAGTTTAGGGACGTTTCGGTCCATTATTAGTTTATGGACGTTTCGGTCCATTATTAGTTTAAGGACGTTTCGGTCCAACATTAGTTTATGGACATTTCGGTCCATTATTAGTTTAAGGGCGTTTCGGTCCAACATTAGTTTATGGACATTTCGGTCCATTATTAGTTTAAGGACGTTTCGGTCCAACATTAGTTTATGGACATTTCGGTCCACGAGTTTAAGGACCCCGCAGTCCATATCGATGTGTGGCCGTTGGGACCCGTCACCTCTTTGACGTCGTTGAGGAATTACAACGACGGATGTCAAAGGAGTTCGGAGATGTACCCTCGAACCGGATGTAAATTGATTTAAAAGAGCCATTTTGCTCAATCAATTTAATTTAAGGACTTATGGCCAAAATTGGGCTAAGTCCAGTTGAAATGTTCAACATTTTATTTGCATTGCATTTTTTATTTAGGCTCTACCCACAAAAGATATAGAGTATCAGTTTCTTTTGGGCTCTGCCCATTTGCAAAGTATCTACTTCGTTTGGGCTTTGCCCCTTTTTAAAACGCATAGCATTCTGAATATTTTGTTTGGGCTCTGCCCATTTATAAATGATGCGAAGCATCTGTTCTTGTTTGGGCTCTGCCCCTTAAAATAATGCATTTGCGCTTTGTTGAGCCTGTTAGGCCTTCTCTTAATTGGGCTTGGCCCTTTTTAATGCATCTACGCTTTGCGCTAAGTAATGAGCGCAAGTCCATATGGTGATGACACGTGTCGTGCTCTGATGAGCGCAAGCGCACTAGCGCAGTGCAATGCGCTGTTGCGCTGCTGACACGTGGCGCGCTCTCAGCGAGTTGCGCCAATTCCAGAGAGCAAAGCTCTATCTTAAAGGCGCTTAGCGCAAGTGGTTTTATGGCCGACACGTGGCGCTCTCTTAAGAGCGCAGCGGCGCAACTTGGAAGTGCAAAGCACTAAGAATCTTTTTAGATTCAAGAAGGGAAGTGCAAAGCACTGTTTAAGTTCTTGATCTAAATTAGATCAAAGAAAAATAAATTTCTTCTTTATTCGAAGAAACAGAGGTTCATAAAAGTGCAAAGCACTATTCTTTTATTTTTTTATCGTTTTTAAAGAACCGAAGGTTCACAAGAAGTGCAAAGCACTGTTTTCTTTTTTATATAAAGATCATTGATCTTATATTTTTTTAGACTAATGGTCTTTTAGAAGGAATTTCTTCTAATCCATGAAGGTTTTTTACCTTTTTCTTGAAATCTTCTCGGAGTTCTTTCTGTTTAAAGTTCTTGAATTCTCAAGAAAAAACTCGATGCCTTTGAATTGAGGCTTAGGGTCCTTTTTATAGTGCTCACAAATTCGTTAAATTTGTTAAAGAGATCATCCTCTGAGTGATTTGGGGAATTTTCCCCACCGTTGGATTTTTGATCCAAGGGCTTCTGCTTTGCAGAAGAAAATCTTCTTGTTTTAACAAGAACAGAAAAGATTTCTTAAAAATCTTAATTTAGTTTGGCGCAGATGCCCCAGCGCGTGACACATGTCACGCAGCGCAGAGCGCAGCGCAACTGCGCTAGCGCATCTGCGCTGACACGTGTCGCGCAGCGCAGAGCGCAGCGCAACTGAAGCGTTGCTTCAGGCAAATAGAGCTCTGCTCTGATTGGGCGCGTCTTCTTGGGCGCAGAGCTGATACATCTGCGCCTGACACGTGGCGCGTTGCGCTCAGCGCAGAGGATCTGAAGCGTTGCTTCATTTATTAGAGTTTAAATTTTGGAGAATCAGAAGCGCCGCTTCATCTCCTCTTTTCAAGTCAAACTTGTATTCCCGAAATTATAATTTCCCGGGGCTTGGAAATAACTCCGCTGCGCACAGAATTTTCTGTGTTTGGATCTATATATAACTCGAGGCCAAGCCTTTCCTTTCTTCACCTTTGGAGAACTTCTTTAATCATGGCTTGCAACCGTCCTCACGCCCGCCGACAACCGTGGGAAGTGCCGATCCGGGACATCGTTCCCCGTTTTGCTGCGCGCTTGGTGGACTCCTCTCTTTCAGATGAACAATGCGATGCCGCCATGTACAAGCTTTCGACTCGTGTTGGGTCTCCTTTGCCTCCGAATTCTATTTGGCTTCGGATGATCCTTGCCTCGGTGCTCGCCGACATTCCCCCCCTTCCGGCGGAGATGTCCTCGGCAGTACTTGATGTGGCCGAGGATAAGATTGAGAGCTTTTTCGAAGCGCTCTTGATCACCAAAGCCCTGAGGGACTTCTCCTTCTACTTACTGAGCCAGATACGGGCTCGTCGAGTCGTCATCGCCACTTTTTCCCAGGAGTGCGGCGTCGACCGTTGGATGGCTACCCCTCGGGAAGATCGCCGTTTCGACGTGATGGAGAAGGCGGAGAGGGAGCTGAATAATTTTCTTTTCCTTTTTGTGAACCCTTGTCTCTCTGATCCCGTATTCGGTGATCTTTTTTAAATTTAATAATAAATAAATGTTTTGATTAAGTATTTTATTATCTGTTAAGTGTTCTTTTTATTTGAGCTTCTTTGTTGTGCTTGTGCATCGTATTTTAATTTGCTGTTATCAAGTGCATGTAATTTTGCATGGCTAAATTGCCTTTGGCACTTAGCCCCTTTTTCTGCGCTAGCGCATCTGCGCTGACACGTGTCGCGCAGCGCAACTGTGTTGCCACGTGTCGCACAGCGCAGAGCGCAGCGCGGCGCTTCCTTTAACAGAGCCTTGCTCTAATTGGGCGCGCTGCGCTAATGTATCTGCGCTGGACACGTGGCGCGTCGCGCTCAGCGCAAAGGATCTGAAGCGTTGCTTCCTTTAAACAGAGCTTTGCTCTGATTGGGTGCGCTGCGCTAATGTATCTGTGCTGGACATGTGGCGCGTCGCGCGCAGCGCAAAGGATCTGAAGCGTTGCTTCCTTTAAACAGAGCTTTGCTCTGATTGGGTGCGCCTTCTTGGGCGCTGCGCTGATGTATTAGCGCCAGACACGCGGCGCGTTGCGCCTGAGACTTGAAGCGTTGCTTCAAAAATTTAAATTTTGAATTCAAACAGAGATTTGCTCTGATTGGGCGAAACAAATGCCCCCCCACCGTTGCGCTCACGTGGCGCACACGTGAGTGCAACGGTGGCAACCCCTCCTGACCGTTGGATTGAGGGGGAATTCCAAGAGGCGCAAGCGCCTTATAAATAGGGCCTTTTAACCCTTAGAAAATCTCACCATTTTTTTAGATTTAGATTTTCAGAGCTCTGTTCTTTGCTTAAGAATTTCAGAGCTTTGCTCTTGTTTTCAGAACTCTAGAGCTTTGCTCTTATTTCCCAAAGTTTAGAAAACTTTAGGTAATAATTAATTTTAAAATTAAGTTAAGTTAATTTAAATCAATTTTAACCAATAGAGCTCTGTTCTCATGGATCTTTTGATCTGAAGAAATTCCTTTTGGGGTTTCATTAACAGAGCTTTGCTCTCACAAATCCATAGATCTACAGAGATCTTATTCATGGGTTCTAACCCATGAACAGAGCTTTGCTCTTTGAATCAAATGTAGATCTTTTAGATCTGAAACAAATGAAGAAATTTTCTATAAGCTTTCATGGATCTTTTTTTTTTTTTTAGGATTCCAGAAATTTTAATTTTAAATTTCTTTTCAAAAACTTTCTTTTTGATGGAATATTATAGAGCTAAGCTCTTTCTTAAGGAATTTTAATTCTTTTGAGACCAGAATTTGACAAGTGTCACTCTGTGACAGAGCTTTGCTCTGAAAGAGGAGATTCTCTCCTTGTCTCTAGGGATTCTTTCCCCCCTTTTTTATTATGGGAATGTTCCCCCCAAGGACCAACTGACAATCTCATCCAATGATGAGTTTGTCTTCTTAATTGACGTATTGTCATTTAGATTTTGTGGGTCCCTCTTTGGTCCCCTACTCACTGCACGGTGGTGCGGTGTAATTAATTAATTTTGATTTTAATTTAATTAATGCATTTTCTTCTTTCAATGTCAAACGTTGGGATTACAACACTGACGGCTACATTGCTCTTTTTGCAGCGATCATGTCTGAAGACACTTCATTCCCGTTTGTCCGCTCGGAGGAGGGATTTCCAGAGGCGCCTTTGGACCGTGAGGTCCTGGCCATGATCAAAGCATATGAGCCGGAGTACAAGAAACTCTACCTTTGGGGGTCTTGGTATAACCAGATTATTATGGGTCGACGCAGCTTCACTTGCGCGGTGCCGTCAGAACCCATCACGGCAATTCATTATGCTAACCCACCTCCGGTGCAGTATGCCGTGGAGATGATAGACTGGACTGCGAACAGCTTTCTTCATCCCGCTATGGATGCGGTCCCGGTTCAGCGTCCTATGGTTTTGGACATCCTAGGACGCCGTATTTGTCAGGGAGAAGCACGACCCTGGGGGCAATCATATAACCTTGGTTTGATTCCCCGCCACCCAATTGGATATCTGCCGTGGGCCCGGTACATCCTGTCGACGAGGAAGTCGCAGTTAATAAGACTAGGACTGTATACCGCGGTCTACGTCTCTCTTTTTCAATATCCTACGCTCCCCACTTGGTGGTTCAAGGCTTTCTTGGAGCAATGGAATATTCCGACCCACACTTTCCTTGCCATGGATCGGGAAGTGTCCATTTCCTTGGAGGAATTCGCGGAGGTATCCGGCCTACCAGTCATGGGGGAACACTATGAAGAGCTGCTCCCGACAGATGAATACGTCTTCGGTGCTAAGCCGATGGTAAGGGGGATTACGTCGGAAAATGCCGTTCAACACCAATTCCCAAGCCTGATCAAGGTGTTGAACATCTACGAGTCCCTTTTTCATCGAACACGGGAGCCGAGGAGTTAATTTTGAGGACTTCATTGCTCGCTTCCTCCGTCCTAGCGTCATTTCGCCAGGAGCCGTCAAATCTGCTATTCTGGATGATCCTTTTGGTCTAGGTTTGGCTAACCTGCCGACGAAGGAAATAGACCAAAAGGCTTTCTTCCTCCCAGACTTTCCTACCATATCTTTCGCGGAGATTGCAGTCCCTGGGATGGATGAGAAGGCCTTTTTCTTAGGATTTCTCGGGCTGTGGCTGAGTTGGTTCGCGATCCCAATGCATTCTCATCGCATGCGGCCCTCTGTCTTTTATCCAGCCCATCGCATGGTCATTGGGGTAAAAGTGGCCGTGGGGATTGCCGGCCTGGCGCACCTATATCATGGCCTCAGCCGAGCAGCGGATGCCAATGAGCCCGGGGCACTGCACGTGGTCTTCCCGATGCACTACTTTGCATCGTGGCTCGAGTTACACACGGCGGGTGTCTTTGGTATGCATAAAAGGCCTTCATTCTTTGACAAGTGCGGTTTCCCTCGCGTTTTACATTTGATTGGCTCATCAATCGTGACCCCTTCACCACGGGACGCCAGGGGTTTACTGCTTCGCCCTCACACCGTTGGAGTCGGGATGTCCTTTATTGATAAGGTATTAACCATTGGGAAGGCGTCCACCACTGCGGTGCGACCATTACAGGACTCCTTCAAGGATGGAGCTTCAGTGTTGACGGCCCGGGAGATCCTCCATTTGTATTCTATTAGACCGGGTTTCTTAGTCTTCAGGCAGGGCGGTGCAGCAGTCTTTATGAGATATAACCCGCATCGTTTTGCCCGACAACTGGGTTACGATCAAGGGGTACCCTTAGAGGCTTTCTTATTGGAACCTGCTGTAAATGAAGAAGGGATGGAGAACGCGTTACACCACTTCATGCGACTGAACACGGGTTCTCGTTTTTTCATTAGCCCGCCGGTCTGTGCTCCACGACTCCTTAATGTATATAAAGACTGGTACAATCATGCGACGGGGGCTGTTATAAAGGAAGAGAGGCGAGTGTTGATTGACCGTAAAGAAATACCCCCCGGTACCAATCGTAACGCTCCCTTGGCACCAAGGATCCTGGTGGTCCCTCCTCTAAAAGATGCTGGGGGCAGACCATTACGTGCGCAAAGTCCTCCACGTGAGCTGCCGCTCCCTGATATCACAGACGCACCTACCGCACCCCGTGCTTCAGTGGAGGCAGTGGTTGTACCCTCGCCAGAGTCTGGCGTGGGTGCGGACATCGGGACTCGTCGCCCCAAAGCGGCTGCTAAACGGAAGTCAATCCCCCGCGAGCCTAGAGTTGGAGGGCAAAAGAAAAAGAAGTCACTCTTTGCTGCGGACGTTGCGTTCGGCCAAGAACCTCATGCTCCCTATTCCGAGGGTCTGCTCGAATATGGGACTAACGCCGGGTTGGTGATGCCGCCGCCGGACGATACAGACTTAGAGGCTGCTCTCAGAGCTTCGGCATGGCTGGTGAAGCGTGACGCGTGGCTGGCTAAGCTTGCGCAATCAGGTAACTACTAGTCACTTTTTCTTTATTGCAACGTATTTTCTTCGTTATTTCATTATTTTTGACTAACGCTTTTCTTTCTTTTCTTTCAACAGGCATCACCGATGAAGAAGCCATTGCCGCTTCTCTGAAGACCTTTCAGGAGGAGGAACGTGCCAGGGCATCTGTGGGCCTTAGTAAGTTTCGACTCATCGAATTTTTCATTTTCCTTGCGTTATGGTCGATCTAACCTTTCCATTTTAATTGCAGGGACCTCAATGCCGCTCCCTCCTAGCGACGCAGATGTTCTACCAGCGGCCGATGTTCCTGTTTCCTCTGGGACACCGCAGGAGGCTCATCTCGGAGAGCCGATGAGAGATGCCTTAAAGGCTCTGGAGGCATCCCTGAATGAAGACGATGATGCCTTGAAGGAGGCATCACGGAGGTCCCTCATGACCGCTCGGGAGGAGAGGAAACGGTTGAGGCGTGAAGCGAAGGCGCGCAGGGCTGCCTTGGCTATGGGAGCGGGCCCTAGCACCGTTCCTCGAGCTGATACTCCCTCTGAAGAGGCCCCTGTCGCCCTGTCCACTGCCCGCAGAGAGGTGGCACGTGCAGCTCGGAGCGCGAACGGTAAATCCACCTCAGGTAATGTTTCTCTTGGAGTTTTTGTTATAAGTATCTTAATGTCGTTTGTCCTTACATCTCTCATCTTGCAGGACCAAGTCCGATCGAGGGGGAGGCGGAAACCGTCAATCTCGAAGGGACAGAGGGGGCAGTACCTGCCGAACTCGAGCCGACGGTGGGCAACGTCGTTGTGGCTTTGGAGCTTGGGGTAGAGGTTGAGGGGCCTGCAGCCGATAAGGTCATGGATGCCGAACCCGAAGTGGTGGCAGATGATGTGATCATTATAACTGAGCCCAGAGTGGCGGCGAATGAGGCGCTCGAGACCGGTGATCCCCCGGCGATGGTGGACGATACAACCGCCACTATTGAGCCTGAGATGGTAGTGGGCGAGGTGGCCACGATTCCTGAAGACGAGCCAACCGCTCCTTCTCTGGAATCTGGCAATACTCCAGTCATAGCTCTTCCCGTCTACGGTCCTCCGCCGTCTCCCGGTCTTGCGAGCACGACGACGGTCCCCATTGAATCGGGCGATGAGGCCACAGGCGGTGGTCTCATGTCGATAGAGGAGGGAGTCGTCTCTGTTTCCGCCGGGAGCTCCTCAGGTACACCTTAAGTTGTTATTTTTATTTGCTTTACAATCTTTTCTGACAAGTTCATTTTTCGTAATGCAGGTGCAGCTAGTGTTGATGCCCCACTACTTGAGGGAGCTCCTTCCACGACTGCCTTGGCGATGGTTACCCCTCAGCCCTCTCTTACACCGTCAAAGATGTTGGAAGGTATGAGTTTGCAACTTACTAAACCCATCTTTCCAACGTATAATCCATATACTATATTCACATTGTTGTGTCTTTCAGGAGTTCTTTTTGACCATTTGTATCAAGTGTTGGTCCCACACTTCTCCTTTTCATCTGAACTCGCCTCTCCCTCTGGTGGCGCCGGTGAGTACTGTTCCTGATTGATATCTTTGTTTTTCCAGTGGTAGAATTATTTCTAACTCTCTCTTGTCTTGACTGCAGTGTTACAAATCGAAGGGGGAGAAGACAGATCGGTTGCGCTACCGGCCCTTCCGTCCTTGCCACCTACTCCCACCGGTATAGTAATTATCTTGTCAATGATTTTCTCCATATCTATTGGATCGTCATCTAATCACATTTTGTCTTTTTCAGCTGTCGTTTCAGTCTCAGTGCCTTTTGAGTCTCGTATTACAATACTGGGCGGCCCTTCCCAGCGACGTCCGTCTTCGAAAGGTGCCGCAAATAGTTTGCGCATGCTGAGCGACTACATCGAGGAATTCGACATCGAGGCTCCGGTGTCTGCTGAGGATTTCGCCACGACGGTTAACCCGATGTTGGCGATATTTGCTACCTTCCATGACGAGGGTGCTGTCGCTTCTTGGGTTAACTATTGTCGGGAAATCGAGGCTTGCCTTCATCAGCTAGAGTCAATGCGCCTGTCCCCTAAGACTTTGGCCTCGAGCACTCAACGGGGAGCGTGGCTCGAGCAAAGCGCTTCTCATTTCCGTCATCTGGAACAAGAAGTGGTTTTGAGGCTGAAGGAGTGCCAAGAATCTTCAAGCAACGCTGCTCGCCTGCGAGCTGAAGTTGAGACGAACGCCGCTGAGGTAAAGGCCGTCTTCGAGGGCCTTCTGGAGCGCATCTCAAATGGGCTGAGACTGAAGCGGGCACTCGATATTGCCGAGCGTGACATCGCAGGCCGTGAGGCTGCTCATCAGGCCGTCAGGGACCAGCTTGCCTCCGTCGCACAGCAACGGGCTCAAGTGGAGGCGGAGTTGGCAGTGGTGGCCAATCGGGAAAAGGCATGGAAGGAAGTGTGCGAGCAATTGCTGGATCTGTGCAAGACGCTTCCTTCTCAGTAATTTTCCTTGTATCGTTGGTATTTGTAACATATATGTATATCTTGTATTCTTTAGTACGATGTATCCTAAACTCAATCAAATTTTATGAATGAAGGATGCATATTTTTGTAATGCCTTGTGTCATTTCTCCGTCTTTTCTTTCTTTTATTATCAGCACATCATCTTAGCGAACATGGTTGACGGATAGTAGGGCACGCATCTTGACTTTCCTAATAATCTGCGATGGCTTAGGTCGCAGGTTCAGATCTGCTGCCTAAGACTTTTCAACTCCATAAGCCGTGAGCGTCTCATAGAGAATTTTCTCCCTACGGATCGAGAGGATCTCGTAGGTGGGTTTTCTCCTTAGGAATCGTGAGGATTCCTAAGTGTGGTTTTCTCTTATAAGTCGTAAGAATCCTACAAGAGAGTTTTTCCCTCTTACGGGTCGAGAGGACCCACAAGCGGTTGTTTCCCTCCTCATCGAAATTCGACTTTGGAGCGTGAGACCCGTGAATAGTATGCAAGAGACCATTTAGGATTGACTTGCAGGATCCCATTGCTTAGGAAACAGGTTTTTTAAATCCCTACTGCCTAAGGCTTTATCTCACGAGTCGAGACGAATCGAGAAAATCTCGCAAAGACATCAATTTCCTCACGAGTCGAAACGGATCGAGCAGATCTCGCAAGAACATCTTAACGTCGCATTTAACCTCTGCTCTTTACGACAGAAGCCCGTTAAGGTTGGTGGTACTTAGGATTTTGGCCATCGTACCGTCGCATAAGCTGATATAATCCTCGATAGGCAATCGTGCTGTTCGAGTAGCCTTGCGACTGCCGTGTCTCTGATCCCTTCGGGGGCTGGACAAGACGTCTTCAAGCAATCCTCCTTGGCAGTTTGACCGTCAGAAGAGCAAGCGCTAGGAATTTGCCATGCCGCTTTTTACTTGAGGTTAGGCTCATTTTGGAGAGCCCCGATGAGTCATAACCACTCCGCGCTGGTGTGGGGATGATCTCCGATAGTCTTTCGGGCTTTATATGAGTTGCCGTTAAGACCCTGAAGCTAGGAATTTGGCCTTTGCTTCGTTTGCTGGCATTGCGTCTGCTGTATCGAGACGAATGTTGCGGTGGGAACTAGGGATTTTGCCGTGGCTCCGTTTGTTTGATGACGTTACGTCTGCTGTGTCGAGACGAACGTTGGGGTGACATCTCGTCTGCTGTATCGAGACGGATGTCGAAGTGGTGACCACTCCACACTGGTGCGAGATGATCTCCGATTGTCTTTCCGGTTTTATATGACTTGCCGTTAAGACCCTGAAGCTAGGAATTTAGCCTTCGCTTCGTTTGCTGGCATTGCGTCCTCTGTATCGAGACGAATGTCGTGGTGGGAACTAGGGATTTTGCCGTGGCTCCGTTTGTTTGATGACGTTACGTCTGCTGTGTCGAGACGAACGTTGGGGTGACATCTCGTCTGCTGTATCGAGACGGATGTCGAAGTGGTGACCACTCCACACTGGTGCGAGATGATCTCCAATTGTCTTTCCGGTTTTATATGACTTGCCGTTAAGACCCTGAAGCTAGGAATTTAGCCTTCGCTTCGTTTGCTGGCATTGCGTCCTCTGTATCGAGACGAATGTCGTGGTTGTCTCTAGGTTACTGGTGAACCGCCGAGGTTTGGAACTAGGGATTTTGCCGTGGCTCCGTTTGTTTGATGACGTTGCGTCTGCTGTGTCGAGACGAACGTTGGGGTGACATCTCGTCTGCTGTATCGAGACGGACGTCGAGGTTGTCTCTAGGTTGCTGGTGAACCGCCGAGGTTTGGAACTAGGGATTTTGCCGTGGCTCCACTTGATGGTGTAACATCTGTGTCCTATTGGAATGAGGAGGCACACCGTTGTTGGTCTCCAGGCTTTAGACGTGGCCATTGAGATTTGGAACTAGGGACTTTGTCATGGTTCCGTTTCGTTGCGATTCTGAGGTCAGTTGTTGACGTCATGTCTACATCTAGTTGGAGTGAGGAGAAACGCCGTTGGTGATCTTTAAGTTGTCGATATTGACGTCGAGACCCTGAAGTTAGGGACCTTCCTTTGCTTCATTTGTTGACATCGTGTCTGTAATATTGCGACAAATGTCGAGATGGTCTCTAGGTTATCTATGAACCGTCGAGATTTGGCTTCGCTTTCTGGTGGAGCCTGTTGGGAAGGTATTGTTCCCTTTTTATCTGTGCCCCTGGATTATATACAGGGATCGATGTGATTTCACCTGTAGGGCAAAAAGTTTCATTTTTTTATTTTTTTTTATTCTTTCCGCGATGCTCTATCATTTCAGCTTTTTATATCGCGAAAATCGCGATTGCCCGATCATTTCGGCTATTTTTCGCGGTGCCCAATCATTTCGGCTATTTTTCTTTTTACTCGCTGCTTTTTATTGCGAGTTGCCCAACCATTTCGGCTATTTTGCATGCATACATTTTTACTTGCTGATTTTGTTTGCAAGCTGCCCCATCATTTCGGCTATTTCGTATGCATATATATATATATATATGTATGTATTTTTTTTTTTTTTTGCGAGTAGGGGATTTGGGATCTGATACCAATCTTGGCATCAGCATCGCTGCGACTGGAATATTGCCAGGAGCGAATCATCATTTGCCTTAAAAGGACTTGGAATTTGATACCGGTCTAGGCATCAGCATCGCTGCAACTGGGATATTGCCAGGAGCGAATCATCATCTGCCATGAAAGGACTTGGAATTTGATACCGATTTAGGCATCAGCATCGCTACAACTGGAATATTGCCAGGAGCGAATCATTATTTGCTTCTGTCGATCCCGAACAAAGGTGGCTTAGTAAACAGGATTAAGGGTCCTGTCGGCTAAGGCTTTTGACTTCATGAGCCGTAAGGGTCTCACAAAGGTATTTCTCCCTACAAGTCGTGAGGATCTTGTAGGTGTGTTTTCTCCTTGGGAATCGTGAGGATTCCTAAGTGCATGTTCTCTTGTAAGTCGTAAGGATCTTACAAAAGGGTTTTCTCCTTATAAGTCGAGAGGACTTACAAGTGGTGTTTGCTGTACAAGCATATCCTTAGTCACGGATGGGACTTTGTTAGGGAAATATTTATTCGTGCCCGTGGATTGTATACAACGGTCATTATGAGCCGCTTGTAGGGCAATATCGAAGGTTGTGGGGGCTGCTTAAGAATAGGTTAAGGTTTCTGCAACTTAAGACTTTCAAATCTTATGAGCCGTAAGGGTCCCGCAAGAGAGTTCTCCTTACGAGTCGTGAGGATCTCGCAGGTGTATTTTTTCCTTCGGAATCGTGGGGATCCCTAAGTGTGTTGTTTCTTTGTGAGTCGTAAGGATCTCACGCAGGTGGTTTCTCCTTACAGGGTCGAGAGGACCCTATAAGTGTTTCTTAACGAGGTTGCGCCCTTTCAGGTTTTCACAAACACTCGCCGGTAGCCCTGCTGTTTTTACTCACGGAGCCCTTTCGGGTTTTCATCCGTGCCCATTTTGCTTATGGACATACCGTTTTTTTTTTTATTCTTTTTATTTATTTATTTTTTTTTTACGAGGTCGCGCCCTTTCGGGTTTTCACGAACACTCGCCGGTAGCCCTGCTGTTTTTACTCACGGAGCCCTTTCGGGTTTTCCTCCATGCCCGTTTTGCTTATGGACATACCGTTTTTTTTTTACTTTTTTTTTCTTTTTTTTTTTTTTTAACGAGGTCGCGCCCTTTCGGGTTTTCACGAACACTCGCCGGTAGTCCAGCTGTTTTTACTCACGGAGCCCTTTCGGGTTTTCATCCGTGCCCATTTTGCTTATGGACATACCGTTTTTTTTGTTTTTTTTTTCTTCTATTCTCGTCAGCCTGAGAATGCTGCGGTAGTAGTTTAAAAACATTTCGGTCATTTGCAAGTTTTAGGACATTGCGGTCCATCATTAGTTTAAGGACATCTCGGTCCGTTGTTAGTTTAAGGACGTTTCGGTCCGTTGTTAGTTTAAGGACGTTTCGGTCCGTTGTCGCCGTATTTGAGGCGAATATCTAGTTTATTGACTTTTCGGTCTAGCGTCTCCGTATTTGAGGAGAATTTCTAGTTTACTGACTTTTCGGTCTGGCGTCTCCGTATTTGAGGAGAATTTCTAGTTTACTGACTTTTCGGTCTGGCGTCTCCGTATTTGAGGAGAATTTCTAGTTTACTGACTTTTCGGTCTGTGGGTCCTTCCCCCTGAATGAACATGATGCCCCCGGCGTATCCATCTTCTTCGGAGCGTGCGGTTGTGGCGGACTCACCTTCCAGTTCTCAGACAGCGCAAACTTGCCCTGTTGGTATTGGTCTTCAACCCAGTTTTTGAAGACGTAGCAGTCATCGATCAGGTGACCTACTGTTTGGTGGTAAGGGCAATAGTTAGGATTATTAACATCGCCTGGCCGCAACGGACGTTTTGGAGCCGGCAGATTGATGAGTCTGTTGCACACTGCCACCTCGAACAGTCCCCTTGTTTTATCTTGCGGAAACGAGTAAGGACGTTTCAACTTTTCTTGGAGGGATTGCCGCTTGTTGCTTTGGCGAGCAACCGGTCTAGGGTCACCCGATTGTTGTTGAGCGCTGGCGACGAGGGCCTTTTTTCCTTTTCTTTTATCCTTTTTGTTCGCTCCGTTGTTTGCGGGGTCGAGATTTTTTCCGAGTAGCATGCGATTGCATGGCTGAACGTTCTCGCAGCTTCTCAATTCCTTTATTTTCGAAATAGATTCCCCGAGGGAAAAGTTGGGGATAGCTTCTTCGTCAGAGTCGCTTCCAAAGGTGATAATTTGTGATCCCTTGAAGTCGGCTATATGACAGTTTGCGGCGGCTCCTTTGCGCTCATATATCGTATTTTTCCGATGTCCACAAGCTTCACACTTTGTCATGTCGAAGTGTTGCTTTTGAGAGACATACCCTTGCCACCAACGGTTAAAGGACTCGCAGTCTTCGGTAGGATGTTTGATCTTCTGATGATATAAACAGAAGTTAGGGTGCATCTCTACCTCAGAGAAAGAATTTTCTTCAGAGGGCGGTAGCTTCATTCCTACTGATAGAGCTTTGGCGAACCGTTTCCTCGTCTTGAATTTGTTTTTACCCGCAGTGTATGGCTTTTGATTTGACGGGAATACCTTGGTTCTTTCTAGTATGGTCATTTCACGTTCTTGATTGGCTTTTGCTTTCAGACGAATTTCACTTAGGAAGACATCGATCAACTCGTCTGATGGCTGTAGAATCTCCGGCTCAGGATTCGCCATTGGTTTCTCAGCGCAAGGAGCCTCTTTATCATCCGTCAGTGAATGAAAAATCATATGACAAGTCGCTGCGTAGTCTTCAGATTCATCCGATGAGTTTTCTCCATTGTTTTCATCCTTGACTAAAGAACAAGCTGCCCCCGGCGTGTCCGTTTTCTTTGGAGAGTGCGGCTGTGGTGGGTTTACCTTCCAGCTTTCAGACAGCGCGAACTTGCCTTGCAGGTATTGATCCTCGATCTATCCCTTAAAGACGAAACAATCCTCAATCGGGTGACTTACCGTTTGGTGGTAAGGGCAATAATTGGGATTATTAAGATCGCCTGGCTGCGACAGACGCTTTGGACTCGGCAGATTGATGAGTCTGTTACGCACTGCCAGCTCAAACAGTCTTCTCGTTTTATTCTGAGGAAACGAGTAAGGACGTCCTAGCCTCTCTTCGAGGGATGGGCGTGGACGCACGTTGTTTTGGCGAACGACCGGCTTTGAGTTGCTCGACTGTCGTTGAGCATTGGCGACGACGATCACTTTCCCTTTTCCTTTCTCATCTCGGGAATCTGATTTTGGAGGAGACGGTCTATGGCCCATCTGGTCCATTTGGGCTAATTTGTCAATCAAGGCCTGGAAGGTGGTCGGCCTAAAGAACATCATGAATTGCGAGATGGTCGCCTGCGGATCGAGAGTGCCCACAAACATGCCTACCGCAGGTGCCTCTTCTATGCGTTGTTCGCAGTTCGACCATAGGTTTCGCCATCGTGTTGCGTATTGGACCCACGTTTCGCCGGGCCTTATCCTGGCATTTATTAGTGCTGTTATCGGGGTGCGTTCACTAGCACTCGCGAATCTTTGTGTAAACAGCAGTTCCATCTCTGCAAATGTTTTGACAGAGTTGTTAGGTAGCTCCGAATACCATTCAAAGGCTGTTTCTGCTAAGCTGCCGACGAATTGACGTAGCAACAATTTGTCATCTCCTCCAGTATTGCCGCATAAGGCCCTGAATTGAGCGACATGCTGATGCGGATTCCCTGTCCCTTTATATACGTGGAATTTAGGGATCGTATATCCTGGCGGGTAACTGATTTGGTCATACCAGCCCGGATACGGTCGTCCGGTTCTAACAATTTGCCCAGTCGCTTCATTCGCCTGATGAACCCGGATCTGCTGAGCTATATATTCGTCCAGGTCAGCTTTGGAGATTGCCTCCTCTTTGGCTGTTGATAGAGCCGGCGGAGGATTTGACGCTTCTCCCCTGTCGTCTTCAAGGACGATCGGAGGATCTTCAGTAGGAGATTCCGGCTGTAACATCATCCCTACCATATCTTGGAAGAGGAGCGCCATCTGTTTTATGTTAGCCGCTTGCTCTGCAGCTTCTTTGTCCCTCTTTTCGAGGACTCTGCGTAAAAAGTCAGCGTCGGTTTCTTGTTCTTGACGCTCATCCGAAGACGTTTCAGAGCTTTCTTTTGGCTCAGTGAGTGCAGCCATTGTAGTCATCATTTCCTGAAGCTTTTGTTGTTGCTCCTGGGCTTTCGTCACGGATCGGGTGAGCGGTCGGTGGCCCGTAGAAGTGCGGCTTTCATCCTTTCCAGAAGTCATATAAACAGTGTGCACCACCATGCCCCCAGACTTGGGGAGTTTGTGTTCAGTGTCTTTGCGATTTGCCAAAGACACATGGGATTTTTGCGGCCTCCTTTTTTGAGTGATTGGAGTTAAGGGAGCCGTTGTAGTGGGCGTCCAAGTAGCTCTTGTTTTTTGTAGCTTGACAGAGTAATCCTTCTCCTGCCGCACTTTCATCTTTTTCTGTCGATAAAGATGGTTTTCTTTAATCACTGACTCCTGGACCTGTCGCCAGACTTTGTAAATTTTAGAGGGCAGCCGTTGAGGGGGCTGCTCTAGCTTCTTCTCTGGAGTATTCTCCACAGGTGAAGGAGTTCGTTTCAACATCGCAGTAGGAGAGTTTCTGCGCACCTTATTGAGCAGTTCAAAACTATTCTTGGTTGGAACAGCAGCATCGATCCTCACCATCGGAGCTGACGGAGTTATCCCGGAGGGGGAGTTGCCCCCAGCCTTCCTTACTCGACGCCAGTGGCGACGTCGAGCGTGTCGTGCTGATGGAGTTGTTTCAGCTATAGGGGTGACCTTCTCATGCCCCCTGTGTTGGTCAGAATATACTGGTACCAGCTTTTTAAAGATCGACGTCCGTTGAACGGGGACGGCCAACTTGTCAGAAGCGGACTTCTGAACATGGGAAGCAACCTTGGTGATTTTGCCAGGAACGTGAGTTGGAATGGCTATCCGCTTCGGGATAACGCCTTCTGGTATGGCAGGCTTCTTCATGAGCCTGTTAGAGCTCTGGCCCAGTCCGTTAAAAACTGAAGCAGTGGAGTTGGACGACCCGTTGAGAGGGGTCGCGGCAGCGGTAAGTCGATCGAAGATCGACTTCTTTGGAGCTTCTTGCAATGTCATTGTGGCATTGAAGCTCAATGGTGGGAGCATGGTCCCGAAGAATAATCCAGTGGTGGCTTGAGTTACCTGTTCCACTGGTATCTTGAAAAGAGAGGCCGCTCGGGGCCCATAAGTCACTCCTCCAGCAATGACGGAGCGAGAGTTATCGCTGCGGGCGGTGCAGTTCGAAGCCATCGATTTTCTGTTTTCTGCATAGAGCAAGACACCAAATCTTAGTACCTTGAATCCACAGGCAATCACAGCAAACCGCGATTTGTTCGCGAACACGACACACGAAGTGTGGAGTGGAAAGAGGAAGAGGTCCCACCGGGCGTGCCAGAATCTGTTCCCCTCCGAACGGCGGCCCGGACTTTGGGGCGTCCGTGCCTGGGGTTCGGAGCAGATGCTATTTGGTTTTATCCGTCCACCTCTCCAAAGATGCCAAGTTGATTTATGGCACCGTGTATCGGAGGTTTAGACGGATGCGGCCGATGTAGCAGACTTCGTCAGATTCCCCCTCAGGGTGAGGGGTTTTTTGATTATGGGGACGCTCTTCCCTGCAGGCGCAAGCCCCTGCAGTTAATTACGCTACCGCGTCGCGGTAACAACTTTCTCCTTCTCCAGAATTTCACTTCGTGTCGTGTGTGTTTGTTTTGTTTGTGGTTGCCCGTGGATTGTATACGGAGACTGAGTAATGCCGTCGCCCGTAGGACGTGGATTAGTCCAAATCCGTGTTTGCTTAGATTTGGGTTGGGTGTTTTCAGTTTAAAGATGCATTAGTCGCGTTGCGGCTAAGATCAGCTTAAACGTTCGTCAAGGATACGTTAGTCCTGTTTTGGACTAAGATCGACTTGACGTAGTGATTGATTTAATTATCTGGTCGTCGGGACTCGTCACCTCTCTGACGTCGTTGAGGGATTACAACGACAGGCGTCAGAGGAGTTCAGAGATGTACCCTTGAACCAAAGTTGATTTGGAGTTTTATTGTTTATTTAAATATCTAAGGACACATTAACCACATTTGGGGCTAAGATCAACTTAGACGGGACCGTTTAGATCCGGTAAAAGAGCATTCGGACTCTATTGCGCCAGTTTAAGGACGTGGTGGTCCATTATTAGTTTAGGGACGTTTCGGTCCGTCGCCAGTTTAAGGACGTAGTGGTCCATCATTAGTTTAAGGACGTTTCGGTCCATCGCCAGTTTAAGGACGTAGTGGTCCGATATTAGTTTAGGGACGTTTCGGTCCGATATTAGTTTAGGGACGTTTCGGTCCGATATTAGTTTATGGACGTTTCGGTCCATTATTAGTTTATGGACGTTTCGGTCCAACATTAGTTTATGGACATTTCGGTCCATTATTAGTTTAAGGACGTTTCGGTCCAACATTAGTTTATGGACATTTCGGTCCATTATTAGTTTAAGGACGTTTCGGTCCAACATTAGTTTATGGACATTTCGGTCCACGAGTTTAAGGACCCCGCAGTCCATATCGATGTGTGGCCGTTGGGACCCGTCACCTTTTTGACGTCGTTGAGGAATTACAACGACGGATGTCATAGGAGTTCGGAGATGTACCCTCGAACCGGATGTAAATTGATTTAAAAGAGCCATTTTGCTCAATCAATTTAATTTAAGGACTTATGGCCAAAATTGGGCTAAGTCCAGTTGAAATGTTCAACATTTTATTTGCATTGCATTTTTTATTTAGGCTCTACCCACAAAAGATATAGAGTATCAGTTTCTTTTGGGCTCTGCCCATTTGCAAAGTATCTACTTCGTTTGGGCTTTGCCCCTTTTTAAAACGCATAGCATTCTGAATATTTTGTTTGGGCTCTGCCCATTTATAAATGATGCGAAGTATCTGTTCTTGTTTGGGCTCTGCCCCTTAAAATAATGCATTTGCGCTTTGTTGAGCCTGTTAGGCCTTCTCTTAATTGGGCTTGGCCCTTTTTAATGCATCTGCGCTTTGCGCTAAGTAATGAGCGCAAGTCCATATGGTGATGACACATGTCGTGCTCTGATGAGCGCAAGCGCACTAGCGCAGTGCAATGCGCTGTTGCGCTGCTGACACGTGGCGCGCTCTCAGCGAGTTGCGCCAATTCCAGAGAGCAAAGCTCTATCTTAAGGGCGCTTAGCGCAAGTGGTTTTATGGCCGACACGTGGCGCTCTCTTAAGAGCGCAGCGGCGCAACTTGGAAGTGCAAAGCACTAAGAATCTTTTTAGATTCAAGAAGGGAAGTGCAAAGCACTGTTTAAGTTCTTGATCTAAATTAGATCAAAGAAAAATAAATTTCTTCTTTATTCGAAGAAACAGAGGTTCATAAAAGTGCAAAGCACTATTCTTTTATTTTTTTATCGTTTTTAAAGAACCGAAGGTTCACAAGAAGTGCAAAGCACTGTTTTCTTTTTTATATAAAGATCATTGATCTTATATTTTTTTAGACTAATGGTCTTTTAGAAGGAATTTCTTCTAATCCATGAAGGTTTTTTACCTTTTTCTTGAAATCTTCTCGGAGTTCTTTCTATTTAAAGTTCTTGAATTCTCAAGAAAAAACTCGATGCCTTTGAATTGAGGCTTAGGGTCCTTTTTATAGTGCTCACAAATTCGTTAAATTTGTTAAAGAGATCATCCTCTGAGTGATTTGGGGAATTTTCCCCACCGTTGGATCTTTGATCCAAGGGCTTCTGCTTTGCAGAAGAAAATCTTCTTGTTTTAACAAGAACAGAAAAGATTTCTTAAAAATCTTAATTTAGTTTGGCGCAGATGCCCCAGCGCGTGACACATGTCACGCAGCGCAGAGCGCAGCGCAACTGCGCTAGCGCATCTGCGCTGACACGTGTCGCGCAGCGCAGAGCGCAGCGCATCTGCGCTGACACGTGTCGCGCAGCGCAGAGCGCAGCGCAACTAAAGCGTTGCTTCAGGCAAATAGAGCTCTGCTCTGATTGGGCGCGTCTTCTTGGGCGCAGAGCTGATACATCTGCGCCTGACACGTGGCGCGTTGCGCTCAGCGCAGAGGATCTGAAGCGTTGCTTCATTTATTAGAGTTTAAATTTTGGAGAATCAGAAGCGCCGCTTCATCTCCTCTTTTCAAGTCAAACTTGTATTCCCGAAATTATAATTTCCCGGGGCTTGGAAATAACTCCGCTGCGCACAGAATTTTCTGTGTTTGGATCTATATATAACTCGAGGCCAAGCCTTTCCTTTCCTCACCTTTGGAGAACTTCTTTAATCATGGCTTGCAACCGTCCTCACGCCCGCCGACAACCGTGGGAAGTGTCGATCCGGGACATCGTTCCCCGTTTTGCTGCGCGCTTGGTGGACTCCTCTCTTTCAGATGAACAATGCGATGCCGCCATGTACGAGCTTTCGACTCGTGTGGGGTCTCCTTTGCCTCCGAATTCTATTTGGCTTCGGATGATCCTTGCCTCGGTGCTCGCCGACATTCCCCCCCTTCCGGCGGAGATGTCCTCGGCAGTACTTGATGTGGCCGAGGATAAGATTGAGAGCTTTTTCGAAGCGCTCTTGATCACCAAAGCCCTGAGGGACTTCTCCTTCTACTTACTGAGCCAGATACGGGCTCGTCGAGTCGTCATCGCCACTTTTTCCCAGGAGTGAGGCGTCGACCGTTGGATGGCTACCCCTCGGGAAGATCGCCGTTTCGACGTGATGGAGAAGGCGGAGAGGGAGCTGAATAATTTTCTTTTCCTTTTTGTGAACCCTTGTCTCTCTGATCCCGTATTCGGTGATCTTTTTTAAATTTAATAATAAATAAATGTTTTGATTAAGTATTTTATTATCTGTTAAGTGTTCTTTTTATTTGAGCTTCTTTGTTGTGCTTGTGCATCGTATTTTAATTTGCTGTTATCAAGTGCATGTAATTTTGCATGGCTAAATTGCCTTTGGCACTTAGCCCCTTTTTCTGCGCTAGCGCATCTGCGCTGACACGTGTCGCGCAGCGCAACTGTGTTGCCACGTGTCGCACAGCGCAGAGCGCAGCGCGGCGCTTCCTTTAACAGAGCCTTGCTCTAATTGGGCGCGCCATCTTGGACGCTGCGCTGATGTATTAGCGCCCGACACGCGGCGCATTGCGCCTGACACTTGAAGCGTTGCTTCAAAAATTTAAATTTTGAATTCAAACAGAGTTTTGCTCTGATTGGGCGAAACACCTCTTAAGTGAGCTTGCAAGTTCAAGCTTTGGTCATTGATCTCAAGGGGTTGAATCATTTTGTTCTCTCTTTTGTGCTTCATTTCACATTAGTTCTTTACCCTTCTCTTGATCTTGCAACCTCTTGATTGAGCTTGCAAGTTTAAGGGTTGGCTATTGATCCCATGGCTTGTCTTGAGTTCTATGGTTCTTAGTGTTACTTTCTTGCTTATCTCTTTCTTGCATTTTTCATTCTTGTCTTTTATTACTTGCAATTTATTACCATGCACTTTAATTACTTGCTTGTAATCTTTTCTTTTCTTTGTTTATCTTTTTGTTCTCTCTTTTTGGTTCTTTTTGTGAATGGTTGTAATTATTGTTGTTAAGAATAAATACGATATTGTAAGTTAAATGTTTCTTTGCTCATTTCCTTTTCCCGTTATTTTCCATTGAACTCCGCCCAAATGATACGCAAGCGCTCCGTTAGGCACCCTACCCTACCAAGGTAACGGTGATTCCTAACCGCGACCGGTTGCGTTCGGTTTGGCCGGAGGCGAAAGCAAAATACAAGAACGGAAGGACAAGGGTAAATAAGCCGGATTCCACGAATACCGTGCTTAAATCCCCTAATTCACGTTGTTGCCGATTGCTCTAGCTTCAATTGGTCAAGACTCGGCTCAAAGGTTTTGAGTGCGGATTTCTTTAGCTTACACTTTCGTATCTTTTTCTTAACTTTATACTTGCAAATAAAACACATAGGTTCGACTTGAACAAACATATACAATTCTTCATTGACTCGTCTAAGACAAGAACGGACATACAACCATCTCCCTGTGGATCGACCCGTGCTCAACCGGCTAGCTGCATAGCGACACCGTCCTGATCGCGGTTATACTTTAGAACTTTGAACATCCGACACGCCAAAAGCGTGCGATCAAATGGCGCCGTTGCCGGGGAGACAGTAGCGTATTTTCTTTCTTGTTATTCGGGTTAATATTCTTTTTGTATATATTTATAAAAAAAAATCTTTTTGTTTTTTTTTTTGATAATTTTTGTGAGCAAGTCTGCAGATTTTTGCGGATTTGCAAACGGCGATTGTGGGGAGCAAAGTGTACGTTCAAGGCTAAAGTGATTGCAAAGTACAGTACCAAAGATCCGGGTAGTTTGACCCGCGCAAGCGAACTTTTCAAGCTTACCGGATTTGATTCAATGGGGGTTTCCTAACCCAAAAACTTAACGGTACGTACTTTACTAACACCTTCTTCTCAAATCCGACGCATCCAATATACTATTCTTTGTAGGATTTTTTGCAAGTTCGCTAGCAAACGCTAAAAATTGACTAACCCGTATTTGTTGCAGTGCCGTGCTTAAACTAAAAAACGATTGTTTGATTCTTTATAGAATTTTTTTTGAATTGCGCATTGCATATATTAATACGGACTTAAGGGCAAGCGAACCCCATAATATACGGTAAAGGACTTCATCACCTTTTCCGTGGCCCACAAATTACGAACTTGAGCATAACGTTTACCCGCACAAATTTTAAAAGAAATTAGACTTTAAGCCTTAAGGACTTCGCGCTCATTAGGAGAAGTTAACCGTGTTTAGAACCTCGCTTAACGGTACATTGTTTACGGGGTGTCTAGGAAAGTGTTAACGGCGAAACCGCCAAAAGAGAAAGGGTTATTTAATTAAGGAACTTCGCGAAAGCGTTGGAAAACCTCCCCTTATCTCTGCACTTACCTGGCCTCGTGATCAGTGTATCTTGAGCCCGTTTCTCGACACAGTTTTACTTCGACAATCAAGTTCTGGAGCAGGTCTAGTTGACCTAGGTGAACCCTAGAACGATTAGGTGTGTGGTATTTTTGTGTCGTGATTGTTTTTGTCCAAATTCTTTTTGTGAATATATTTCATTCTTTTGTTAATATCTACCTAAAAAAATTATTAAAAAAAAATCAAATTTTTCCCCCTCCTTTTCTCTACCTTTCTTTCTTTCTCTCTTCATATCATGGGTTCCCCACCTCGCAAAACTCTTGCCGAACTTTGGTACCCACAACCAGACATTACTTCTTACGGTTTTTGCTTTGGCCGAACATTGAACGACCCCTCCATGCCCAAAATGTCATTGAAAGATCGCATAGACGCGTCTAGGACAAACACTTGTCCTCCGCATTCCACTTTGTATCAACATTTTCAACCTCCCGCACCCTCTTATGTTGATAACACTTTTGCAAGTCGTCCTTTGTCCATCGCTGAACGTATTGAACAATCTCATAGCCGATCTTTCACTCCTTTCACCACTTCAAATTCTTGGGATCAACACTTCCATTCACCTTCGTATCCAAATGTTGATCCTACCCCTGTCCAGCCATTCAATTCTTACCAGTCCTACCCGACTTTTGCACCTTCCCTAGACATTGCTTCCGAACAGCCATTTGGGAGTTTTCAGTATCCAAACAACTTTGAATCTTTTACTGAAACCCCGTCACAACCCATGTCTAGTCTGGAACAGTCGTTGGAAGACTTTAGGGTAGTGTCATGCCAACAGATGATGGATTTGAATGCGTCCATGGCCACCCTCATACAACCTACTGACCCGGTAGCTAGTTTCCAACTAGCTCCTAATTTTCCAATGTATGATGAGGCGGTTGGACAGATTGAGAATTTGAGTGGAGAGAGTGAGCTGTACCCCCTTCCAAATCAAACCTACCGGTTTCAAATTGAATCCCACAACCCCTGTGTTGAAAGTCTATCAAGTGTCCTAACTGAATTATCAATTGAAGATAGAATGTTTGATAAGTTGTGCGACTTTGCAGTGTTTGATTTACCCGATTGTGAAGGGACCTTGCCAAGTGAAACCACACCCCATCCTTTTGACCTCTACACCTCCATCTTAGAACCAGAATCGATTGAAATCCATGCTTTTGATGAGGTGTCTGAGAAAATTGGCTTCCACTTGATTGAGGATATTGACGCCGGGAATATTTTGGATGATGAACCTGTAGATTTGGCAGAGTTTTTCTCTCCAATTCATCATCCCGAGTCATTAACTGTTTTTCCCGAACCCCTGATGCGTCTAGATTTCGATGAAATTTGCATGGATGAGCTAATTTTTGAGGAGAACATTGAGGAAATTTTTGAGGATGAACCGGTTTTAATTGATGAGTCGGATTTTCCAATTCATCCTGTCCCTTCCATTGACTGTGTACCCCCTCCCGAACCTTTACCTGATACCCTCCTCGATCACTTTCCTCTACCCTTTCCATCGTTCCGACCCTGCAAGTAACTGTAGCACTTCCATTTCCATTGTCTGGTTTACCAAGTTCGGCATACCCATGGTTTCTCACGAATCTTGAGAGATTTGACCCCATTTCTCGACGGGTTAATATATTAGCACAATCGCTTTTCACACATCGGTCATCACAAATTGTGCTAATCTATTCCCTCCATTTTCACCCTCAAGTTCGTATTCCACTTCTTTCTCCCTTCCGCCATTCTTCTTCTCATATACCGAGACCGTATCCCGCTTCTATCTCCATACGGTCTCGCGTAATCTCCATTTCTTTCCTCTTCACCTTCTTTCACCAACCCGCATCTTACAGAGATAGAATTTTTGAATGGTTGGTGTTAACTTTTGGCCTTTGTAAGGCCTTGTATAGCTTGATACTATTCTCTTTCCCCCCTAATCCTGAACTTCTACGCTTAACAGTGGAAACACTGTTTTACTTAAGTTTGGGGGGACTCCTTTTTGTATATATTTTTTGTTTTCCTTTTTGTTTTGTATATAATTTTTTTCTAGGGAGCGCCGACAATTTTGACCCTCTTGATGTAGCCTGACAGTGAGGGCACTGTCAAGTTTAAGTTTGCGGGTGTGCTCGGTAAGCTTTCTTCTTTCGCATTCATTTGTATATTTTGCATTTGCATACCTTATTAAAAACCCACAAAAATTGAAAATTTTCCAAAAAATATAAAAACTTTATCGTCAAGTTAGCTAATAGGGTAACTTAGATTTTTATTCTGAAAGTTTAGTTGATATGTTAGAAATAACTAAATTCTAGACTTAGGAATTGAAAATCCTTAAAATAACCCTCATTCTGTCTAACTTTGGTATGTATACGTCCTTACAGTTTTTTGAGTTCAATTCTTGAGTTAAGTCAAGATTTTGGGAAAGTATTAAAGCTTTACTGGAGAATAAGTCTGAAAAATAGTTTCTTTTCTTGAGTTCAAATTTAGAAAGTATATACCCTACAAACTGCACTTACACGCACCTTGAAACTTGGGATAGTAGAGGATACCTAGAAATACTCTTGCCTGAAAGCCTAGTATGAAAGAAAAAACGGTATTTAAAGCTAAACACCAAAAGAGCATATTGAAAAATATATCCGGTCTTGAAAAAGAAAAAGAAAAAATAGAATAAAGTCAAGACCTGGAAACTGCTATTTACGCTTTAAAGTTCACACATTCAGTAATCGGTCGTTAGTGCCTCAAGAAGCATTAATAGTCGCATGAAAGGTGTGTGAGCAAATCCGTCCATCCTTAATGAAAAGAAGTAGTATTAGCTATTAGGGCAAAGGTATTATAGTTTGAATTGAATTCTTGAGTGTAGGGGTGCAAATATACACACACGTAGTGGTATACAATCGATGTTTGGATAAAAGATAGAAATAAAGAATAAGACTTGTGTTTTCTGTAAAGTTGATAAAAATCCCTGATTTGAGGCCGCACTTTAGAAGGAAAACTCAGGAGATCCAAGGTTAAATAGATAGGAGGTGTGAAAAATAAGGGTTGGATATTTCCAACTTAGAATGATAGAATTTCTAACGTAAATACTAAATTGTAGGAGTAGAATCGATGTTAACTTATAACACTAGCTTGACGGAATTTTGTGGGTGTAATCCGTTGAAAACCCTCAGGAGACAACACTCCTCCTACTAGGGACACCTAGAGGTTTAACGGCTTGTTGCACGCGCTCAGTGCAATCGCGTTCCCTGCGAAAGTGCGGTTAGGATTTTATTTTTGTGAATAATTGGTTTTGCTTGGGACGAGCAAAAGTTAAGTTTGGGGTATTTGTTCATACCAGAATATTGCATTTTATACCGCCCATTCTTACGCTCGTTTGTTTATAGGCAGGTGCTTTTAATCAGTGTTTGCTACATATTTACAGGATACTGGTTCTCAGCTCTAGACAGTGAAATTCATAGAAAAGTACGTCAAATTCCGGATTACTGCCAACAACAGATAAAACACGGGTCTCCGCTCTCTATCCGTATGTTGCCACACACCAGTTTAAGGGACAAAATGGCAAATCGATGTCATTTTCGTGCACAAAGCTCAATGTCAACACAAGATCCAACATATCTATGCGGAGCTCGAGGAAATCTTGGCAAAAGATCCACATCACATCACCTTTTGATCTACTGAAATTCTGGAAGAAATAGGAAGAGTTTCTGAGAAAAAGTCATATACCACACTGAAGAGTGCTAAGAACTAGGGAAAACCACCAAATTTCATGGCCTAACTCCTCTAAACGGCCGCGGTTCCGCGGCATAAGCGCGCTTAGGCCACGGAACCGCGACCATTTAGTCTCCTCGCGTTGTCGTTTTTCAGGGGCACGTTGGTCTTTTCTTGTAGGGGCAGATTCTTGCCCTAGGTTTCCAGTTCCCCTCCTATAAATACCCCAGAACTGGGCCAAACCAAGGGGTGAAATTCTTATGCCTCTTTTTTGTTAGTTTTTAGTCTTCTTCTTCTTCTTCATTCTTTCTTCCATGAAAATGTAGTGAGAGCATTGAGTGGATGTTAAATGAAGATGAGGGTTTTTGTATCATTCTTTCTTTTGCTTAGCTTTCCCCTTGAGCTCTCTACCTTAACTTGATCTTGCAACCTCTTAAGTGAGCTTGCAAGTTTAAGCTTTGGTCATTGATCTCAAGGGATTGAATCATTTTGTTCTCTCTTTTGTGCTTCATTTCACATGAGTTCTTTACCCTTCTCTTGATCTTGCAACCTCTTGATTGAGCTTGCAAGTTTAAGGGTTGGCTATTGATCCCATGGCTTGTCTTGAGTTCTATGGTTCTTAGTGTTACTTTCTTGCTTATCTCTTTCTTGCATTTTTCATTTTTGTCTTTTATTACTTGCAATTTATTACCATGCACTTTAATTACTTGCTTGTAATCTTTTCTTTTCTTTGTTTATCTTTTTGTTCTCTCTTTTTGGTTCTTTTTGTGAATGGTTGTAATTATTGTTGTTAAGAATAAATACGATATTGTAAGTTAAATGTTTCTTTGCTCATTTCCTTTTCCCGCTATTTTCCATTGAACTCCGCCCAAACGATACGCAAGCGCTCCGTTAGGCACCCTACCCTACCAAGGTAACGGTGATTCCTAACCGCGACCGGTTGCGTTCGGTTTGGCCGGAGGCGAAAGCAAGAGACAAGAACGGAAGGACAAGGGTAAATAAGACGGATTCCACGAATACCGTGCTTAAATCCCCTAATTCACGTTGTTGCCGATTGCTCTAGCTTCAATTGGTCAAGACTCGGCTCAAAGGTTTTGAGTGCGGATTTCTTTAGCTTACACTTTCGTATCTTTTTCCTAACAACTTTATACTTGCAAATAAAACACATAGGTTAGACTTGAACAAACATATACAATTCTTCATTGACTCGTCTAAGACAAGAACGGACATACAACCATCTCCCTGTGGATCGACCCGTGCTCAACCGGCTAGCTGCATAGCGACACCGTCCTGATCGCGGTTATACTTTAGAACTTTGAACATCCGACACGCCAAAAGCATGCGATCAAATGGCGCCGTTGCCGAGGATCAGGACGCTAAGGATCCAAGCCCTCCTTAGAGGCAGCTCAGCAGCTACCCTGCTCGGCTATCCCCGGCCGTTAGCTTCCAACCACGACCGATAGCGATCAAAAGCCCTCCTAGAGGTAGTCAAGCCCGAGGATCCCTCGCTCGGCTATCCTTCAGGACAAAAGCCCTCGCCAAGAGGCACCGGGCAGTAACCCTGCCCGGCCAAGGGTCCTTGGTAGGCTTCTTACAGCCCCTCCCGCCCTAAGGACCAAAGTCCTCCGGGAGGCAGTCGAGTCCTTGCTCGGCTATCCCCGGCTGGTAGCTTCCTACCACAACCGGCAGGGATCAAAGTCCTCGCCAAGAGGCACTGGGCAGTAACCCTGCTCAGTCCCCGTCCTAAAGGATCAAAGCCCTCGCAAGAGGCAACCGAGCAGCTACCCTGCTCGGTCATCTCCGGCTGGTAGCTCCCTACCCATGACGCCAAGGATCGAAGCCCTCGCAAGAAGCATCCGAGCGGCTACCCCACTCGGTCATCCCAGGCTGGTAGTTGCCTACCCACAACGCCAGAAATCAAAGCCCTCGCCAAGAGGCAACCCCGCAGCTTCACTGCCCGGTCATCCTTAGTGGGCTTCTTACAGCCCCTCCAACGCTAAGGATCAAAGCCCTCGCAAGAGACAACCGAGCAGCTACCCTGCTCGGTCATCTCCGGCTGGTAGCTCCCTACCCACGACGCCAGAGATCAAAGCCCTCGCTAAAAGGCAGCCGCGCAGTTTCACCGCCCGGTCACCCTTAGTGGGTTTCTTACAGCCCCTCCAACGCTAAGGACCCAGAGGCAGTCGAGCCTGACCCTCGCTCGACCATCCCCAGCTAGTGGTCGTTGCTCGCAACGCCAGAAGTGAAAGGCCCTCGCCAAGGGACAACCGAGCAGCTTCCCATTCATGCTCGGCACAAATACGGCGGACAGCCCTCAGCCCGTCACATGCAGAGGATCCGAGACCCCAATAGGGGGCATCAAGTCTATCCAAGTCTGAGCGATCCCCCCTCGACTTCGGGGCCATGGAGACTCCTCCTTCTCAGCAGCGCTTGGCACGCTTGGCAAGTGATCGAAATCAACTCGACGAACGATCGCTAAACAAATAGCCGACCTGACATGGAAGCCCAACAGTGCAAGCAGAGATATCTTACGAGCATTCTTCATGAATAGAAGATAAAGTGCAAGCCGATGAAACCAAAGGAAAAAGTTTTATTACCAAAGGCAAGGTCTTTACAAAGGGTATTTTGGGCTCCCCAGCCTTACAAACTGCCCGGAGGCTTACAAAAAATTCCAAAAGCAATAAAATAAAAGGAGGAAGACGGGGGCTTTAGGCCTCGGGGCCGGGCGCGACCTCGGGGTCCTCGACATCCACCACGGGACGAGCAGGGTCCTCGGCGACTTCCTCGTCAGGAATCTCTTTCCCCTGCTCCTCGGCGTCCGCGTGGGGGTATTCGGCCCGGAGCTCTTCGTCGGCGAACTCCGGCATCCGGGCCTTAACGGCGTCGAGGGCCTCGTGCCAGATGAGGGTCGTGGCCACGGTCAGGTCATCATAGAAGTCCTTCGACTTCTTGTAGCCCTCCACCGCCTTCGCTGCCGAGAGGTCAGCCAACTTCGCCGCTCTCAGGTCGGCCGACTTCGCCGACTCGGCCGCCGCCCCCAGCTCCTTTCAGAGGGTCTTCACCGTCTTCTTCAGGTTGCCGGCAAGCACCTGAGCGTCCTCAAGCTTGGCCTCGGCAGCCACGACGGCCTCGTGGTACCGGGCAACCTCCCGTTTCCCGGCCTCCACCTCGCCCTCCAGGGCAGCAACCCTCACCATCACCACCTCCAGCTCCCGCTTGGAGCTCTCTTCCAGCGAGGCGAGCTGGCCCGCAGCCTTCATCGCCGGGGCTATCACCTCGGCCTCCATGCGTAAGGCGAGGGCAACGTGCTGGAAAACCTGAAAGATAGGAAAGAGATCAGAAAGATGAAAGAGGCACCGAATTTCACAAAAAACCAAACACTTACCTGCACGGACTCCTGGGCGATGGACGCCATCTGGGCCCTGAAGGTCCCCCCGGGGACCCTACCCCCCGCCGATTTCTCTATATCATGAAGCATGCTATCCTCGACGGATAGCCCCGAGGGCACCGCGAACTGGAGGCCTCCTTCCTCCACCATGATCGGCGAGGGCGGGCCCCAGGAAGACCTCCGGGAACCCCTCTTGAGCGGCTCCTCCTCCGAGGCCGGGTCTTCCAGAATCCGAGCCCGCTTCCGGCCCGGCGATCTACTAGGTCCCGGGGCGGGATCCGCCCCGGAACGCTCACAGGACGCGACCGCCGGAGGAGAAGGAGTCGGGGCGAGCTTCGAGCGGGGAGGGCCGGCGCCTCCGGCCTTCATGACCCTCCTCGGCTAGTGCATGGAAGCTCTGTGCTCGTCCATATCCATGGGTCCTGCGCAAAACTAAATGCAAAGAAGTCAGCGACACAAGCAATATACAAGCTAAAAAGCAAGCCTAACTTACCGACGAACTCAACGGGGCTGAGCCCGGCCCAACTCAGAACCCTCTCAGACAACAGCACGTCGAATCGGGGGATAAGCTCCCACGACGCTACTCTCACCGCGGCGGGGTCATTGGACTAGTTCCCCGGCAGGCATTTTTCCCTCGACCACTTGGTAGGCACGGGCCAGTCCTCACCCTCGGGAGGGGAAACGAAGAAGAACTTCTTTTTCCAGTCGTGAATGGAAGAAGGCAGAGCCAAAATCCCTATCCCGGCGGCGCCCCCTGTTGCTTTCTAAAAGAGAGGTAGACCCATCTCGGGTCGCCTGCTCGACCCCCAGGATGATTTTTGAAAACGAGGGAAGAATCGAGGAGGGAGAAGCTGAAAGGAACCGCCTGTAACTTCAGGCGGATCAGGAACCCGAGGAGAATCCTCCAAGAGTTCGGCACTAACTGGCCTGGGGCTAACCCGAAAAAGTTCAGCGCTTCGACGACCTTGGGAGAGAAGGGCAGGCGCATTCCACCCCAAAAAGCTTCCAAGTACAGGGCGATCTCCCTAACCCGTACTTGGTCTGCCCTCTCTCCGTCCCTGGCCAGACGAAGCGTATAACGTGAGGGGATGTGGAAGCGAGCCCGAGTATTGGCAAGCTCGTCCTCATGCCTCACCCAACACGAGGCGCCGAGGGCAGCATCTACCGCCTCCTCCCTGGGGGCTGCTCCCGCCGCACGATCCCTCCCCCCCCCCCTGAGAAGACTCAGGCTCAACTAAAGGGACCTGTAACATTTCAGAAAAATAAAATATTATTTTTGGAAATTTTTATAATTAAATAATAATTATATTGAATATTTTAATGAGGCGGTAAAATTAAATACTGATAAATTGGGAAAAATTGGGAAAATTATAGAAATTACTAAAAGAGGGTACTTTATGTGATTTAAGCAAATTATGAAATTTTATGATTTATTATATTCACTTTTAGTGCTAATCGCGATTAAATATCGCTAATCGCGTATTAAGCGTGTTTTGTGCACATGACATACACCAAGTTATTTTAGCACTTGTTACATTTTATCATGATCTTTTCTTCATTTATCATGCATGGTTGTTGACTTTAGAAAAGAAAAGAAAAGGAAAAAGAAAGGAAATGATGAGAGAGGGGACATAATCATGAGGCAGAGCATGGGCATGAGAGAGAGGGGGTGTGAGTGGGGTATTGTTCTCATTTCATCTTCTTCATCTTTTCTTCTTCTTCTCCTCTCATGGCAGCACCCCTCCTCCACCTCTACTACACACCTCAAAACACCATCAAAAACAACCCAAAACCCCATCTCTTTTTCATAAAAAACATGCTCAAGCTCAAGGGAAGCACATTGGACCAAGAAAAATCGAATTTTGAGAACTTTGGGCAACTCAAGAAAATTCTTGAGTTGCCAAATGAGGTATTTTATTGAATTGTGAAGTGTAATTGTTTTTCATTCACCTTAGCTTCTATTGTGAGTTAAAACCGATATATCGATATTTAGTGAACTTAGAAAATTCATAGAGAGGGTTTTGAGAAATGTTGAATTGTGAAGTGTAATTGAGGTTAGTAGAGACCTTATGACCCATGTAGGGACTTTATCTTGGACTGAAACCACAGAATAAACCCGGATTACGAATTTAGAAACCCCGACATCGGAAAAACTGTGAAATTTTGATGGTATTTGGAAATCTGCTAACACTCGGGGACCTGAAAAATTATTTAGCAAGGACAGTGATACATGCAGGCACCTAAGAAGCATCACCCAAAGACCCTAGCCACTACCCCCTCACTTTGGCCGCAAATAAAATCATTCTGGCCGCAATTTGCGGCCAGAGCATGGAGTTTGGGCTTCATGCTTGCTCTGTGTCTCCTATACCAGTAAATTAAACCCTTGGCATATGCAGAATTGACTAATTTGATATAGGGTAAAATCTAGAACCATTTTCAAGAGTTGCTGTTTTGATTCGGGGTTTCGTTTCTCGTATTTTGAATTCTGGATTTTTGTATCTGTATTTTACCTCGATCACTTGACGTTTGTACGACGATATCGAGGGTTATTTGGTGGTTTTGAAGACGTGGTCCATAGGTTCTAACCTATAGGCCTTTAACATGTCTAGCTAGGTCTGGTCTCCTGCCATTAGCTTAGCCTTAGCTCAACCCTTGCGGGGTGAACAAGAATTAGGGATCAGATGCGGGCGAAATTCCCGCCAATACTTGATTTTAATACGCAATTGCGATGTGTTATGATATGTAGGTACCCCACGAGGATTTCAAGACGGTGAAAAAGAGGATGGCAGCATCGACATCGGCAAGCAAGAGCAAGGTGAGTAGATTTATATCTACGGGGAGAAGTCGGGTGGATGGCGTATAGCACCCCCGCAAAGTTGTGAGAAAAGAATGGGATATGATATATATTTTTATATGTTAGGGTGTGATATGAGCCTTAGCAAGAAAGCTTTAGGAGATTAGGGGTTAGTGTTAGTGAGTATGGATGAAAGGACTCTAGTCGATTTCTTAGTACCGAAACCCTAGGGTAAAGATTTGCATACATGCACATGCACATACACATACTCGCATACTTTGACTTCCTTGTGCGTATTGGGGACATATTTATATTTGTATTCATATGCTTGAATGACGAGAATGTTATATGATACTTGGGAATGAGTCGATCTGATCGGGTATAATGCCGTGAGATATTTAATGCGTGACCGAGATATGTCATGATGTTATAGCGGGTCGTTGGACGACGATACTATATTGATGATATATTATGATAGTTGACGAGTTATATATATCGGGATATGAGATAAGATATGTTAAGATATTTATAATGGATCGCTTGGGCGATGTATACTCCTTTATGATGATAAGTATTGATAACACCGGATTGTATGAGACTTTAGATCAGTAGCCAGATCATGATATTGTCGATGATATTAGTAGTGTACTAGACTTATATCAGTACCCCCTGCTCGCGATATGTGATGATGTGGATATCAGGTGAATAATGAGATAAATATGATATTTGACCCGTACTCAGATTGGGATGTCGTACGATAGATTTACCGTACGAGAGATAGTTATGAGGATAGATCCGCACTCTTGACTCGAGGATGTCATATTATTTATTGTATCGTACGTGATACTGTTGAGGCGAGATCACCGACTACTAGGTGTGTGTGTGTGTATCGACTCAGACTTAGGCGGATTCCCTTACCCTTGTTACTGGGCTCGAGTCATACTCATTTTCAAAAGTGGGGAGTCGTGAGTATGTTTATATACCAAACTGTATGACTCGTATATTGGGTAGGTATATTTTCAGTGTTGCTGTTACTACATCACTTTCTGTACATTTCATGATGTTTCATCGCATTGCATGCTTGTACATATGTTATCTGTAATCATCATGAAACCCTGCTGTCAGGACACCAGCACCATTACCGATGATGCGTATACTCCACATACACTTGCTTGCCGGCTCACGTACATCATCATCAGTAATTGCCATGTCACGTACACTTTAGAAAATACTATTCTTTGACATAGCATGCTTGATAGTTGCAATATGTTATAACTTTCATGTGCTAGTTTAACTATTGCATTCATTGCATGATATCAGATGCATTGATGTATTCATTGGTTATGCAGTATTATGGAGATTCATGCCGGTTTTCATTGTTATTGACATGGTGACTTGATAATTTCGGATTATTCTTGATATTTTCTGGATTTGGAAACCGCATGTGAAAGTTTTGTAAAACTGATGAATTATTTTAAAGAGAAAAATGCGGTTTTCCTTGATATGTTGAGTATTGTCCACCATGATGTTTTCTCGGTTCTGAGATGTTTTCGAGACCCGATTCGAGGAGTTGGATGAACCGTCTCGGGTACATGGTGGACCCGGTAAGGTATCCCGGGGCAAGAAGCTCGAGGTATAGACGATGAGCCTGGCAGGGGCAGACTGCCTACCGGTGATTTTATCTAGCGCGGCGGATATCCGGAGGATACCGTTCGTGGTCGTATGATTGATGATATAGGCCGATCCGGACTGACGAAGCCCGAGGTATTGAGATATTGAGATTTGAGACACTGAGATATTGAGATTTGATGATACAGGCCAGACCGGATAGCCGGAGCCTGAGGTATTGAAATACTGAGATTTATGTTTTGTGTCGATACTGGACACTGTTTTATCTATCGATTTCATTGATGATACACGATTTATATACATACAGAAATCTCATTAAAATAAAGAAAACAGTTGTCTCATTCATGATATATTCTGTTTCACTTGTAATGCATTCATACATCATATATCTGATATATTGCTATCTTATGTACTGATACGAGCATGTAGTATTACACCTATACATAGATGGATCAGGATATTTATTTAAGGATATTACTTGATATGACCTAGAATAGCGTCATGCATGCGATTTCTACTCGTAGATGTTTTCTACTCACGAGTTGGCAACTCACCATCGTTGTGCCACAGTTTCTTGCAGGTTTTGCCGTACAGGTTTCGTTACGGCTTTACTGGCACATTGCTTCCTTTCCGGGTGATTGCTTTGGTAGGTGGGTTCTTTTGCATCAGGACCACTATTGTATATTTGTTATTTCAGTTGTATCTAGTAAAACTCTATCAACCAGACTTGTATATTTGATAGACATAGAAGAACAGTGTATATTCTTTCGACCTTAGAGTCGTGCGCTGTGTTATATGGTTTTCCTCTGGTTTTGTTGATGATGTTGGATTTTTATCCTGAGTTTGATCCTCGCCCTTCGACGTTGTATATTATATTGCTTGCGTGGTTGTGACCGTCAATTGACGAAGAACTAGCTCCCGCTTGGGGATGCCTTTATTCATTATATATGTTTTATCAGGTTTGTACCCGTTTGGGGTCAGTTTTTACAAAGGAAACTCTGCCGAAATTTTTTAGAAAAGGCTTGATATTTTAAAAATACATATTTCGGCTTATGTTGTTAAACTTCTTGCTTTTAAAATGGTTTTCCTTCACTCAACTGCCTTACTTGGTTTGGATTTCTGGGTTTTGGCTTACTTAGATTACGTACGCCTCGAGACATTTCGTAATTTAAGTGTCGGTCGTGTTCCGTACTTTTCGGGTCATGACAGGACCCTAGAACCTACCCCTACGACATCTACAGATTCCCTGAAAGAAGACATCTAACTTGAAGAAGATGGATCCTCGGGAAACGAAAGCAGAAGAAATGAGAAGACAGCCGAGCAGCCAAGACTTAGAAGAAAGGAAATATGAAAGAGTAGGGACCCTGGAATGGGCCCCGCCTCTACTTATCACCGCAAACGATCTCATCCAACGGCGCCCTTCATCTTTCGCCAAAACACGTCCTCACGTCCAACGGCTCCGATTGCTCCACTTGTCGTTCCCACACTGGACCGCACCCCATCAGGCATCGCAGGTCTGCACACGTTGCGTCGGCCAACCAACGCTTGACATGTGGACCGTCGCTTCAGTGGCAGGATGGACGAACCGGCGCACTTTCCTTAAATGCAGAGATCTCGCCTTGATTCGCTGACAGAAAAGACAGCTGGCAGCCTGGGGACGCGTCCCGACGAAACCTTAGGAGGGAACTCACCCCGGGCGGCCCGGCAGTCCACTCCTGACCCGACCCGCTAGCTGGTCGGGACAAGAGTGGGGGCTAATGATGATGCTCAATATTAGCGATCTCCAAGATCAGGACACGTGGCAGATGACGTGTCCCAGAACTCAGAAGAAAGGGCCCACAGGAGCCGACCAGGCCACCCTTGTACCCGACCTGCAAGCACAAACTGGCTCTCCTCAGAGTCCCCTGCAAATTGGCATCCTCGGCCTCTCAGCTCGCCCCGAGCTGCCACAAGGCCGAAACTCCTCGGCCCTCGCGCTCGTTCCCGAGCTCCTTTTCCGAGGCCATCTTCCTCGGTTCCTCCGACCGACCAACTCCACCACTCGCAGGCGTAACCGCCGCTCCGCAAATCTCGCCACGCGCAGATTCTCCGCCAGCAATATCCCATGTTCCATGCCATCACGATCCCCATTAATGGGCGATCCTCTTTTTACGCGGGCTTGACGTCGGGAGCGTAACTGCCGGCGAGATTCTCGCGCCTGCTGCTGCGTGCCATCGCCACTATATAAACCCCCATCACAGAGGGGTCGAGTAAGCCATGTTTTATTCCACTTTGTAAATCCCTGTTCCCATCAATAAATCTTTCTATATTTTTCCTAGTCCCCCGAATATTTTCCTATTTTTCCTTGTATTATTTTGTGTGAAAATTAGTTGCTTAGGTTTTAATATTTAATTTTCTTCCAAAACAAAATAAACACAAAATATATATAAAGCCCAACCAACAGAAAAAACCAAAAGCTAAATATATATAAATTGTCCCCAAGCCAGCCCACTTCCACATTCATTTTCTTACAAAAGAAATTCTAAATAAATATATATATAAATCCCCAACAATCCCTAAAGCCCAGCCAAAGAAAATAAATTAAAATCTAAGCCCACACAAAACAAAACAAAACCAAATATATAAAGAAACCAGCTCAAGCCCAGAACAAATTAAATACTAAATAAACAAAAGAATTAAATCCCCCTCAGCCGGCCCAACTTCCCAGCCCAAGCCACTCCTTACACAACCCGACCCGTTAAACTTCTCTTCTTCCCCACTCGTTTCAGTTTTTTCCCGCTCGTTCCTTCACTCCCCACGTCGCCAACGCCTCCGCTCGCGCCCTACGTTTCCACGCTCGTCGACCCACGATCGCGCGCGCGTCTCAACCGCGCCTCGTCCTTCTAACCCTCTTCCCCCGCACACTCTCGATTTCTCTCAAACTCCTCCTCTCCTCTCTCCCAAAACTCCCTGCTTCTTCCCTACACCCGCCGCCGACGACGACGAGGACGACCACAACAATCACTTCATCCTTCCTCCCTCACATATCTCTCCTCTTCACCCACAAACCCGAGACCCTACACCGCCTCACTCCCCTCGCCTGCACACCCTCCGCCACCGAGCCTCCCCTGCACCCATCACACCGACGAGTCCCCACTGCCCCGTCGACCTCTGCATCCTCTGCAGCATCATCACCTTCACAAACCCGAGCCCCCACTACCTCACTCCCTCGTTGCAACCCACACCAAGCTCCAAGCACCCGAGCCTCGAACCCCCGCTACACCATCGCCGGACCGACCACCGCCGACCATCACCGACCTCAGCACACTCACAAGAGGTCCACAGAACCCCACTCCGCTTCCAGTGATCGCGAGCCACCCCCGGGCAACTCAAACGACGGACCCAAACTCGAGCCGAGGCCGTGAACCCAAACCGTGCGCGTTCGTGCCGTTGCCGCTGCCGTGCATCGCCAACGCGTCTCCAGGCAAGTACCCTACTTACTACATGCTAGATTATTCTGTTACAAATCTAAATCTTATTAATTCCATGTTTATAATTCGTGAAAATTTATATGAGACAAGTGCTTGATGCAAAACCCGAATGAAAACCTTCCATTAAACTGATGGAACTTGATCATATAAGCTGGCCCGTGTGGTGACGAACATCATGTTAAAATTTTACTGAAAAATATAATCGTTACTGACTTGAACGATCACCCCCAATTACACCCGTAAAAACTGAAAATTTCCCGCGTCTGAAACTTGTTAAAATCATAATTAATTGTGTACACATTGAAATAATGCGTTCGAGGGCTCAAATCGAAGCCGACTCGACGACCTGGAACCACATACAAGCTTTAAATTGTTTCTACACTGAAAATATGACGGAAACTAGTTCGGAGAGCGGCTCTGGACTGCAGTCCAGAGCGGCTCTGGCTGTTAATTTCTATCTCGTAATGCTTACCACTTTGCTGCCTGAACTTGTATGTTGCGGAACCCTATACTTTATTGAAGATGAAACTGTTAGCTAAATAACTCTAGTGATTTTACCCCTTTTTACCGTCGTTTACTATTTAAACTGTAATTTAAACGAACAGGACGTATGGCAGTCCCAAACTGAAACAGAACTGATACCCTATGATTGTACAGTGCATAATTTCTGACGTAGAGACGCGATTGAGAATCCGTCTGGTGCGTTGGAAACCCTATTGAAAAACCTAAATTTCATTCAACTATAGCGTCGCTAAATTCCGATCCCAACTGGGTGAAAATTGTGACGCGAAATGGACGTTCAGTTCATAAACTGAATTTCCTGCAGCGAGTACTTAAAATGAAACGGCTGTAACTTGCAAACCCGAAATCCGATTGTACTGAAATAAATTCTGCTGAACTGTCGACTGAATTTACTTGTTACCGTCTTTGTATCGTTTCACTGAATTCTGAACGTATGATTTACTGCAATTTTTGTAAGCTCATGAAGTGCATAATAGTTCATATTACACATGACTCGTTAACTGCATAAATGTACATATATTACCCGATTGCCATACACATAGTGATAGTGCACGTTATTATTCAGTGTACAATGCATTATCGTGCGTGAACGATATTGGTTTAGGAGTGTCAAGTACGCCAATGGAAAAGTGAATGATTCGTGACAGTGAAGAATACAGCGAACAGTGACAAAACCATGTTATTGATGCATACTTGTACATGACTAAATCATAATCATCAATAGTGTAAACCTGGGGGAAAAGGAGAAATCGAAGTGGAAAGAGTATCGTATTTAGCGAGGACAGTGATTTAGAGGATGATCATTCGAACAGCGACTCTTATACATATTAGGTAGGGCCTAGCGGTCTGCCTGACAGGGTTATATCCCGGGCATTGCGGGCCGTAGTCTCGGGTATGTACGAGACCCTCGTTAAAAATGATCCTCCTTTCCATAACTCGATTTCAAACATGACTTAGAGACTGATAGGGACACAGATCATACTTTGCATCATTTAGTGACATAGTGATTATCTGCATTTTACTTCCACTGTTATTACCTTATTTGCCTGTTTTATGTCACTATTATTATATTGCTATTACGTCGCTCTGACGACCTGAGTATGCATGCTCAGACCTCGAGGAAGAACCAGCGCAGGAGTCGGACTTACCCTTCGAGCTAGCGGAGATTTAGTCAGGAGTACCTCTTTCATCTTTTCTGCTTTCCCTAAAGAGGCCTTGTAATCGAACTTGGTTAGTAGTTCTTTTCTTGCTTATTTGTAAATTGTGAACATGAAAGTTGATGTAATAATTTAGTGATGTATTTCCTTTACTTCTGTGCTTTATTTACTGATTACCATGTAATGTTAGAAGCCGAAGTGTGACTACGGCGGGATTATTCCTTGACCGTAGGAGCATGGCTGGCCTAGTCACCCCTCGTTTTCCGTATTTTGGGAAGCGAGGCGTGACACACTTAGCCGTTACTCTGCTCGGATCTCGTACTAACTTGATCGTCGGAGGGTCCTCGATGGTACCAAACCACCCCGGAACTTCTTTGCAGGTACTCGGCGCTAAACCCCTCAAATCACCAATCTCCTCAAAACCCATTGAGACCCACACGCCACAGGAGATCACCTCCAAAATCCACCAAGAGATCGACGGAAGACAACATCTGAAGGAGACCCAAAAAGGACCTCCATCAGTTCTTACTTTATAAAATTTGCTATTTTGTTTTTGTAGGTATGGTAAGATTAGTGTCTTGTTCGGCAACACGGTTACAGTTTCCAATATCCCAGATTCATAGCGTTTTTTACTTATAAGCCACCAAAACATTGCAAATTCCTTTCTAACCCACCAAAACTTGGTATTTACTTTTTACGCCGTAAAACTAATAAGATACATCATTTTATCTCTTTTACGATTTCCATCAGAAAAAAACGCATTAACTTTAACTTTAATTTTTCTCCACAGATTTCAATTTTACCATTTACCCGAAAACAACAAGTTAAACCGCAGAATCATTCAACTTCTTCGTAATTAAGGAAGAATGTTGAAGATGCTTCTAATTTCATGACCGATTTTAAGAAAGGTGCAACAGAAGCCTAAACCTTAATTTCAATTTGGACAAGAAATACCGTATTTCCAAATAAAAAGAGAAGTACTGATATTTTAAAGAAAAACCTGATGTCATGCCGTTAAAAATTGACGGAAAATCGTACGGAGGATAAAATGATGTATCTTATCAGTTTTGAAAAGATAAAATGTAAATACCAAATTTTTTGAGAAGAAAAAAATTTGCTATGTTTTGGAAGGCTACAAGTGAAAAACCCAAAATTAAAACCATGACTCATAATGGCAACAAAAATAAAGTATCAAAAGGTTTGGGAGGCTCGAAAGGTTTTTCTTGCCGTCTCCCTTTATCTCTTTCTCCAGCACTTACAAACTAAGCAAGTTAAGCCAAACCTAGGATTTTATAAACTATGTTCCTTGTCACCTGTAGCTTGCTCCAAACTCAGAATCAAGAGAACTGCCAAATACAAGAGCCAAAATAAGTCGAGCAATACCAGATTGGAGTACGAGCGGCAAGAATCTTTGTGTGCATCGATCCCAGAGTGTTCTTTAAAGAGTAAATTCTGCCCAAATTTCAACCGCCTCCATTGCCACACTTTAACTACAAGCTCATCAACACCCAAGCAGCCAACCACAGCCGGTCATTGAGGTCATCGAAGTCCTCTATGTTCGACAGCTGACATAGTTGAAAGTAGACGGAGTCCCTACACAAAGCTGTTTACCTTTTTCATCCATTCGACGTTCGACCGAGTTGATATCCATTTTTCAGGTTATACGGATCATCCAAAATCCAAAAATATGTATGGTAAAAAGTTTTCTAGGATGATGCATAAAGAAGCAGCAGCAGCCACAAGGTCGGTGCCAAATAAAGCTTTGAATCCTGATTTGCTGGCCCTAGGCATATAGTGACATGCAGAAGAAGAAAATTGCTTACATGACAACTTGCAGCCGGCCACATTCATCGCCTAGCTCATGTTCATAGATTCCACTTGCAGGTAGGCCCACATCATTTTCATCGACATCGCCGGCCTCAACACAAGCTCAAATGTTGCCCTCATCGATGCATGCAACCTCTATCTCTATAAAAGTTTTTACCTCGTCTCCATCTATTCTTAAATCCTCTACTTTGCTCTATCCTATTCTTCTCTTCTCCTTCTTCACTTCGAACAAAGTCGAAAGCCAACCAACATCCCGACTAAAGACCTATATTGTTCCTGTCGAGTAATCAGAAACCAGTACCATTCTTGACAAAGAAACATGGTACATGTCTTTTCTACCAACGCTATCACGAGCTCGGCAGGAAAGAGTGGTACACGAATGATCCATATGTACAATAATGTCATGAGCGGCTTCGCTGCTAGACTAACCAAAGAGGTGGTGGGTGAAATGTCAAAGAAGAAAGGCTTTGTAAATGCCTACCCAGTCGTCGTTACCGACATCAAACCACCCACACGCCTTCTTTCCTAGGCTTGAACCTTCCCATGGGATTATGGGACCAATCCAGTTTTGGAAAAGGCGTCATCATCGGTGTTCTTGATGACCGAGTAACCCCCGACCATCCTTCTTTCCGCGGCAAAGGAATGCCGCCTCTGCCTTCTAAATGGAAAGGCCGGTGCGAGTTCAAAGCCTCCATTTGCAACAACAAGATAAGCGGCGCGAGAGAATTTCTGGACGCAGCTGCTGCTGAACACAAGGTAACATTATCTCCGATAGATGAGTTCGGGCATGGGACCCACACAGCAACCACTGCAGCAGGAGCGTTCGTACCCAACACTCAGTTTCTTGGAGACGCTGGAGGCATTGTGAGTGGCATGGCCTCATACGCACCGCACCCTGTATAGGGTATGTTGGGAAGATGGTTGTGAAGGTTCGGATATACACGACGCGATTGAAGCTGCAATCTCTGATGGAGTCGACGTGATCTCTATGTCCCTTGGAAAAGCATCTTTACCCTTCTACGAAGACCTTATGGCAATGGGTAGCTTTCATGCAACAGAATGGGGTGTTTGTTAGCTGTGCAGCTTCTAATGATAGACCGAATCCCGGCACGCTCAATAATGAGGCACCGTGGATTTTAACGGCCGCAGCAAGCACAAATGACCGCAGAAACGAAGCAAAGGCCACACTTGGAAACGGAGTCAAAATCGATGGGCAATCTCTTTTTCAACCAACCACAGAATTACACTCCCACCTTGACTCCTCTAGTGTACGCAGGCGCTAGCGGAAACAAAGGTGCTGGCTTATGCGGAAAAGGGTCATTGGACAGAATGGATGTTAAAGGCAAGGTAGTTTTGTGTGAGGTTGGTGGTGACCTTAGAACCGAAGAAGGATCAGTTGTGAGTAGTGCGGGTGGAGTCGCAATGATTCTCATGAATCAAAGGACCGAAGGATATATTACTAGAGCCGATCCTCATGTTCTTCTGACTTCACATGTATCTTACTTCGATAGATTGAAGATCAAAGAGTACATTTGTGTATGCCTCTCGTTCGATCCCTATTTGATTTCTTAATATATTCGGCGTTATCTCAGAATTGATGGGGATTCAAAGTTATCTGCAAGGAGGACAGACGTCTGGAGCTACAGACGTCTTGTTGATACTCTGTATACACGGTATATTTGGACAGACGTTTGACTCGAAGACTTCAGACGTTCTGTTAATTTGGAGACTCTTTGACAGACGTTTGCGCATTACTTATTCAGACGTCTGCCGGGTCTGGGCCGGATATTTTGCTTTTGTTAGGAAATTTATTATTTTGTAAAATCGTTTGTATACTATATGTATTGAAGTATGTAGCAACCCTATATTAGATAGCTTTTGTGATATTTGAGAGAACTCTTTTGTTATTTTGAAAGAGCTAGGGTTTTGATGGATTTTGTATTCGTCCACGGGTTTTGTACTCCTCCACTTTTAGATATTAATAAAGTTTCGCTTTCGCCTATTGGTTAGTACTCATATTTCTTATTTACCTATGATTTGATTACTTCTTTATATCGTTTGTGTTATTACTTCGTGATCGTCTTGTCGCAATAAACTGGTATCGAGCATTGTTGCGTTTAGGGATCTTTTAGGTTGAACCGTTGGGTCTTTAATTTTGCGATCTAGGTTAACGGTGGATAACGATACTTGTATCCTCTTCCCCACTTTCTTAGATCGTGATTTTGAAGTTTTAAGATTTGTTAACACTCAAGGTGTTTTAAATTGATCCCGCATCATGTTTCTAACAATCATGAAGTTCAAGATTCAAAAGTTTGATGGAAATATGACATTCTGTTTATGGTAAGTCCGTATGATTGCCGTATTGACTCAAAATAATTTGAGAAAGACGATTTTTGGAAAGGATGCAAATCCTTTCACTATGACAGAGAAAGCTTGGAAGGGGTTGGATGAAAAGGCCCTCACAGCCATCCAGTTGTGTCTGACAAACGAAGTTCTGCAAGAAGTTTTGATAGAAAAGACGGCGGCTAGTTTGTGGCAAAAATTAGAGGAGATATATTTAAGGAATTCTCTCACAAAACGACTTTTGTTGAAACAGGCTAGTGTGTAGAAACGACGTTTCTACACACTTCGTATGTCAGAAGGCTCTCCAATCAAATCTCACGTAGGTGAGTTTAATTCGATCATTACAAATCTGAGTACGATTGATATTAAAATTGATGATAAAGATCAGGCTCTTTTTTGTTATGTCCGCTGCCACTCTCATATAAGCACTTTCATGACACCATGGTCTATGGACAAGATACAATCTCGATCAAGGATGTCAAAAAGAACTTAATGAACAAAGAGAAGAGCGACAAGGAGTAGACTTCTAGCAAAGTTGATGGTTCATCTTCCGACTTATTTGTTCGAGAGCGAGCGGAAAAGTGAGATCCGAAAGGTATTAGAAAGTCGGGGTCGAAATCCAAGAATAAGAACTTGACCTGTAATTATTGTAAGAAGCGGCACTTTAAGGTCGATTGTTTTAAGTTGCAGAACAAACTGAAGCTAGAAGAAAAATTCGTAGAAGCTCACCGACGGTTCTTTCATATACTTGTTGCTTTATATTGATGATATGTTGATAGCAGCAGAGTAAATGGTTGATATTCAGAATTTGAAGGAACAGTTGAAAGGCAAGTTTGAGACTAAGGATTTGGGAGCAGCCAAGAAAATACTTGGTATGGAGATAAGACGAGATCGCAAAGAAGGAAAACTTTATTTGTCTCAACAGCGATATATTGAGAAAGTTTTTGAGCGTTACCGTATGGCAGAGGCTAAGTCTGCATGTCCTCCGTTGGCAATTCATTTTAAACTTTCAGCTCGCTAATCACCGCAAACAGAGGATGAGATTAAGAATATATCGAATGTTCCATAAGCAAATGCGATGGGTAGCAATATGTATGCTATGTGCCCGACCTGATATTTCGCATGTTAGTATTGTTAGTCGTTATATAGTATCTCCTGGTAAAGACCATTGGCATGCTGTGAAATGGATTTTACGATACATGCGAGATACGTCTGATTTGGGGTTGGTGTTTGAGAGGAACGACACTTTGATTGGATTCAGCAATTCCGATTATGTGGGTGATCTCGACAGACGAAGGTCGATCACCGGTTATATATTCTCTTTAAGAGGATGTGCTATCAATTGGCGTGTTTCGTTACAGCCTACGGTAGCGTTGTCTACGACGGAGGCGGAGTATATGTCCGTTGTTGAGGCCGTTAAGAAAGCGATCTGGTTGAAAGGACTATTTTCGAAACTTGGTATCCAAAAAGATACCATAATAGTCTACTGTGATAGCCAAAGCGGGATTCACTTGACGAAAGATCAGATACATCATGATAGGATGAAGCACATTGATGTACGGTACTGGTTTGTTCAGAAAGTCGTTGAAAAAGAAGATATTATTGTGAAGAAGGTTGGCACAGTGGATTATTCGGCCGACATATTAACGAAGTCTCTTTCTGTTAAGTTTGAGTATTGCCTAAACTTAATTGAAGTGTGTCACACTCATTGAGCCCTTTAAAGGTTTTATGGTGAAATTGGAGCTACTATTGATTTTGTGGAGTGTTTTTGGGAATGTGAGGCAAGATGAGATTTGTTGTGTATGCCTCTCATTTGATTTCCTAATATATTCGGCGTTATCTCAGAGTTGGAGATTCGAAGTTATCTGCAAACAAGGATGACAGACGTCTGAAACTACATGCACTGTATACACGGTATACTTTGGGCAAACGTCTGCGAATGCTCTATACTTTCGAAACCTCAAGACCAAACGTCTGAAATTGCTTCTTCGGACGTCTGGGAACGCTCTGTTAATTTGGAGACTTTTTTTGCAGACGTCTGCACATTTCTTGTTCAAACGTCTGCCGTGTCTGGGCCGGATATTTTGCTTTAGTTAGGAAATTTGTTATTTGGTAAAAAATTTTGTATACTATATATATTGAAGCATGTAGCAACCCTAGATTAGATAGCTTTTGTGATATTTGAGAGAACCACTTTTGTTATTTTGAGAGAGCTACGGTATTGAGGGATTTTGTATTCGTCAACCGGTTTTGTACTTCTCCACTGTTGGATATTAATAAAACTTCACTTTCACCTATTGGTTAGTACTGTATTTCTTATTCATCTGTGGTTTGATTACTTCTCTATACCGTCTGTGTTATTGCTCCATGATCGTCTTGTCGCAACAAAGTCCACAACAAACCAGACCGTGAAGTTTTCATTCGAAGGTCCAGTATTTGGGACAACACCTTCTCCTGCGATAGCATACTTCTCATCACGAGGACCAAGCTTGGCTAGTCCTAGAATTCTAAAGCCAGACATCACCGTCCCTGGTGTCCATATTCTTGTTGCATGGCCATTTCCAGCGGACCCACGATCAACCGGTGTCAACTTTAACATGATATCCGGAACATCTATGTCCACCCCTCATCTTAGCGGGATTGCTGCACTCCTGAAGAGCGAACATCCAGATTGGTCCCCTGCAGCAATTAAATCTGCAATAATGACAACGGCTGATGTGTTGGATCAGGAAGGAAATCCTATCGTCGATGAGCGACGCCAACCTGCCCATCTCTTTGCCATGGGAGCTGGTCATGTAAATCCAACCAAGGCATCTGATCCATCTTCGGTTTACGACCTTAATCCAAATAACTACATCCCTTACCTTTGTGGGTTGGGGTATACGAGCTTGCAAGTTAACATGATCGTTAATCAGCTGATCGACTGTTCAAGTGTAAAGAGTATCGCAGAAAGAGAGCTAGACTATCCATCCATCACGGTGTTGTTCAGTTCAGATACTAGTTTGGTCACTTTGGAACAAACCGTGAAGAATGTTGGGGAGGAAAACTCGGCATGCTGGTCTGAGATTGATGCACCTGCCGGCATATCGAATCGATGAACGTAGAGCCAAAAACGCTGCAATTCTCAAAGGTGAGCAAAGAGATCACGTTTACGGTGACATTTAGCAGAAGCAAAAGCGACATGAATGGACATGAATGGCGCTGTGTCTCAAGGATATCTGAAGTGGGTTTCTAAGGACCGTATTGTGAGAAGTCCCGTCTCCATCACCTTTAAGTAGCAAGAACACAACAGAGTTTATGCAACCGTTGGATCTTAATAAGCCTTTACACACTTCATTTACAAATTTTCATTGTAAGATTGATGCATTTGTGTGAAATGAGAGTTAATGTAGTTCGGTCATGGTTGTGGTCCTAGATAAATTTTCTCTGTACGATAAGAATGGAAAAGTTCCAAAAGAGAAAATTATGTGTTCAGGGGGAGTTGTCCATACACATCAGAAATGAATGAATCTCTAGAAGCGAGGAGGCTGGGGGACTTGCCTGATGCTTTGAACAAACCCGAATCATGAGAGGGACAGCAAATTCTTGCAGCTCTCGCTCTACACTACGATGACGGACGAGGACAATTATTTCTCGATTATACTGGTCGAATTCAAGGAAATTAGAAATCGCATCACCAGCAAAGGCTACTTGATTATACTGGTCAAATTCCCAGAAAATAAAAACCGCATTGATAGGAATATTACCAGCAAAAGCTTCGGTGTAAGAGAGCTCGGAGACGACGTGGCCACATATATACAATGGGATATGTTTTGTGCTATTGAAACCTTTATAAGAGAAACTCCTCATGACTGAAGGATGATGGAATAGAGCCAGTGTGACATTTATCCCTAAACAGAACTCCGAGACTTCATCTGACTTTCGCCCTACTAGCCTATACAATGTGGTTTGTAAGATACCTCTGCGAGTTCTATTGAACAGAAGGGGCCAGATTCTTGAAAAATACACTGATAAAGTACAATTGGGGTCTATTAAAACATAGGGACATTATCGATGGTAGGTACAGGAAATATCGCATTCCATAATATCCGACAGATTGCAGCTAACTGTAACTTTCTGGCACAACTGGACTTGATTAAAGCTTAAGATCGACTTGAATGGAAGTTCATCTTCAAGGTTATTAATAAGATGGGGTACCAGTGGTGCAGCCTGATTTGGGATGCTGCACTTTGGGGCTGAATTTAGAGGAAGTTGAAGGAATCAAACAATAACAATGGCAATTTGCCAAACGTTTTATTAATCGAAATCTAACTATTACAATTGCAAGAAGTCTCTTAAATAGATCCATACAAAATCAAAAATCACAGCTGATTTATCAAAAAAATAAAAACTGCATAAAATAGATAACTGCTAAAAATAGAAAGTTGCTAAAAATCAAAATTTATTATTTGATTGCGTACAAAATTGATTCCCGATACTGCCGGTAAAATCTTAACTCGTCCGGATGTTGATTTCATCCTTAATTCGAAAGTCAAAGTTTCGAAGCAAATCTTTGACCCCAATTTCAGGGCTCTAAATGATGGATTTTCGCGATTTTGAGAGACGTCAATGGTGACCCAGACGATTTTGCGAGAGTTTCGATTTGGCTGGGAGAACGTGCGAATCGGATAAGATTTAGCAGTTCGGATTTCTCGGTTGAACTAGACGTGACGTGTTTTGGAATGGTCAAGCCGCTCTATCTAGACTAGGGCTGCATCATCCACCCCGTCGTAAAAAGAGATCGACCTCGAGCTCATAACGTCGTCCTCGAAAGAGCTTCCGTCACCCGCATATGGAACCAAGTGCTTGATGTTGAATATAACTGAAGTCTTCAGATGACTAGGCAACTTCAATTGATACGTGTTTTCGCCTACCTTCTTAAGAATCTCACAAGGACCCATCTTTCTGGTGCTCAATCTATTATACTCACCTACCGGGCAGCGGTCCTTGGTGAGGATGGCCTAAACAAAGTCACCTTCTTCGAACACCACGCGACGACGATGCTTGTTCGCGGCAGCTTCATATTTGGAATTGGCAACTTCAATTTGCTGTCGAACTTGATCACGAATGCTTTTCACATGCTCGGTCATGTCTTCAGCTTTAACATTAGGACGCCCCATATGGGGAATTGGCGCCAAGTCAAGAACACCAATGAGGTTACTTCCATATACGAACTCAAATGGACTCCTCTTCATCATGCGGTTAATAGAACGGTTGTAAGCGAACTCAACTGGTACGAAAGCGAGGTCCCACTTCCTTGGGTTGTCTCCAACTAGGCTACGAAGGAGATTACCGAGACTTCTGTTAACCTTTTCAGTTTGACCATCTATTTGCGGGTGATAAACGCTCCTAAACCACATTTTAATGCCCAGATTCCTCCATAAGGTCTTCCAAAAATGGCTCATGAACTTGGTGCCCCTATCCTATATGATGGATTTGGGTACCCTATGAAGGCGCACGATTTCTTTGATGTACAGGTCACCGATCCAAGATGCGTCCATAGTTTTCTTGCAGGTCAGAAATTGCGCCATCTTGGAGAATCGATCGACCACGACACAGACTTCGTCCATACTCCTTTGAGTTTCGGGGTAGGCCTAGGACAGTCCATGTTGACGTCTTCCCATGGTACTGCTAGAACCGGGAGCAGGGTGTACAAACCCGCGTTCGTGGCTGTTCCCTTGGACACTTGGCAAATATGGCAGCGCTTTCCGAAACGTATCACGTCTCATTTCATGTTAGGCCAGTAGTAGTCACGAGAGAAAAAGGCCAGGAGTTTGTCGTGCCCAAAATGGCCCTCGTTATGAAGTTCCTCCACGATCTTTTCTCACAGCGAACACTCAAGGATGCAGAGTTTGCAGTCCCCGAAAAAGATAGTCGTTTATCAGCAGATAGCCTGAATTACGTTGTCGGGTTCATGTTGAGGTTGCTTCAATGCTCTGTGAATAGGACCGAAGAATAGGTCCGCAAGGTATAGTTCGCGAAAGGTATCGAACCCTACAGTCCGAGCTTGCATTATGGAGAGTAAGGTCGCTCTTCTGCTCAAAGCATCGGCCAGTCGATTATCGACCCCCGCAATGTGCTTGAAGGAGAACCGTTGAATATATATTCAACTCATCGACCATGTCGACAATTCAACTTATGCGACCCATTAATATACTTGAGCGCTTCATGATCAGAATGAAAGATGAACTCGCGTTGTAATAAATAGTGCTCCCAATGTCGCAAGGCTTGGACGATGGCATAGAACTCGGCGTCATAGGTGATGTATTTGGCCCTAGCGCCATTTAGTTTCTCGCTGAAGAAGGCCACTGGTCGCTTTTCTTGACTGAGTACGCCACCGATACCCACCCCCGATGCAACACATGCCACCTCAAATATTTTGTCAAAATCTGGCAAAACCAGCACAGGGGCAATAGTTAGTTTATTTTTTATTGCGCTGAATGCTTGTTGTGCTTCGTCGCTCCGATGGAAAGGTGCCCGCGACTTGAGACTTACTGTGATTGGGGCCATTACCCCGCTGAAATTTGGTACATAATGAAGGTAGAAGGAAGCGATGCCATGTAAACTCCGAGCTTCGTGAATGTTCCTCGGTGCGGGCCAGTCTCGAACTGCTTGTACTTTGGATGGGTCTGCACGCACCCCCTCACTGGAGACGATGAAACCCAAAAACATGATTTGATCTGCCATGAAGTGGCACTTCTTCGGATGGGCATAGAGTTGTTGCTATCTTAACACCTCGAGAACATTTCTCAAATCCTGCAAGTGAGTCTCACGAGAAGGGCTATAAATAAGGATATCATCAAAATATACGACCACGCACCTTCCAAAGAATGGTTGTAGAAAGTGGTTCTCATGAATGTGCTTAGTACATTGGACAGACCAAACGACATCACCAGCCATTCGTAAAGTCCATCCTGCGACTTGAACGCGGTCTTCCACTCGTCCCCGGTCGGATACGGATTTGGTAATACCCGCTCTTCAGGTCTATCTTTGAACATACTTTGGCCCCTGCAAGCTGGTCGAGCATGTCATCGAGTCGCGGTATCGGGAAGCGATACTTCACGGTGATTTTGTTGATGCTACGACTGTCGATGCACATATGTCATGAGCCATCCTTCTTGGGAGTTAAAAGGGGTGGCACAGCGCAAGGACTCATGCTGGGTCGCACAAATCATTTCTCCAGTAGCTCCTCCACCTGCCTCCTTAGCTCCTAATGTTCTCTCGGGTTCATACAGTATGCTGGTTTGTTGGGAATACTTGTGCCAGGAATAAGATCGATGCCGTGTTGTATGTTTCTCATTGATGGGAGGTTGTTGGGCAGCTCGTTTGGGAATACGTCTGCATAATCCCGCGGCGGCGGCTTGACCATTTCAGGAACTTCTGAGGGTTTAGATTATGCATGTGCTTCCGCGCTTACCAAGGCATAGATAACCCCAGTTTCTTGTGCCTCCTCGAACGGACGCGCCTCATTGGTAAGCGTTACCTTGGTAAAAAGACGGCTTCCTCCCCCGATGCCCCGATGCCGGTTTGGGCCCAACTTCTTCTCTCATGGGCTGGAGCACAAATTTCTGGCCATCTTTCACAAAAGTATTGGTATTTTGCTGCCTATCATGCACTGTCTTCCGATCATACTACCACGGCCGCCCCAAGAGTAGATGGCATGCGTCTATGGTCATGACGTCACACCAGGCTTCATCAAAATACTTGTTTCCCATAGAGAAGGAAACCAAGCAATGCGAATCTACAACCACTTCGCTACCCTTCTTGAGCCAGTGCAGTTTGTACGGGCGAGGATGTTTCTAGGTGACTAGGTTGAGCTTCTGGACCACCTCCTTAGAGATGAGGTTCTCACAACTTTCTCCCTCGACGATGACCTTGAAGACTCTTTTTGATGGTACATGTGGTGTGAAATACGGTCCGCAACCAGCCCTCCTCCCCCTATCTAGGTGCGAGAGGGGTCCTTTGAAGGACAAAAGCCGTGTGGGTCCCATCACCGTCCAACGAGAACTCCCTTTGATCTTCGCCTTCGTCCTCGCTAGCTTCATCGGGTTCCCCCTCATCGTCAGCACCGACCATCAACTACTTGCCTTTGCTCAAGCGTTTGGGACATTTTGTGGAGCGATGTCCCGGTTCCCCGCACTCAAAACAAAGGAAGTTGGACTTTTGCTTCTGTAGGTCCCACGTTCGGAGCTGCTGCTGTTGGCACGGTTGCTGTTGGGGCCGTAGAGCAGTTGCTCACATCTCTTCAGGAATATTTTCTGCCGCCGCCTCGGGACTGTTTCTTCTCGGCAAGGCATACTGACACGCCTCGAAGAGCTTGAACAGCGGATGAAGGATCAGCCGTCCTGGCTCGACTGACGGAGTCTCCTAAGATAGCGGGTTACTCGTTGCTCCTCGGTCTCTGCCAGATCGTTGCGAGCGATCAATAGATGGAATTCTTCTGTGTAGGCGTCAACAGATCGAGTCCTCTGCCGCAATTGTTGTCGTCGCTGGTACATAGTTTGGGTGTGGTTGAATAAAAGGAACTCCTTTTTCAGTTTCTCCTTCATCTTCTCCCAACTAGTGATTTTAGACTTGCTTCGCCTCTCTCGGACACAACACTCTTGTTCCCATCATGCCGATGCCCTGACGTTTAAATTTGATGGCGACCAACTTCACCTTCTTTGTGGGGGGACATTTTTATATTCAAAGACGCGTTCTATCGTTTTAAGCCAATCAAGCAACTCTTCGGGTTGGGAGCCGCCTGCGTAATCAGGGAGATCCACCTTTACGCCATCCCAGGGTCATTCATAGCCCCCTCAGAAGCCACGCCACGTCCTGCCTCATAACTCACTTCGGACCCTGAATCGTCATCATGATCCGAATCGGTAGCCCGTCGCCTATGGGGACGTGCTGTTTCTATCCTCAACGCCTCGATATGCCTCAGCAACTCTGCTTTCTGCCTTCTCAGGTCATCTACTATGACGTCCTACGGTTCTCGTTCGCGAAAGATACCTCCATCTTCTGACATCGCATCTTTCCGGCCCCCACGACCACCACGTCCTCTATGACTCCCACGATTTCCGCACACGGCCATCGGATGCTGCCGACGAGCATCGAACGTTGCGCTTTGATACCACTTGGTGCAGCCCCGATTTGGGATGTACTTTTAAGTTGAATTTAGAGGTTGAAGGAATCAAACAATAACCATGGCAATTTACCAAACTAGGATTTTATTTATCGAAATCTACCTATTACAATTGCAAGGAGTCTCTTCAATAGACCCATACAAAATCAAAAATCACAACTAATTTACCAACAAAATAAAAATCGCCTAAAATAGATAACTACTAAAAATAGAAAGTTGCAAGAAGTCTCTTAAATAGATCTATACAAAATCAAAAATCACAACTAATTTACCAACAATAAAAATCGCCTAATATAGATAACTGCTTAAAATATAAAGTTGCTAAAAATCGAAAGTAATTATTTGATTGCGTTCAGAATTGATTCCAAATACTGCCGGTAAAATCTCAACTAATCCAAACGTTGATTTCATTCTTAATTCGAAAGTCAAAGTTTCAAAGCAAATCTTTGACCGCGATTTCAGGACCCTAAATAATGGGTTTTTGCAATTCTGAAAGACGTCAATAGCGCTTGCAACATTGACCCAAACGATTTTGCGAGAGGTTCGATTTGGCTGGGGGAACGCGCGAAAAGAACAAAGATTTGGCAGTTCGGGTTTCTCGGTTGAACAAGACGTGACGTGTTTTGGAACGGTCTAGGGCTGCATCAACCAATCATCTTGGGCTCAATCAATTGCACAGTGTGTGACTAAAACACTTGCTCAGAACATGCGACTAACATCGAGTCGGATGGCGTTCAACAAGGTGACCAGATTTCTACATGGGTATTTATCATTCTCTGATCGACAAGGCATGTAGGCAAAGTCTACTACTCTTCTTACAGGATTCAGATGCAAGGATAATGATTTGGCATATAATGTTTGCACATGATACGATAATAGTGCCCCCCCCCCCCAAAAAACACACATACACAACCAAAACTTAAAACAAGGGCGCCAACCCCTGTTATTCCCTAATTGCCGCACCTAATCGGGCTGCAGGCAATTAAGCTCGTTTGGTACTCTTTATTTCTTGTAAGGCGAATAGTCTTAAGGATATAATTTTGATAATTGAGTTTTTATAACAATAAAAAAACATACATGTCTATGTGGAATTGTCTTACAATTAGAATATAAAGTCAAATCCTCGATAACAAAAATTAAACTATGTTAGTTTATCACTCTTCCAACTTTGGGTATGTTTCTCCACTTTCGGCCCCACTTCTTGGGCGGTTGCTGATAGCTTAAGAAACTACTGTTGCAAAGGAAACTACTATAATCAAAGTCTCCAATGACTTTGACAAGTCTCAATTATGTATTTTATCTTCAACTTTTTTTCTCATTCTTTATTATTCCATTCTACTGTTTTCTTTTCATTATGTTGACCTAAATGTATTGTGACAGCAGTGTGCGACACCCCGATGGCTAATGTGTAGTGGGAATAAGCTCCCCTATAGGGAAGATTAGGCAGCAAAAACACAAATCCAAACATATACACTCAAAAAGGTACCAAGCAAAGTTTCATCAACAGAAAAGGCCCGTATCTTATAATACATTTATGCAAAAGATGCAGGAAAGCAGATCGGATATTATCTGGAATTTCTTTAATATGCAAACCAACTTTATAAATATCACGACTCTCTTAAGAAGTCATAACCCCAATCAATGTAAAAATACAGAGAATTCTGATGGGATAGAGATCATACTACAACATGTTAAACCAAATCTCACAGAATCCGCACAATATTGAATTTGATATTATTCATTTCAAGCATATAGCAATGCAAGGGACCACACCAAACCCAAATTAAAAAAAGAGGGACCAAGCCAAACCTAAAAGCCCTGATCAAGGAGATAATCACCCAGCCTCTCAACTACCATGTTGCACTGGCCTGGAGTCATTGGCTCGTCATAGATGCCAATGATCAAAGCCAGATTTGTTTTTTTGATAGTAACACCCCCAGAACCCTGAAAATAAATAAGCAACCAAACCAGTAAGTTCAAATCCACAGCACTTGTCTGACAGGAATGAATGAGAGTACATGTCCTATAGGCAACTGGGTAGACTTAGTTCGTGGCCATAGCCCCAACAATGATTTGTGTGCACAGAACTACAAACACAGGATGAAAAAAGGCCATGTATACTTCTATTTTTCTTTTCTAAAAATTAAAACAGTTGTGGTTAATTAGGTGAGGCAGTTTCAATTCTTATTATCTATCCATTATATTTATCAAGGTACTGATAATTCATCATATCCAGGAGGATGATGCAAAGAAGGGCTAATTGCAAAAATCCCTTGTAACTTGCCTCGTATGGCCACTAATACCCCCTCAAGTGATATATCAGTGCAACACCCCCTCTACTCATCGCCCAAAAAACTAAGAAGACTCGTATTCAACTCTAAAACACTCGTATTATTGTCAAATTTAGCTTTAATACCAGTTATTTTGTTGTTTAGTAGAACTTTTGAGGGGTGTTTGAGCTAAATATATAACCTTTCTTTTTTTTGGGGGGGGCGGGGGGTTATACTGGGTAAATTACAAGGTACATTGACCTAGGAAATAACAAAGTGGGATAATTTGTTACAAGTGTAAATGGTTAGGATCTGACTTTTAATATGTAGGTATTATGGTATTGTAAAAGAGCCTCAACTAATTCCTATATGCACGAACAATGAAAAAAGAGAGAAGTGAGCTGAATTTTACGAGTTTTCTCTTCATATCCATTGTAATGAGTTTAGGGGTCCTCTTTAGAACCTTAACCTATCAACAACTCAACCCAAATTATCTCAATTACTTCCTTTTCGTGTAATTCTTTTGCCATGAAGAACGGTTATTGGGAGAGAATGAAAGAAACACCCTCCCTCTTTACTCAAAGATACAAGTAGTATCGATGAGTTTATTGGAGAATCATGGTGTAAGGATGGTATCACAGCTTAGGCTCAGTTGAATGGCAACCACAAAATGCAAAGGAATATACCCCCGCTTGTCATCACCAAAATATGACCATGTCGATCTCGTAATGGACCCACGGACAGAAAGCTGCGATGCCATTGTTACGCCATGATTCTCCAATAAACTCATCGATACCACTTGCATCTTTGAGTAAAGATGGGGGGTGTTCTTCTCATTCTCTCCCAATAATCGTTCTCCATGGCAAAAGTTCTCCATGGCAAAAAAATTACACAGAGAAAGTAATTAGGATAATTTGGGTTGATTTATTGATAAATTAGGGTTCTAAAGAGAACCCCTAAACTCATTAAATTGGAGACGAAGAGAAAACTCTCAAAATTCAGTTTACTTCTCTCTTTTCATACTTCGTTCATGTAGGAATTAGTTGAAACGGTTTTACAAGAAAACCCCTCATAACACCTACATATTATAAATCAGGCCCTAACCATTTACACTTGAAACATAATTAGGGTGGGGAAATCTTATAGAATCGTACATCATAGTATAATTTATACAAGTGATTAGGTGAAGGGAAAAAATCTATAAGATAATATAACATCAATATTGCTCCATCACCATGTCGAGAAAATGTGTAGTCGAAATGAGAAAGTTAAGATGGAGACCAATATGGTAGAAGAAATAAGTATGACCATTATGTAGCTTCCAATAGAGGATAAATTGAAAGAGAACTAGTTGAGATCATTTAGGCATATAAGTAATGAAGGATCGCAGTTTGAGCTGATTAAATTAGAGTTGATGAAGTAAAGAATACTAGAGATAAGCTTAAACAAACATGTTTGGAGGTAATTAAAAAAGATATAAATATAGATTAGCCTTTAATCAAGGAGGAAACTGCTAGGATTTTTAGGTCCCAAACGATTCAGAAATCAAACACAGGTCTTTGAGAAGAAAACACAATCAAATACAGGAAAAATCTTTCAACCTTTCTTCTTTATTCAACTTCAATATGAATTATAAAATCTCTCTTCCTGAAAAAAACTTCTCTTCAACTCTTTCTTCTCTACATAGAATTCCCTATCAATCTGTATTTATAAGCCTAGAAACCCTAAACATGTTCCTACAGAATACCTAATTTAACTAATTTAGATCTAATCAAATCTCCAAAAATAATCTCTAAATAAATCTTCAAATAACTTCCAAATAAACCTCTAAAAACAAATCTTCACCAAAACAACCTAAAATTCAGACCGAGATGGTTTGAACCGACTCAAGAAGATTATGAACCGGCTCACAAATAGAGAACAAATGAAGATTCCAAACGACTTATGAGCTGGCTCAATATTGTCCTGAGCCGTCTCACACACACGAGGTCGAGAATACAAGTCAAACTTCAACAAATCTCCACCTTGACTTATATTCAGCAAGCCGTCTTCTATCATCTCTTCACAACTTCCGCCCACAACATCTTCTGAGCTTTACTCAAGACTTCACCTTGATTCATGTTTCCTCCACCTTGCTCCGAAATTCTTCCATGCTCGGGCTTCCCCACAACTTGATACATGTCGCTTGAGGTTCAGACTCCTTTCATCGCGACACGGTTCTTCTGGCACACCTTCATTACTCCACCTTGAGCAATAATTGTGTAAGCTCTTGTATCCAATCTACTGAGCGAAATTAAATTCCTCTTCAATTTTAGGACATCCCTGACATCACCAAAAAATCTCTGCTTCCCATCGAACATGTTCATCTTCATAGTGCCCACACCTTCTACTTCAGAATTATCCGCTAACATCACCATCCCCTTTTTCACCTTGATTTTATCGAATCACTCATTATTTGAACATACATGAGGATGCTCCCGAATCCATGTAACACGTGTCTTCCTTCTTGACTTTATCATCACTAGTCAAAAGCAAATCGCGTTCTATCTCGACAACATGGGCCACATTCGCTTGTTTTTCCTCTCTGCGTCTCCTCGGATCATCCAAGTCCTCCTTCATCTTGGGGCAGACATATAGTGACCCATCTTGTTGCAGTAATGACACGTTATCTTCAAAACATCTCTTGCATGCCACGATCTCTGATTTCTTCCATCGTTGCTCTATTCCTTCCTTCACTCCGGACCCTCTTGCAACAAGTGCAAATGAATCAGATGATCTACTTAATGACTTCCTTCTTAATTCTTCATTTAGGCGACAATTTGTTACTGCGCTCATAAAAATAACTCCGTCAAGAGACGAAATGCTCAAAGAAACTACCAGAGTTTCCGAACTGCTCTGAAGGGAACTCATTACGATAAGTGCTTACATCTCGTCTTCAATCGGCATCTTCATGGCTGGTTGATTCACAATATTCTGAACTTCGTTCAAGTGCTCCGCTATTGAGGAATCTTACTGGAACTTCAAATTCATCAATTTTCCTATTAAAAAAACCTTGTTTGTAGCCGTTTTTCTCTCGTAGAGATCTGTCAACTTCTTCCATAAAGTTTCTATAGTGCTTTCTGACGATACATGGTGGAACACTGAATCTTCTATCCATCCGCGAATAAGACTACTCTCCTTTCGATCTATACTCGCCCAATCTTTCATCAGACATCATCTCTGGCTTAGCGCTAATCGCATAAAGAGACGCATCTAAATCTTTAATACGCAACATGTCCTCCATCATCAACTTTCATATCGACCAATTTGTGCTATTCAAACATACTATTTTTGTTGCGATTTGAGTTGTCTCCATCTTCGTCGTTCTTCTCTCAACCAAGCTCTCATACAAATTTGTTGGGATTTTTAGGTTCCAAACAATTCAGAAATCAAACACAGACCGTTGAGAAGAAAAGAAAACATAAACACAGGAAAATCTTCCAAGTTCTCTTCTTTATTCAACTTCAATACAAATTACAAAATCTCTCTTCCTACAAAAATCTTCTCTTCAACTCTTCTTATTCTTCTCTACATAAAATACCCTAATCAAACTATATTTCTAGGCCTAGAAACCCTAAACCTATTCCTACTGGAATACCTAATTTAACTAATTTAGATCTCATCAAATATCCAAAAATAATCTCTAAACAAATCTTCCAATAACTTTCAAATAAATCTCCAAAAACGAATCTTCACCAAATCAGCCCAAAATTCAGCCCGAGATGGTTTGAGCCGGCTCAAGAAGGTCATGAGCCAGCTCATACAAACTGAGAACAAATGAAGATTTCCAACGACTTGTGAGCCGGCTCAATATTGTCATGGGCCGTCTCACACACACGGGTCGAGCATACAAGTCAATCTTCAACAGAAACACTTGTAAAGCTGAAACAGAAGTAATCCATAGAACTAATTCAAAAGATTTTGGGGGACACCCATTAGTTGTTTCTAAAAGAAACAAAAATGTTGTAGATGAAAGATAAAAGCGAAATTTACCTTCTTTCCACGGATAACAGCTCCTGATTCCCCTTGGATGACCATGTACTTTGTGCCACCTAGGTATAACCCGGTTGGTGCAAGAGTTCCAGGTTCAGCAAAATCATTCATGATGCCATTAATTTCTTCAGGCTTAACCTGTAATATTTTTATATTAAAAAATACCTATCAGAAAAATGGCCATAATCTCAGACAGAACATCAATAAAAAAAAACCACGAAAATGTAGGAAGTTCTCGTGCAAGGAAATTTTCAGTTTTCCAACTGCCCATAGGTGAACTTGTGTTTACTGTGCATAATCACCCACAAATGGTGTAGAATCGCTTAAAGCACTGACCATTAACCAATGAAACATGACTGAAAGAGGAATGTAAGAGGTTGAATACATCCCAGTAATAAACATTATATTGCAGCTAATTTGACAGAAATAATTGTCTAATAACCTATATTGGAGACTATTTCCATCATTGCTGTTTGATGTAGGGAAAATATTGCAACCAGAAGTGATTAATATAAAGAAGGTAACAAAGGCACAATTACATAACAAATGGTTACATAATTAAATATAGCCTGCACAGACTTCCAGGGTAGCTACATGAATCCTTCTCTTCCATTAAAAGGTCCCTCGAATAAATTAACTAAATTTTCTTTTCCAACCTCCTATATCCATCATTGGTTAGGCCTACTTTTAGCCTAGGTTATCCAATAACTATAATTATGTCACGCCCTTAACTGAAACATTTATTGGCCTCAATTGCCCTTAACCGAAACATTTATTGGCCTCAATTGCTCATATCTAAACAATATCAATCATTGTCCTTCATTGTACCCTCTATAAAAGCTACATCTAACTTTTTATGAATGCACCAATTTACTATCATTTCTCAGAGTATCATCACACATCCATTTCACTATTCTTAATTCAGCTATACTCACTTTTCATGCTTCTTCTTTGCCCAACATTCTAACTCATAAGGCAATGTTAGTCATATATTCATCATATGACAAAACTTCTTTTAATTTCCAGAGGTATTCTACGATCATATAACACTCCAAAAACGCTTCTCTGAATCCGCTTTATTTTTATGAAGATCCTCATCGATCTATCATTGTAATGAAAGATTGATCCTAAGTAAATAAAATGTTTGTTCCTTAAAAATTTGTGCCAGTCAATTTAGGATATACATTTTATGCTTTCGTTGTCTTCACAGTTCTAAAGTTGCATTCTAATGTTCTATATAGTTGGTTTCCATAATGGAGTTTCTAAATTCTTTAGGCCTAGTTTGGCAACATGGTAAGGTTTCTAAAACCGTGGTTTCGTTGGGTTTCGAGACTAAACTCCAAAATTTGTAACTGTGACTTGTTTGGCAACCAAAATGGAGTTTCCCAAACCGCGGTTTCAAAAAGTTTCAAAGGCTCGAAACCCCATTTTTCTAAACTCCAAAATTCATAAAGTTTCATGCCGTCTCTTTTTATTCTCTCTTTTTGTAACTCTTAAAAATAAGTTAAATCAGACGAAACCTTGGTTTCATAGTCTGTGTTCCCAAACGACCATAAACTTTATGAAACCCCAATTTTACGAAACCACGGTTTGCATGCATACAAACCATGGTTTCATTTTAACTTAATCGAAACCATGGTTTTGGAAACCTTGTTGCCAAACTAGGTTTTACATTTTTGTAGTTATTTTGTATCTTTCAACTAAATTAATATCATCAATAACAAAAAAATGAGCACCACAAGACATCCTTAAAAAAATTGCCTAGCAACTTTATCCACAACTCATGTATAAAATATAATGAAGTAGAATCAAAAAAATGGCGTAATACCACAGAGATAAAAGAGCATAATACTTTTTCTAAGTTTCATAAAAATCCAATCTTTATTTGATTATACTCTCTTCTAATATCACTATATGGCTCATAATTGAGAAACAGGTCGCAACCAAAATCCAATCTTTAGAAATCTCCAATCAAATCAAAATAACCATCAACAGTTCCAATCAAGATTCAAACTTTAATCAACATGAGCAACTGATCTAGTAGCACAAGCAACAGCATATATGAACGAATCCATAACCAGATCCAGATCTAATCAAATCCTCCAACTAGTATCAAAGAAAACATATAGAAAAAGTGAGCAGATTACTTGAGGGAAGTTGTCGCTCTGAGCCCAGATGCTGCCGTCGTGGCCGATGATGGCGGCGGCGGTGAGACGCTGCCCCTCAATGTCACACAGCAGGTGATCGTCGACGTACGCTTGCCACGACATCTTCTCTTTCTCTTTCTCTCTCTCTCCTCTCCTTCTCTCTCTCTAGGTTACAGCTTTGCTTGGATATTAATAAATGAGAAGGGGAAAATGGAGCCTAGAAAATGAGAGATAAGAGAGAGTTTGGAATATGCACCGACCCTGGAGATTAAATCGTGTTTTATATAAATGCCCTTGGCGTCCGGAAGCTTGGGTCTGTACGTAATTACGGAAATGGCCCTGAGAGAGACTTAACGAGAAAGGAATATTCCGTTATCATGTGCAGTGGAGAGGAGAGGAGAAGAGGAGTCCTTGGTTGTCTAAAAACGCGTGGGTCAGCTGTTTTGTCCTTGTCCTAACAGGTGTTTCCAATGAGACACTCAACAGATGATATTCTTTTTCTTCAAATTAATCTGGATAGATTAACAAAAATCATTCAAATTTTATCTTTTATGCATTAGCAATGCACGTGAAAGAAAAAAAAATTAATGTTATTAAAGAGAGGGAATATTGTTTGACATAAATATTTAGTTGGTGCAAGTCTCACCTTTATGTTTACTGGATACATTCGATTATGATCTAAAGTTGATAGGTAAAAGAATTCCTTGAAAATAAAAATGTGGACGAATATGGATTTAGAATGAATGATAGATTTCTTATGAATATTTTGATTTGTTTCCATACAAAAATCAAAATGTCACAATATCTCTTCTTTAAGTTCTTGTAATAATAATGTACATAATTAGGAAAGTATTCTTAAACAACATTTTACAAGGAACAAAAGAAGGATGGAGACAATCGGTCCCATCCATGTAAATAGACCCCCTTTGTTGTTTAAGAATCGTTTTAAAACATATTGCTCAGGAACACTTTATTTCATATTATGAGAAAACGGGACCTGCAGGCCTTAAACTGCACGGTACTGGATAAGGCCTAAGGACCTGAGTACAAAATAACCAATGGATCTCACCCCAGGCCTGTTAGAGGGCATTGCAGTTGAAGTCTGTAGTCCCCGTTTCCTCTTATATTATAGAGATAAAAATAAATATATCAGAATATCGGATAATAATGGATTTGATGAAAAAGAAATTTTCTTTTATGATGTTGACGGGTAAATTCAGCATCATGTGTTTTTTAAAATATCAATGCCACTCATTCTAATTACGCTGTCTGAAATATTGTTGAAATATTGTTAAGCCAATAATAATAATAATTATTATTATTATTAAATTATTATTATTATTATTATTGTTGTTGTTGTTGTTGTTGTTAATTATTTTAGTATTAAAAAATGTTTAATATAAAGAAATGGGATTTGTGCATCAATGGGATGAACACCAAGCTATGCAAAATATATTATCCAAACAAAATTTGAACCTTACAAGCATTGCAGAGAATTCTCGGTTTAATAAACTCTAGTTTGTTTCGATAATAGCATCAATGAGCTCTATAACACAAAAATACACGTGAAACATGGCCATAAGCATGTGCTCAAGGGCATTTCCTAAGAATGCGCTTGTCTTGTGAAAGTGATGGATCTCTGGATCTCCGGATCTCCTTCAGATGTTATCTTCCGTTGATCTGCTGCGACCGCTGATAGACGGTTGGGATTGAGTTGGAGGGTTGACCCCTGAAGCGTGTGGATCTCAATGGGTTTTGTGTGGTTGTGGCCGAGCTATCTGCAAAGAAGTCCCGGGATAATTGTGCCACCGAGGACCCTCCGACGACCAAGTTAGGCTGGGTATTTTGGCAGAGTAACGGCCTAGTGGAGTAAAAAATGGCTTACCTCGATCATCTGAGAGAGGGGTTTATATAGCGGCAGCAATGGGCAGGCGGGCGCGAGATTCACGCCGGTCGTTACGCCCCTGGCGTCATGCCCGCGTGATAGACGGGATCCCGCATTAATGACGAGACAGGCTCGTTAATGGGGGATCGTGATGGCGTGGGACGCGGGATCATGGAAGGCGGATATCTCGCACGTGGCGAGATTCGCGGAGCCGTAGCGGAGGCGCCTGTGATCAGCGTTGTGGGTCGGTCGGTGAGACCGAGGAAAATGAGCTCGGCGGGAGGCTCGGGTACGAGCGGGAGGCCAAGGCATCTTGGTTCTGTGATAGCTCGGAAGCGAGCCGGAGGTGGTCTGGAAGGCCACCGAAAGTCGGGAGACTCCTCGGGCCGGAAGCCGGAGGTATGATCCCAACTAAAGTTCTTGATCCTTTCTTGTAGGTTCTGGGACACGTCATCTGCGACGTATCAGCATCAGGAGAGTCACTGATATCGAGCCTCATCATTAGCCCCCCGCTCTCGTCTCGACCCGCTCCTAGATCGGGTCGAGAGTGGTCTGACCGATCACCCGAGGTGAGCTCTCATTCGAAAATATCGTCGGCTCGCATTCCCGGGCAAAGAGTAGTATTTTCTTGATGATGTCAGCGGATTAGGAGAGAGATCTCGCATTAAAGGGGAAGCGCCGGATTGTGTGTACGTTCGTCGAAGCGACAGCCTACGTGTCTGGCGCTGGTTGGCTGGTGAGACGTGCCGCAGGAGTTCCCGCGCCCGAAGGGACGCGCCCAATGTGAGTGCGACAGGTGGAACGTTTTCGGCCGTTGGTTGCGAAACGTTATTTTGGCGGGAGGCGATCGGAGCTGTAGGATGCCTACGCCGACAGCTATAAATAGAGGTGGGATCCCTATCAGGGCCCATACCTCTCCATAATTTCCTCGACCTTGATACTGTTAGCTCGGCGCTCTTCCCCTCAGGTCGAATTCCTCGTGTTTGATCTCCCGAGGACACCTCCCTTTGATCAGGTTAGATGTCTTCTTCTGAGGAGTCTGTAGATGTAGTCCGGGTAGAGTCTAGGGAGTCTTCTGAAGCTTCCTCTTCTGCTTCTGAGTTGGAGTCCCCCCGGGGAGTTAGGGTTAATAATGCTCCCCGGGGTCGTGCGACGGGGCCGATCCCCAGAGCACAGGTCGCGGGTGTTCTTGGCGTGCGATCCACGCTGAGGCGTGCGGAGGAGCTCGTCAACATCAAGACTCGTTTCCTCATTCCTCCCGGCTACTCACTTCGTATGGCCGAGGAGGGGGAGAGGGCAGACCAGGTATGGGGCAAGGAGATTGCCTTGTATCTGGAAGCCTTTTGGGCCGGGATGCGTCTGCCCTTCTCCCCCGAGGTGAGTGCGGCGTTGAATTGTTTTGGGCTAGGCCCGGGCTAGCTAGTGCAGAACTCTTGGAGGATCCTCCTTGGGTTCCTGGTCCGGTTGAGATTGAGTAAGACCCCTTTCAGCCTGAGTCTTATCGTTTCTTCTCTTTGCTACAAAAACCACCCTGGCGCTCGCAGGGGCGAGCCAAGCTGGGTATACCTCTCCTTTAGAAAACAACGGGGGGATGCTGCCGGGTCGGGGATCGTCGTTGTACCTTCTTCCATTCACGAATGGAAGAAGAAATTTTTCTTTATTGCACCGCCCGAGGGTGAGGATTGGCATGTGCCCACCTAGTGGCAAGGGGCCAGCTGTCCGCGGGTGAGACGGTCGAATGATCCCGACGCGGTGGAGGTGTCGAAGTGGGAACCCTCCCTCGGGCTGATGTGTGTAGGGTGTTTTTCGTCATCCCATTGAGATGGGAATACGCGCGCGCTTGTCAGGCGCATTACAGATTCTCCCTGCATAGGGTAGGCTGGGGTTTATTGATTGTGGGGATTCAAATCTCCGGCAGCCGCGGACTAAGCTGCCGTTAATTACCCCCCGCCTTTGGAGCGAGGGAACCTCTGATTGACGGGTCAAACGGGTCAAGCGAACTCAATGTGCAATGTTGTGTTTTGAAGGGGCTTTGGATATATCGGGGGCCCCGCAGAGTTTTTACGGGAGTCCCGCTATCCGAATAGCGGGCTGGGGGTCAAGGGGGCGAGCAGCTCCCTTATGGGGTGCGGGGCAACGCCTCGTTAGAAAAAATTTCTAACGGGAGAGGTATTTTTAGTGTGGAGTGTAAATAAAATGAGGGGAAAAAAGGCATCCAAAGGACGCGTGAGCGTAGCGCCTCACGTGCCTAGCACGCTGGTGCTGGGTTAGCGCTAGGCGTTTGGGCGCTGGCGCTTTGGGCTCGAGCGCCTCACGTGCCCGGAACGTGGACGCTCGGGCGCTAGCGCCTCACGTGCCCGATACGTGGGAGCTTGGGCGCTGGCGCTGGCTCTTTGGGCGCGAGCGCCTCACGTGCCCGGCATGTGAGCGCTTGAGCGCTGGGCGCTAGCGAAAAGAAGGGGCCGGGCACTTGCGGGAAAAATGGGCTTAGCCCTTGCACAAGGAGTTGTACTCCCGATTTGACCTTTGGAGTTGAACTCCTAGAAAGAAAGACTTTTTTTTATATGGAGTTAAACTCCCAGAAACTTTAATTTGTGGAGTTAAACTCCAAGAAATGTTTGTAAATGCTCAAGGAAACCCCTCTTTCTTCTCCCCTGAGCCTTGGATCTTTCCCAAAATGGGGTCTTTGGGGATGGATCTCCTTCCTCCTCCTCTGTTGGCCGGATCTTGAAGATCAAGAAGTATGAGATTTTAAAAATCTCTCCTTTTTGAAATCTGATGGGAGATCTGTGCTCCCCTTTGTGGGTTTTGTGGTAAAAAACTATTTAGTTTTGGAAAATGAAGAATAAAATTCTTGATTTAATTCAAAAAAAGGAATAATGTCTAGAACCTTGAGGAAGGAGAAGGAGGCACAGACCTTAATTTTTTTTTGAGAGAAAAAAAGATCCTTAGATATTTTCATCATGTTTGCCTTTATAGGCTACACACTTTACATATAGCCCATTGGGCTTTACAAAATGGCATTTTGCCCATCCCATGTCTCATGTGCTCATTTCTTTTGCACATAAGCCATGGGCTTTACAGAAATTTGGCTTTATGCCCATTTTCTTACATTCATTCATAAAAAATTACATCAAAATTATTTATTACATGATTTTTTTTATTTCGGCATTGAGGGGCTGGCTGCTTCATGTTTGGGCTCGACTCGGGCATGAGCACACTTGATATGGGCTTGGGCCCACCTGGCTTAGGGTTGGCCTTGACTTTGACTTGGTCAATAGGGGTGTAATTTTCGACCCCAACAATGTGCTGCTGTCTGAGCGGGCCCTCAGTTGGGCCGGGCTCAGCCCCGCCTATTACGTGGGTAAGTTAGGAGCTTTCAGGCGACCTGTTTAGACTTGTGCATTCTTTCATTTTTCCTAGCATTGCTGACTCCTTGTATTCTTGTCTTATGCAGGACCCATGGACCTAAGCAAATTTCGGGCGGCAGTGGTTGACGTGAAGAAGGGGAAGAAGGCCGGAGGCGCTGGCCCTTCTCGCCCGTCGTCGGCTCCGGCACCACCGGCGGCTGCTCCGTCCAGGCGCCCAAGCGCGCCCCGGGCCCCCGAGTCCAGTCATGCGCCGGTCTGAAAGCGTGCTCGGGAGCAAGATCTCCGGGCTCCCGAAGCGGGAGGTGAGACCGATTCTCCCGCGTCGCTCCTCAAGAGGTTTCATAGGACAACGCCCCACTCCCCGGCTTCTCCGATCCTCATGGACGATGGGGAGCTGCGCTTCGAGGTGCCCTCGGGGCTTTCCGTCGCCGACAGCCTGCTCTCGGAGATGGAAAGGTCGGCCGGGGGAAGAATCCCTCGGAGACCCTTCGGGCCCAAATGGCGGCCATAGCTCAAGAGGCCGTGCAGGTTAGTGTTCGCACCCCCATTTGGTTCTTCATCCAGCATTTTTGTCCGCCTGATCGGGTGCCTCCCTTTCCCTTTTAACCCTCTTTATTTTCTTCAGGTCCTCCAGCACGTCGCCCTCGTCGTCAATATGGAGGACGAGGAGATATCCCCGGCGATGCGGGCCGCGGGCGAGTTCTCCTCACGGGAAGAGAGCTTAAGGCTGGAGCTGGAGGCGGCGATGGAGAGGGTCGCTTCCCTTGAAGACCGGGGTGGCGGCCGGGAATAGGGAGGTCACCAGGTGCCGAAAGGCCGCCCGAGCCGCCGAGGCCCAGTTGGAAGACTTCCAGGTGCTCGTCGCCACCTTGAAGAAGACGGCGAACACCCTCCGAAGGGAGAATGAGGCGGCGAAGGAGGGGACGAGGCGCGCCAAACTTCGGGCGTCGAAGGCTGAGCTTCTGGCGTCGAAGGTGGTGGAGAGCTACAAGAAGTCGGACCAGTTCTATGCCGACCTTGCTGGAGCTGCCGGCGTTATTTGGCACGACGCCCTCGACGCTGTCAAAGCCCAGATGCCGGACTTCCCTGACGGCAAGCTCCGGGAGGAGCACCCTCGCGAGGATGACGCGCAGGGGAATGCCCTGGAAACGCTGCAGGGGAAGAGGCCCTCGGTGGGAGCGTGGGGGATAAGTCGGTAGCCCCGGCTACCGGCACCGAGGTTCCCGCCCTGGGTGCCGACCCTGAAGGTGCCGTCCCGGTGGTCGCAGTGGACACGTGGCTCGTCGAGGTTCTCCCCGGCCCTGAGCCCTGAGCTTCCTCGTCTTCTTATTTTCTTTTGTTGCTCTGAAATTTTGTAAGCCTCCGGGAGTTTTGTAAGGCTGAGGAGCCCATAATACCTCTGTAGAGACTTCTGATTTTTTGTGAATAAAAAGTCTTTTTGCAGTAGTCTTTGCGTGCGCATTTTACCTGTGGTAAACATTTGTATTTGCGTAATACTGTCTTCATGTTAGGTTGGTTTTTCGTCTAGCGATTGCACGTCGAGTTGAGAGTTGAAGTCGACCATTTGCTAAGTGTGCAAAGACCGGTGAAAGGTTGGTATCTCCATGGCCCCGAAGTCGAGGTGGAGATCGCTTAGACGTGGACAGATCGAGCAGGGTAGCTGCGCGGTGGCCTCTTGATGAGGGCTTAATAGTCGTGATCCTTGGCGTCGGTGGGTAAGGAATTACCAGCCAAGGATGGACCGAGCAGGGTAGCTGCTCGTTGGCCTCTTGGTGAGGGCTTTGATCCTTAGCGCGGGAGGGCATTGGGAGGCCTGCTAAGGATGGACCGCGCAGGATAGCTGCCTGGTGGCCTCTTGGTGAGGGCTTTGATCCTTGGCGTCGGTGGGTAAGAAATTACCAGCCAGAGATGGACCGAGCAGGGTAGCTGCTCGGTTGCCTCTTGGTGAGGGCTTTGCTCCTTGGCGTCGTGGGTAAGAAATTACCAGCCAAGGATGGACCGATCAGAGTTGCTGCTCGGTGGCCTCTTGGTGAGGGCTTTGATCCTTGGCGTCGTGGGGTAAGGAATTACCAGCCAGGGATAACCGGGCAGGGTCGCTGCCTGGTTGCCTCTTGGTGAGAGTTTTGATCCTTAGCGCGGGAGGGCATTGGGAGGCCTGCTAAGGATGGACCGAGCAGGGTTGCTGCTCGGTTGCCTCTTGGTGAGGGCTTTGATCCTTGGCGTCGTGGGGTAAGGAATTACCAGCTAGTGATAACCGGGCAGGATCGCTGCCCGGTTGCCTCTTGGTGAGGGCTTTGATCCTTAGCGCGGGAGGGCATTGGGAGGCCTGCTAAGGATGGACCAAGCAAGGTTGCTGCTCGGTGGCCTCTTGGTGAGGGCTTTGATCCTTGGCGTCGTGGGGTAAGGAATTACCAGTCAGGGATAACCGGGCAGGGTCGCTGCCTGGTTGCCTCTTAGTGAGGGCTTTGATCCTTAGCGCGGGAGGGCATTGGGAGGCCTGCTAAGGATGGACCGAGCAGGGTTGCTGCTCGGTGGCCTCTTGGTGAGGGCTTTGATCCTTGGCGTCGTGGGGTGAGGAATTACCAGCCAAGGATAACTGGGCAGGGTCACTGCCTGGTTGCCTCTTGGTGAGGGCTTTGATCCTTAGCGCGGGAGGGGCGTTCGGAGGCGTGCTAAGGATGGACCGAGCAGGGTTGCTGCTCGTTGGCCTCTTGGTGAGGGCTTTTATCCTTGACGTCGTGGGGTGAGGAATTACCAGCCAGGGATAACCGGGCAGGGTCACTGCCTGGTTGCCTCTTGGTGAGGGCTTTGATCCTTAGCGCGGGAGGGCATTGGGAGGCCTGCTAAGGATGGACCGAGCAGGGTTGCTGCTCGGTGGCCTCTTGGTGAGGGCTTTGATCCTTGGCGTCGTGGGGTAAGGAATTACCAGCCAGGGATAACCGGGCAGGGTCGCTTCCTGGTTTCCTCTTAGTGAGGGCTTTGATCCTTAGTGCGGAAGGGCATTGGGAGGCCTGCTAAGGATGGACCGAGCAGGGTTGCTACTCGGCGGCCTCTTGGTGAGGGCTTTGATCCTTGGCGTCGTGGGGTAAGGAATTACCAGCCAGGGATAACTGGGCAAGATCGCTGCCTAGTTGCCTCTTGGTGAGGGCTTTGATCCTTAGCGCGGGTGGGCATTGGGAGGCCTGCTAAGGATGGACCGAGCAGGGTTGCTGCTCGGTGGCCTCTTGGTGAGGGCTTTGATCCTTGGCGTCGTGGGGTAAGGAATTATCAGCTAGGGATAACCGGGCAGGGTCGCTGCCTGGTTGCCTCTTGGTGAGGGCTTTGATCGTTAACGCGGGAGAGCATTGGGTGGCCTGCTAAGGATGGACTGAGCAGGGTTGCTACTTGGTGGCCTCTTGGTGAGGGCTTTGATCCTCGGCATCGTGGGGGTAAGGAATTACCGGCCAAGGATAGACCAAGCAGGGTAGCTGCTCGGCCTTGTGAGGTTTCGTCCGACCCTCCCTGGTTCGTGGCATGAGCGTTGGGAAGAGCGACAGTCACGGGTGACACGTGTCACGAATGCCAAGGAGAAAGGCGAAGCGTAAGATTTGCGTCGTTCCGACTTCTGTTTGCCTAAAGAGGCGGGATACCCGCCGCATGGCGGCACGGCATTGGAAGGAACGAGCGACTGTTGGGACTCTTGAGGACGCTGTGGGGCTATAAAATGGAGGGCTTGTTGAGCACTCCTTTCTTCGCACCCAAAACTTAAGAATGCAGGACTTCCCTTTTACCATCCCCGACATCATAAACTTCGAGGACGTGTACTTGTATGACTAGTACTGCACCGAGGATACGGTGCAGGTAGTTATAGGCCGCATCGAGGATCACTTTGGCCGACTGCTTCCTTGTCGCTCACCCCTCCTCCAGCTGTTGATGTACTCAGTCTGGAGGAGGTCGCCGGGGCTGCACAACCCCTTGTCCGAGCAGCTGAAGGACGAGGCGGTTGGTAAGCTGAGATCTTTGTGCCACTTTGGCCTGATCTCGATGGGTCGGCGAGATCGCTCGGTGGCACTCGTCCTCGAGTGCTACCAACTGAGGCATCATGCCGACGTTCGCGGACGGCATCAGAGGCAGAGGTCCGATGCGGCGAGGGCTCGGCTAGCGGAAATATCCTCGGAGTACCACGAGCAATGTTTCCAGCACCCCCTTCCCCCGCTACTGTAATTTTTTTCTTTTTTCAATGTTCGGCTGAGGAGCTTAAAATCCTTTTTTTGAATTAATAAAATTCTTCTTTTCTGCAATGCTCGACTGTTTTGTCCTTCTTGTCTGTTTAAAAAAGAACTTAAAAGAATTTGCATGGCTTTGTTGAAGAGCCCAAGTAATGGCCCGCCATGGATGGATCGAGCAGGGTAGCTGCTCGGTGGATCCGTAGGTTTAGTCTGACCTTCCTTAGTTCGTGAACATTAGGAGGAGCGATCGTCACAGGCGGCACGTGCCAGGAATTCTTGAGAGAGGCTCAACTTCTCGGGGAGCCGCATCACCTTTGCCACGTGGCGGCTTGGTATTGGATTAATCTTGGCGTATTCCAGGATTCACGCGCGAATCTGGGTCCTCAAGGATCCTGTTTGGGGTTATAAATAGAGAGGGGGGTGGCAGCCCCTTCGGCACCGTTTTCTTTTGAGATGACTGGACGCATGTATTCGATATAAGAGATCATCACCTTCGACGACATCTCCTTGTACGACCAATCACTAACCGAGGATAGGTACCGGGGAGTGGTTCAGCGCCTCGAGGATCACGTCGGCCGGCTTCTCACTCGGCGTTCGTCCCTGCTTCAGTTGTTGATGTACGCAATTTGGAGGAGGTCCCCGGGGTTGGACAATCCTTTCTCCAAGGAGCCGCTGGACGAGGCGCTCGACAAGGTGCGTTCGATCTTTCTCCTCGGCCTCATCTCGAAAGCCAGGCACGACCGATCCTTGGCCTTCATTCTGGAGTGCTTCAAAATGAGGTACATCGTGAGCCAAAGCGCAGAGGGAGGAGTGTCGGGTGATTCCGTGGCATCCCGGGTTAGCGTGCAGCATCGGCGGGAGCGGGCTGCAGAGGCTAGGGCTCGGCCAGTATCCTCTGCACCTTGTAGCGGTGGATCCGAGATGTGATCACCAGCGGGTCGTTGTGGGGCAGGGATATACCGTGGAGTTCCTCGTCGTTAAAAATGATTGGCTCGGCTTCCCTGGACTTCTTCCTCGGGTGGCCTTCAGTCTCCTCGATCAGTGGGCGGTGCTGAGCCTCGCAGGTATTCGACGTACCCCCCGCTGACATGACCATGATTTGGCCGATCGTTATTTCACCGGGAGGGAGACGTTGCTCTTGCTCACGGTCAGCTTTCCGCTTGTTCCGCAAGTACGCTGCCACGTGCCCCGAGCGGATTAGCTCCTCGATGTAGTCTCAGAGCTGCTTGCAGTTCTCCGTGGAGTGGCCCTGCGACCTATGGAAACCGCAGTAGGGGTCCCGGGTGCGCTTTGCCGCCTTGTTCGAGACTGGGGGAGTTTGAAGAACCTCTCGCCCTTAGCCTCCTCCAGCAGTACCGTCTGGAAGACGTTAAGCGGGGTGTACTCCTGAAACTTCGGAGAGTATGGCTTCGGTCGCTCAATCTTCTTTTTCTCTTCCCGGGCCCTTTTCTTATGGTCAGCTTGTTCTGTCAGGGGTAGGTTGGCGTTCACCTCGGATTCAAGCTGGATCTCACGTTCGGTCCAGGCCTTTACCTCGGCCATGGTCTTAGGTTGCGCTAATGCAAATGAGCGTAACCACTCCTTGTGCCTAAGACCCGACCTAAGTGCCGTAATGACCGTCTCGTCCTTGTGTTCTGGGACTTCGAGGAGGGCGTCGTAAAAGCGGGTGACGTTCCCTTTGAAGGTTCTTTGTCCCCGCTCTTTATTGTGAAGAGATGGTCGACGGTCCGCTTCTGCCGTCTGTTCCCGACGAAGTGGCAGAGGAATTGGGCGGCCAGCTCATCGAAGGTTGAGATTGAGCGTGGAGCAAGTACCCGGAACCAATCTAGTCCGGAGCGGATGAGAGTGGCCGGGAAAGCGCGGCATTGGGTGGCGTCGGAACAGTCCTGGAAACTCATTCCGGCTGTGAACGCGTCCAAATGGTCCTTCGGGTCGGACTTCCCGTCGAAGAGTGAGACCTTCGGGGGCTTGTTCCGGGAGGAGACATGGACGACGAGTAGCTCTTCGGTGAATGGCTTCGTGAACGAGTCGGCGGCGTATTTAGCCCCGCCGCTCGAATGACGACCTTCCCGATGCATACCTTCGATCTTCTTTTCGAGGGCGTCGAGTCGGCCGTGGTATCCCGATGAGTCGGCATACTCTGATTTTTGGCCTCTACTGCCGGAGACCTCCACCTGGCCACGGCCCCGATTCCGTTCGATGAGGTTCCTCAGGTCCCGTGGCGAGGTTGTCTTCGAGCTGCCGTGGCGAGTCCCGTGCGTGCGACCCTGTCGAGGGAGAGGGTGTTGGTCATACCTGGGTGCAGGCGAGCTGACAGACACCTCCTCGGGAGGGACAGGGGCACGACGGGGCTCGGGGCGAGGCGCTCTGATGTAAGACCTCGGAGTTAAGCTATGCGGCGCCCACCGGGTCATTGAATATGTCGGCCTGGGGGACCTGCGGCTGTCGGAGACGGCGAAGCGGTGATCGGTCGTGCCAACGTGGGCAAAGTCTTCTCTCCCTCTGTAGGGGTCCCGGTCCCGAGTTGGGGGAGCAGCGACCTGGGGAGCCTACCCGGCCGTTTGGACACAGACGAGCGCATCCACGATGGACGTGAGGTGATCTATCCGTGCGGATAGGACGTGAATGGCGTTCGGGGGAGGAGGGGATTCTCCCTCGTCTCCGCTGCGGGGAGGACGACGGCTGGTGCTTGGATCGTCGCGGTGACCGCTTGTCATGTAGTCGAGATCGGAAGATGAACTTTGGTTGAGTGGAACAACAGTTCCCACAGACGGCGCCAACTGATGGATCTCTGGATCTCCTTCAGATATTATCTTCCGTTGATCTGCTGCGAGCGCTGATGGACGGCTGAGATTGAGTTGGAAGGTTGACCCCTGAAGCGTGTGGATCTCAATGGGTTTTGTGTGGTTGTGGCCGAGCTACCTGCAAAGAAGTCCTGGGATGGTTGTGCCACCGAGGACCCTCCGACGATCAAGTTAGGCGGGGGATTTTGGCAGAGTAACGGCCCAGCGGAGTAAAAAATGGCTTATCTCGATCGTCTGATAGAGGGGTTTATATAGCGGCAGCAATGGGCAGGCGGGCGCGAGATTCACGCCGGCCGTTACGGCCCTGACGTCACGCCCGCGTGATAGGCGGGATCCCATATTAATGACGAGACAGGCTCGTTAATGGGGATCGTGATGGCGTGGGACGCGGGATCATGGGCGGCGGATATCTCGCGCGTGGAGAGATTCGCGGAGCCGTGGCGAAGGCGCCTGTGATCAGCGCTGTGGGTTGGTCGGTGAGACCGAGGAAGATGAGCTCGGCGGGAGGCTCGGGTACGAGCGGGAGGCCGAGACATCTTGGTTCTGTGATAGCTTGGAGGCGAGCCGGAGGTGGTCTGGAAGGCCACAGAAGGTTGGGAGACTCCTCGGGCCTCTCCGGCCCGAGGTATGATCCCAACTGAAGTTCTTGATCCTTTATTGTAGGTTCTGGGACACGTCATCTGCCACGTGTCAGCATCAGGAGAGTCACCGATATCGAGCCTCATCAGAAAGCATTCTCAAGAAATGATCTCGAGCATGTGCTTGGGGAAAAATTATTTAATGTGCCAGCCGTATACATCCGGACAAGAGAGAGAAGAAATAGAAGTATGGGTTTCACATGCTGCCCAAGACTAACTGAAACTTCCCCCTCTCTCATCCATGTCCGGATGTATTACATTCGGTGCCGAATGATTTCTCGTTCTTGGAGGCCGTTCTTCTGCTGGCCATAAGCACTTGCCAAACTGACGAAATTCTTTTAGCCGTTGCATATGAAATATTCCTTTCTTCAATTGATTGGGAATGTTGCTGTCATTTCAGCTAATAGGTAAGATTCCTTATTGATGCTTAAAAAAGGGCCACTAATGACTCCTTTGTGCATCATCAGGACAACTTAGCAACCACTCTTCACTGCAACCACCAATTTTTTGTTAGGGATGCAAATGGATCGTCAATTTGTGATTCCAGCAGCTAAATATGATGTGAAATTCAAGCAACAAACAGACCCCTTAAAATTCATATGCAACTTGCAACCTACGCAAATAAGGGAATGCATCTCCATACAACCAAACTCTATGAGGAAAAAACATCAATACAAAGGAAAGAAATGTTGATATACCAAATCCTTTCAAAATATTCGACATAGGCAATTCATTGGGAACAAATATAAAGGGATCCACATGATTTCCAAAAAAAAACACAAAAAAAATGATATACCGACAATCCTGTTCTGTTCACAAGATTATTACCCAGACACAAAGTGCAGAAAAATATCAATCCATGGCCATGGAAATATGCATGCTCAAAACTAGAAAATGGGACAAAAAGATCACTAAATCCCAATGTGATGTGAAAAAAAAGGCGGGGAATCAGAGGCAAGCGGTGATATCACTAAAGGCCCTGGTCGATCAGATAATCGCCCATCCTCTCCACAATCATGTTGCACTGGCCCGGAGTCATTGGCTCGTCGTATATGCCAAAGACGAGAGCCTGAGTCGTTTTCTTTATTGTGATGCCACCAGAGCCCTACAAATAAAAACAGAATGTCAATGCTCTTCAAAATTTATCATCATAGAAGTCTTCTTGCGTCATAATGAAATCGATTACAATGCAAGACTCTTGAACGCCAAAATTTTGTCTCTGTGTGTGTGATAGGGTATCGATCAATCATTGATCGGCGATTTGAATTATCTATAAGATACCCTATATATCAAAAAGATGTACAATCAAACCCATTTCTCGATTCAATAGAAGCCCAAACATAATATCAAATTTATGGTTCATAATAGGGGAGTTCACCATAATTCTAAACAATCCGAATCCTCCAGATTCTGAGAAGTCTAGTAGAAGAAAGGAAATACAATAGATTTCTTATAGGGAGTAAAGTCAGGTCCAAAGCACAGACAACGCCAAGAGCACAGTATAAGACGTTTCAACTTGTTCTTTAAGAGTATGACATGTATATTTTATTTATTTATTTGAATAATAGGCCGAAACCTGATACAAGCCGGATTTGAACCATAGACCTCTTGTTTGGCTGCAAAGAGGCTTTACCACTGGGCTATAGAGGCACTCACGACATGTATATTAAAATGACAAATTCTGTTACGGACGGGTATGTAGATGTTACTTTTAAACATAGAGAAAAGGGGTGATGGTTTTATCAAAAACCCAAATGGGATGTAGAAAGATAAGGATATCACTGAATGCATACTGAGCGAGTCTAACACAATGAAGTTCTTTTTAAACAACAAAAAGGAGAAGGGAGGGGGGAGGGGGTGTTTGAGCTTCTCAAGAAAGTATGTTCTTGAAGTGAGAGTGAGAATATAGTGAGAGTGGTCTCACAGTTGAGAGTTTAAAGATTGGCGACTCTAAATGTCGGTTGAATTTGTCAAACACAAAGCACTGTGAGAAAGGGACGGTCTGGAAAATCATGGACACGGAAAGAAAAGATGGGCTGTGTTTGGTGTAGAAATGGATTAAGGAGAATCAGAAAGAATAATCATCAATAGATGGGCATGTTGTAGGTGGTAACAAGTACCTACTATGACGGTGATAACACAACAGGTGTAGAAACTAGTGCATGCTTGAACTCTTCATATCACAGACATTGTGCACGATGCTGGCTTCAACACAGTAAGACAATGTAAGCTATATGAAAAGGTAAGGCATTGCAAGTTTGAGACCAAGATGATGCCCACATGGCCAAGACTAACTGAATCAACATAACGAGTATCTAAACTTGCTTGCCAGAATCTAGGAAATAATAAAAAAATGCACAGGTGCATAAGCAGGACTACAAAATGATGCAATCGAAATTAGTGTCATGCATTCATATTTCATAAATGATGGACTCAAATAAAGTTGAGTAAATATCAGCTAGAGAAAGAGCTAGCAACTTGAAGTTACCAAGCATATGCAGAACAATGCACCCTATGAAAAACAAAATAAAGCAAAGAAGTTCTTAATGATACACCACTTATTTTGCAAGGTGCTTGTTGTGACTTGTGATCCATTCGACAATATGGGAATTAATTACTTTGAACATGATTTTACATTTAATAGCTAAAAACTTCTCAAAACCGCAAGGACGGGAATATAATAAAACAACAGGGGTAAGGTGTTTAAAAACAAGAAATACGGATGTGGATCAATCAAATGGACTAACAATAGCAAAGAATGAGAATGATGAGAACGTCATGTCAGGGGAATGTGTAATTTTCTTTCTAAGATGCATTATGTAGTTTATGAGGAAGAACTATTAGTGAAATATATTGCACCAGAAAAATAGAATATCTGTTGACAAATATTCTCGTCTGCCATTTTGAACAAAACCCTTGACAACTTACCCAAAATGTTTATTAAAACTACCGTGCATAAGAAACCAAAAGGATTAGGTACAAGATATTTTAAAACCCAACTAAAATTACCCTAAGAAAATACACATGATAGAAGATCTTCTCCGATACATTTTAAGTGATCAAATGGGAAAGAAAACTAATACTTTAAGTAAGCGATGGCTAATAGGTTAAATGAAAATGCCAAGATTATTAAGCCTAAGATGTGCTTTAACAATACGAAAGATGGATCCAAATCCAAGTAACAGAAGGAATATAAAGGTGGCATTTAACTGAAAATCAGCAAACACTGGTCCTGACCTATTGGCATAAGCAGATGACTAGGAGAGAATAACTGGATGAAGAGATTGTTAACCTAATTGGTTGATTGAACTCATAGTACAGAAAATGAAATTAGGCTAACTGCAGGAATCCCCCTTCACTATTACCTGGTTTGGACGAAACCACCCTACGACTGAAAAACATGCATCTTTCACCCTAAATAGCACCATTACTATTTTCTGTTTACCTCATTTCTCTTCCACCAAAAAACCATTCCATCTAGTTTCTATAATTGCTCATTTTTACCCTCTTTCTATTTCAACCTCCCTCCCCCTTTTACACACACAAACACAGTCCACTAGTCATAAAAGCCTTTTTTACCATGATCTGCTTCATCTCTCACAATGAAGATGCCAACCCCATCCCGCAATAATCACAAAACTCCAACTTGTTGTTTATGGGCTGGATTTCCACTCAGGAGTGTTGGATGTGGGAAAGATATCAATGCGGTGAAGTGAGTTTTAGGAAGGACGAAAAGTCATAGAAATGACGAAGATGGCGTGGGTAAATGGATGTTGGTCTCAGCGAATTGACCGAGGACCTTTTTGGGAAGAGAAAAGGGATAAAAATGAATGTACAGTCAAGGGGATAAGTGCAGGTTTTTTCGTTACAGCGGTTTTCTACCAACCATTCAAAAGAGAGTGGGTTTACATGCAATTTATCCTTGAAACTTGGTAGATTTGCATGCATGCCCAAACCAATAATCTTATTAAGTAGTATGCAGGTTGCAAACTGTATACTCCAGTAAACACATGTCCAGTTTATATTGACTAGGCAGGCCTCTTTCATATAAAGCATTAGCTCATATTTACATTTCAATACTGCACCTTTGAAATTCAAGTGGTAAAAATGAAAGAATAACTATAAAGTATTTTATTGTTCTAAACGCATAAAGAACAATGTTTCAAAAAAAAATTATGTTCAAACAGAAATTCAGAGAGGAAAAGATATGTAGCAATGCAGTACTCTTAGAAAATATACAAAAGATTAAACAAATATAAACTGATCACCTTTTTTCCACGGATAACAGCTCCAGGTTCTCCTTGGATTACCATGTATTTTGCACCCGCAAGAAATAAACCAGTAGGAGCAAGGGAGCCTGGCTCATTAAAATCATTTATAATACCAGCTATCTCATCAGGCTTGAACTGCATGCAGAAAAAGACTCTTCAATATGTTAAAGACAATAACCTTGCCTAGAAGGCCAATCAGTAGACGTAATAAGAATGTAAGCTGCAATAAAAAAGCTAACAAGATAAAGAAAGGATGATCTTATAGCGTAAAACATTACAAACTAACCATCCATTTCAACCTACATCGAAATGAAGACCATAACAGCATGAACACGAGAAAAAAATAAGTAACTAAAAAGTTGTGATCTGCAAAGTAATTAGCCATACTAAAAAAACTGAGCTAGGGAAGCCAGGATTTTCCTCCTATCCTGAAATTTTGATCTCTAGGATCAACTATATCTACGCGCATAGAACCATTTCTTTATCCTAGGCTTTCTAGCATTTATCATAATGGAGAGCCTCTCTTAATGCGAAAAAAATCCCGCCCTCTCAAATATCTAATCAAGGGGCTCAAATATGAAGACTCGCTCTGCAACAGGCTTTACCGGGATATTGAGTTAAGATACACCAAGCTACTCAAAAATCCAGAGTGCAAGGAGAAATTGAAGCCCTAAATGATGATAGCAAAGCATGCTGCAGATAAGGCCTATATATTGTTTAAAAAACAGCCGGGCTAAGATGCAATGCCAAATAAAAAGTAAAACATCATCCTCATCATCTCCACCTAAACATTTTCTCATAAAAAGGGTTGGGTATGAAGCAAAGCTCCATGAAAGATTTGATGCCATACTCCCTTAATTAGTATGAAGTTGGTAGCTGAGAAAACCATGGACAAGAGAAAGGTATAGACTATAGTCATAATCCTAAATGACTACTTGGTGCAGTTTGCAAATTTTCATAGACTGGGATGAAAAGTATGGACGAGGTAGAAAGATGATAGATTTCCAATTAGGGAATAATGTCCAACCCTACGGCACAGATAAAGCCAAGAGAGAAACACAATACATTCCCACTATAAACAAATATCATAATGATACTGAAAACCACTTTTCATGAATATAATAAATCAGAAAACTCTAAACCAATAATTCCAGGTGCACAAGACCCCTCCAATATAACTAAGCATTAACATAAGTATTAGCATTCAAGTGAGAGCCAAAACATCGCCTTAAAAAATATTTCGCAAAATAAGCAACTAGCTGACTATTGAATAAACAGAATGGACAGAATGACATGTAAGTGCAAATGTATATCAACATAGTGATAGGCCATACATTATGGAATAAACAGATGAAAGGGAGAGAGAAAGAACAAGGATACAATTAGACTATCAGAATTATAAACTTCAAATCTAACGAGCAAAATTATCAATTCAGCATTTCACAGATCGCTAACCCAAATCATCATCATCCAAGTCATTAACCAACCCGCTCCAAATGAAACAGTGTCAACGGTGGAGCATATCCAGAGTCGGAAACTATCCATTAATGAGATTATAGTGTCAACGGTGGAGCATATCCAGAGTCGGAAACTATCCATTTAATGAGATTATATTTATTCTCCAGTTCCCTGTTATCATTGTCTAAGCATTACCACATCAAAAATAGGCCAACTATAACTCCAGTGGGTGATACCATGCTTTCAACCATCCACGTTGGTTTGAAATTCCGTAGCATAAAAAACTGTGGACAAATGGAGCGGTTTGCAAAACCTACGTGCTTGGTCGTGCACCTTTAGCTTGTGCAGCCAAGAAGCAATGAGATAGAGTTCCCTTTACGAGAAGAAAAATGCATAACCTACCGGGCTAGAAATCCTACCAAAATCTACCCAGAGACGAACATCATGTGCCCACTTGTTTGGCACTAGTATCCAGTTGGTGTGGGTCCCACCATTTGGTCTCTTGGGTAGATTGTGGTAGGATTTCAAGCAGGTAGTTAAAGTATTGCTCTTACTCGTTTTAGGGAAAGCCTTGGTAAGATAAACTAAAGTTGGCTTGATGTGAAGCCCAATGTGGATGATTGGCAAATCCAGAGTGTCATGCACATAAACTACTCAAACAAAGTAGTAGTAGTAGTAGTAGTAGTAGTAATGATGATGATGGATTCGTTCTAAGCATCCATTTCATCATTATATCATACCTTTAAATCGCTTATGAACATATTCTTAAAATGCTTGGTTTCCTTTTACCCTTCAAAAATCGGTAAATTCATAAGCTTTACTTGAACCTCTTTTTTTTTGGCTTTCTTTTTCTTTTTTGGAGTTAAAAGGTGTGATCCATATGGGACCAACCCCTCCCGTAAAATTAGTGTTAGTTTCTTATCCATAGATTGGTTGCATGCATCGATCCTACAATCTTCCCTGATTCACAAGTTTTACTTAAGCTTATAGACCTCCTCTTCATCTTCTACACCTAGACAACTTTCAACATGTATATTCAATTGAAAGTGGTGAGTAAACATTCACATCAATTACCATGAATAAGTAAAATGTAAGTCTTGTATATATATCGGATGAAGTTTATGTTGCATTATCGAAAGACGTTCATTTTTGCACCCATCGATGCATATGTTAGAGGTCTTTAAATCCTTTGATTTTTCATACACGTTTATTTGAGGGTAGGGTGATCAACTTGATCGGATCGGATCGTTCAAATATGTCATAGACCGAGAGTTCACGTATATATAAGGGAGTGACCCATTCCAAACCGGTCCGCGTTTTTTAAAAACGGGAACTCTCGGTCTACGACATATTTGAACGATCTGATCTATTCAAGTTGATCACCCTACCTTCAAATATATGTGTATGAAAAATCAAAGGATTTAAAGACTTCTAACATATGTATCGAAACCGGTCCGCGTTTTTTAAAAGCGGGAACTCTCGGTCTACGTCATATTTTGAACGATCTGATCCATTCAAGTTGATCACCCTACTCTCAAATATACGTATATGAAAAATCAAAGGATTTAAAGACCTCTGACATATGCATCGGATGAAATTTATGTTACATTATCGAAATACGTTCGTTTTTGCACCCATTGATGCATATGTTAGAAGTTCTTAAATCCTTTGATTTTTCATACACGTATATTTGAGGGTATGATGATCAACTTGAACGGATCGGATCATTCAAATATGTTGTAGACCGAGAGTTCCTGTTTTTAAAAAATGCGGACCGGTTTGTAATGGATCTATATTTAAGGGTAGGGTGATCACTAAGGTCCATTGTAAACCGGTCCGCATTTTTTAAAATCGGGAACTCTCGGTCTACAACATATTTGAACGATCCGATCCGTTCAAGTTGATCACCCTACGCTCAAATATACGTGTATGAAAAATCAAAAGATTTAAAGACCTCTAACATATGTATGAGATGAAGTTTATGTTGCATTATCGAAAGACGTTCATTTTTACACCCATCGATGCATATGTTAGAGGTCTTTAAATTTTGATTTTCCAAACACGTATATTTGAGGGTAATTTGAACGGATCGGATCGTTCAAATATGAAGTAGACCGAGAGTTCATGTTTTTAAAAAACGCGGAGCAGTTTGCAATGGATCACTCCCCTATATATATAAAGAGAGGGGGGAGTGCGGATCAGTTAGGGTGGGTTCGTGTTTTTAAATTTACAAACCTGAATAACAGTCGTTGGATGTACTCTTTACTTTCAACGCCTCCGATTAAAACAAATTAATAAATCCATTAAATAATAAAGTAAATATTCTCTCACCTAATTTTTGATATCCATGATTATATAATTCCAATGCTCATGATTCTAATTAATATTATCCAAAATATTTTTAATAAACCCAAAAATAAGATATCAAAATATCCAACAAATTCAATCCCCATGATTCTAAAACAATATTAACCAAAATATTCCATGATCCATATTACCCAAAATAAATGAATAGCGATATGCATCCAACAAATTCAATCCCATGATTCTAAAACAATATTACCCAAAATATTCCATGATCCATATTATCCATAATAAATTAATAGAGATACGCATGGATCCCAAAAATAAGGTAAGAGAATATTTATTTTGTTATTTAATAAATTTATTAATTTATTTTAATCGGAGCCTCCAATGGCTGGTATTCAGGATCATGAATTTAAAAACGCGAATCCTCCCTAACGGATCCGTACTCTCTCTCTCTCTCTCTCTATATATATATATATATATATATGAGAAAATATAACTCTTAGATCAAATACCATTCTTAATTACTCCATAAGCCAACAGAAAATTTGATCTAATATTAACTTCAACATTATCATTTGCATATAAAATGAATAAGATAACAAATTTTTCGTTCCCTAATCAATATCAAAACAAAATTACAAATCACACTGCAAAGAGTTTTTTTTAAGAAAAATGAGAATTCATTTCAACATAAGAATCGTGATCATGATTAAACCTAGCTAAGGAGATGTAAGATCAATGCATGCAATCACATTATCGAATCGTGATCATGATTAAACCTAGCTAAGGAGATGTAAGATCAATGCATGCAATCACATTATCGAATCGAATCAGATCAAATCACATGACGCCATCGAATCGATCAGGACCTAATGCGATCGATCCGATCACAGATCAAGAGATGAAGACGAGAGAGATGCGAAACCTGAGGGAAGGAGGCGCTCTGAGCCCAGACACTGCCGTCGTGGCCGACGATCGCCGACGCGGTGAGGCGCTGGCCGTCGATGTCGCACATCAAATGATCATCGATGTAAGTTTGCCACGACATTTTCTCTCTCAAAGTTGGTTTCTTTCTTCTTTCTTCGAATGATCGCTCGCTCGTGCTCTAAATTTTGGATCGAGGAATGAGGGAACTGAATAAATAGAGAGGAGCGGATCTGAGATAGCCCCCCACCGCTCATTCAACTCGATTGAAATGCGGCCTTCAAGTCCGCCTTTAATTGTGGAGCTCCTTCATTTTACGCGATGCAGGCTCAAGCTTGGCTCATCTAAGGCTCCTGTGGACTCGGTTATTTTTATCTTATTTAGTACTCTAGTATTGTACTAATAATTACAATACTGAGAAATTTAAATAATTAATAACCTTCTAAACAAATTCTGAACTCCTTTATTTAGTTATAACAACTATATTCCTCGTATTCAATTTGCCTAAATATAATATTGGACGTTATGTGATTTTTTCATATACTCTTGAAATCTTTTACCACTACTTTTCTGGATTTTAGATAGGCTGGGAAAAGCTCGAAGGCTTGACTCTTGCTCTGTGAAAGCTCGTCCGGGCTTGTTCGGAACATAAATAAGCCGAGATTTGACTAAGTATTTGAACTCATTTAATTATCCACACGAACATGAACAACTTAAAACTCAGCTCATCTAAAAGCTCTAATCCATAGTTTACATAGTTTACGGCAAAAAGATTACCCCATATAGCAAATATATGATTACACCAACCCTCCTCCAGTAATTTATTGGCATAAAGACCTCTTATGCTCATCAAATATGGACGGATGAAACAATTATTGCCCGACCGGATTTTGTTGCAATTATAATCATAGTTTTAGAATGTATTATTATTAACCAGATTGGTTTCAGGTTCTTAAAAATCGATCCAATTTGGATCAGATTGACCTAAACCCAAATTTGACCGGGTCACATTTGATCCGACCCGACCCGTTTGACACCTCTATGCTGAATCCTCTTTTTTCATTTATAAGAAAAACCACCTCATGATGATGAGCACTTGAAAATCTTCAGTTGAGGAAGCATTGGATTCATAATGAACAAGGGGTGAGCTAAAATGATGATGGAGCCCACCCAACGTGGGCACCTGCACTTGACATGATGCGCACACGTTAGCATGGGTCCAGTCTAAGAATGACCAACTCAACACATGCATCTTTTGCCTCAAATGAGTGTAGTAGTAGTACAACATTCTCGTCGGACAAAAATGTAGCCATGTTTTGCTCCTAATGACAACTACACTTTAAATTAGTCGAGGTTGAGATATATATGATCATCAGTTGACAACTTTTAGGCTGTTGTGTGGATCATTACAACATCTAGATATTAATAAATATTAGACAAGATTTTCCGGTTAGCACCTCTTAGCCTAAACTTTTCTCTCGGACCCGGAGATTTCTGGATACCAGATTCAGACATTAAAGATTTCCTCTGTTTCGCAATTCGGTGCAGCTTCTCTCACCTCCACCGCTCTCGCCATATCCCTCTTCCTAATGAACAAATAACATTGAACAACAGCATATTTATTCTGAAACTCAAAAAATTAAATTACAATTTAAAAGCATTAAGAAAAAACACAAGAACATTTCTTTTAAAATAAGGAATATACAATGTCACAATGTACTTCAATGCAACAATTTGATTAGCGCTCCACCATATCAAGATTTGTGAAATGGATGGTAATATATTGAATTCGGCAACATTTCATATATTCTCCGATCCACGCACAGAGATTTAAAAAAATGTTTGTACTACTCAAAAAGCAAAACAAATTTGTTGGAAATTGTTCGCATATATAATGATACAGCTCAAAGGCTAAATTCTTGGCGGAATATTAAAAGATTTGCTTAAAAAACGGTGAGAAAAAGTCTCTTTGACACATTTGGGTAGAATTATTAGGATAACAGTAAAACCCTAACTAGCTATCCTGTTTCATCATCTCTAAGAAATATTAAACACGATGCGCCATCTGAATCAAAAACAAGCTCAGCTTCTTCATCCATTGAGCCTGTAGCTCCTGCCTCTAAAGGCGGTGTTAGAACCAGCAGTGCTAGGCCGAACAGGGGCATTCGTCTGCATTCCAATCTTATAATGTGCCACTAACTTGTGTCTGTTTAATAAATTCGTCAAGGAAACGATACTGAATAATATGAACTGAAAGCATTATACAATTCTTCATATTCAAGGGAATAAATGGAAGCATGCAAAAAATATTGTCCTGCATATGAGCAACCTGCTTCGTGCACCGAACAAAAACTACTTGTGCGCTCAGACTCAGGGCAAACTAAACTTCACAGCCATGACAGCCACGCCATTTCGAGTTACTCAACACACGCCTAGTCGACACACATGCAACATACTTATGGTAATTATGACAAACTAAAATATTTATACTCGTTGTGTAAGATATTTGAAAAGGAAAATAGGAAATTAATGCAAAACAATGTCGTGAAGGGCAGACAGTATGTACAATGGCCCTTTGGATGATGTCTATGGCCTATGCTATTTGGCCTATGAAAATGTCACATGGCTCTTTATCAGAGCATGATACAAGACCAATCACCCGTTTGGAAGTTGGTTAGCATTATAATATTCTAGATAAGTTTCTGCCCACTTTGCTTCCTCTATTACCAATATGAGAAAAGAATATCAAACCCCCAATATGCCATAAATGCATATATTGTCTAGGACTCAGCATGCCGCTCTCTTGGATAGGCAATCCAAATTTAAAACTCATGGGATTGATGATGGATAAAGACGACCAATACAACATAGTAAGCAGTTTTTATCCATCCAATCCAAGAGCTCTGGAGGTCCGTACCAAGAATAAAAGAAATGAATGGCATGGGTTTCAGAAAATTCCAGCCTTCCAAGGGCTATAGTATGAAGATGGCAAGCACCATATATCTTTATCCTTATGCTTACGAGTAAATGGGGCCTGCAGGGACCTTGCAAGCCCCCAGCTGCAGAGGCCTCACATAGAGGCCGGGGCCCCACCTAGAGGCCCCTGGCATTTTGGTAAAATTGCAACATGTTTATAGCTATTATATAATGCAAGACTCCTTATGAGCATTGCAACATTGAAGTGTTCAATTGAGTGACACGCGGCATCCTTTTACCTTAAAGACAAGTAAGACCAAACTCTTTTTTCAATCCTATCAACGTCATTACCGCAGCAGCAACACCACGAAGCCTTCAACCCAAACTTTTTGGTCAGCTATACGGATCCAATTTTTTTCCCATCAAGGGTTCCATCATCAGTTAAATTCAGGACTAACTAATCTTTTTTATTTGTCTTATCAATAGTCGATTAGGTATATCTCCAACTACAATCTCGTCACTTCTCCTACCAGGTACATTAATTGTTATACCTAATGCAATTCTATCAACATCGCTGCTTATTCAAATTTAATTATACCTTGTCGCGTCTTCCTTTTCCCAGATGAGTCTGAGATGTCCCGGGGCGGGCTGGGGCCTAGGCCACCCCAAGCCTCCGGCGAACCCATGTATTTTGGCTTTTTTTGTGCCGTGTCTTTAACGAATACTATTTGTATACATATTAATATTACTTATACAAAGAGAAAGAGGAGTTATAGTCCATTGGTAAGGGCATTGAGCTGTGGCTCTAGAGGCCCTAGGTTCGAACCTTGATTGTTGCATTTTTGTTACTTTCATTTTTTTGAGGCCACATCTTAGATACTTTAACAAGAAAATCTATTACCCATTGAAGACTTTAAAAAGTTTTAGCAATTAGTATGAAGTGTGTTTAATGAGGTTGAGGGGGCTGCAGTGTCCCTGCATCCCCCGGCCTGCAGTGCCCCCTTGCATGGGGAACACTTTTGCAAAAAAGCCCCTGGACAATCCATGGGCTTTTCTGCAAAAGTGCCCCCCATGTGAGGGGGCACTGCCGGCCGGAGGCTCAGGACACTGCAGCCCCCTTTTCGCCATGTTTAATAGGATACATTTGGCTTTGATATATGTATCGTTTATTTCAACTAAAAATATTATATTATAAAAGCAAAAATAATATGTACCTAACAATCTACTAAGAATAATATATTAATTCAAGTTAATTTATGATGTAGACACCCTAAATCACATATTTTTGAAGCATTATTTATTTTATAAATTGTAGATTAAAAAAATATGTAGCTTCTTTCTATATGAAGCCTTTAGTTGAATCAACATTGTAAAAACAAAAAAAGATAAATGTACTAATTTAAAATGGTTTAAAAATAATTTGGTAATATTTTTTACTATATACGCATGTTTTTATGTTGAATATGTTTTACCAGGGCCCCCCCAAACAAAAATTCCTGGCTCTGCCCTTGCAGACGACCCTTTACAAAAATAAATTTCAATCGAAACTCCTATCAAATTATGCAAAACATTTAAAAATTTTGTTGCATGTGCATAGCACATGTGAAAAAACAAGGGATATATGAACTATGAACGAAAGTCAACTGGCGCTAATTAAAGGAATGGTAATGGCAAAAAGGATACACCCAGATTGGAGTCTTCAGAAGATTTCGTCCACCCGATAGTGGATACAAAACAGACAAAAAGTAATAGAGATGTCCAGCGATGATTCCCATAAGGTCAGCCATCATAGGAGAACCGAAGATAACATCCAGTGCCAGCATTGCCCAAGGCAGATAAAACGCCTGCATTCGCAACATCAGGATAGTTCAAATATCTGTGAAGATCATTAGAGCAATCAACCACTAAAGGAACAGAAAACAACAAGAGTTGGCATGTAAACCTTTAGAGAGACGAGGCCATATATATTGACTTGAGCGTCAGGGTACTCTCTGCTCCAAAGATAAAGCAGCATAAACACCACCGATATTCCTAAGAATTCACTTGAAAGTGGAGAGATAGCGGACAATACCTAAAATGTTGAAATGTCAAAATACATAATGAGGGAATGTGCATCTTCATTTATTCCAGGGTTAGTAGCAAATAAACATTATGCATATCATCCAGCACCTAAATCCCCTCAACTAGTTTATTAGAATATGTGTGACACCACCGACTTTAGAATATTAAATTTGACAGGACTGCTGACTAATCAGGGGTGTCAGATGATATAAGCAAGTTAAGAGGTTATATATTCCATGTAATGTGCTTTATGCAATGAACCCTTCATTATAATATTCACAGGCACAGAACAACAGAGCACTTCCAGATCAATTAGTTTTAGGCAGGCTGATTAGTTCAAAAGATAGGTAATGACTGACCAGTAAACAAAGTGCTCCAAAAATCATCATCCACAAGAAATCTGCTGTGCGCTTGTCAAATGGACCCCTCTCCAATTGCACTCCATATCTTGCTCTGCATGCAATAATTATCCCATGTAAATTAAGTAATTTGTTTCGACCCTACTACACAATTCATTAAGGGGGGGGGGGAAGGCATTGAAAAAACTCACATCATCAGAAGACGAATTCCAAAGTTGATAGAAAACTTTCCAAGGAAGAAGAAGCATGTGAATAACCTCCACACCTGTACACAAGATTATGAGATTAATAGCTCCTAGTCACTTTCTTGAGTAAATATATATTTAATATTAACCGAAGGCTAATATATAAGACACTCTGTGCCACTGTATACCATATAAGCTGAACTGATGCTTTTGACATGAACACATGCCTTTTTACAACCACCAAAAAAAAAACATAGTTCATACATGCACACAAATTATTATCCTTGACTCCCTCCACCAGAATGTTAAGAGAAAAATCAAAGAGAGAATTGCAACCCGTTGATAATTTCTCACAATGTTTGTCATTGCGAGGAAACATAATTTCGATGGGTTTTATTTAAATATAGGCCCCCTAAAATATTGCTATTTTGAGAAGCACCCCCCCCCCCCAAAACAAAAAAAATCATATTTTTAAATACACCTAAAACTCTTAATTAAACTAAATTAGGCCCTATGCTTAATTATAATCCCCAACACCGTTAAATCTCTGTTAAGAAGCTAAAATGACAGCTTTGTCCTTCTAATGACTTTATATTTGCATTGGAAAGAAAGAGAGAGAGAGAGAGAGAGTAATAAGTAATGTTGGAGGATTAAAGGAGAAAATATGAGTTTATCATTAAAGAATTGAGAAGAGCGTAAAATGAATTATGTGCGGAGAAAGAGATTATTAAATAACGTTACGGAGGATTGAAGGAGACAAAATGGGTTTTGAAGCATCTGGAAGAGAGTAAAATGGGTTTCGTATAAGGGGAGAGAGGGAGAGAGAGGGGGAGAGAGTGAGTGTGTGTTTTGAAAAGGGTAGTTTGGAAGAGTGAGATTGATGGGGTTTGCATCAAAATGAAAAGAAATGGGAGTTTTCATGGTATATAAGACTTTTTATCTCACAATTCATTATATTAGCTTTAATCCAATTATTAATCCTAATTAACTTAAGGAAAGGGGTTGTTTTTAGTTAACGACGAGGTTTTAGGGGGTGTATTTAAAAATATAAAGTTTTATGTGGTGTTTTTCAAAATACCAATATTTTAGGGGGGCTATATAAAAAAACCAATTTTTTATACTTAAATTTTAAGTTAAACAATGGTTAATATCATTATGCTAGGTACAAACAAGAAATTATGGCTTGACTTGGAGATTGGCACTGATGAGGCGTCGTTATCACATATAGATAGGGCACTACAAATCATCAGAAGTTTTGGTATCGTGCTGAGATAATTTTGGCAACATTAAATGAACTCATGAAAGTGGTAAAGGTGAAATTTAAACCAAAAAATGATGAAATTGAAAACAAAAAATGGTCAAAGGGAAGTTTAGCTCCAGTGATTGTCGGGTGGAAAACGATTATTACGTTTGAGCATGAATCGGAAGAATCTTGGAAATCATCATGAAGTTAATCTGTTATAAGTATCAAAATATCTCTTTAGCTAATTAGGATGTAGGATTACCATCAAAGTTTCTTTATTATTAGCTTAGTTATTTTCATATAAAGGCTTAGGCTTAGGAGTTGCTTTAGCCACAAGTTATTTTTGTTTGTTTCTTTAGATAAGCTTAGATTTGTTCATTATCAATTAGTTTGGTCATGTTTGGATAGTTAGAGTTAAAGTCCATAGGATTGACTTCAGGATTAAAATATTTTGGAATGCATATGCATTCCAAAATTCCAATGGATTTTGGTAACATAATGCATGTTTGAATGGTTGGAATAAGGATAGCATTAAAGTAAGAGAGAAATAAAAGAGAGATTGATGTAATGATATTTCATTGAGAGAGAGAGAGAGAGAGAGTTTTGTATTAGAAAAATTGGGTCTTTGCCAATTTTTTGAATCCAATGGATCATCGCTATTTTTGGGTCTTTTTCCATTAGAATCCTTCATAAAAAAGTAACCCAAACAACCAATTTCTTGGATTGACACTGTCCGATGGAAAACAGAAATCTAGGTTTTTTTCCATTGGAATATAGGCATATAAATAGAGTCGTGTAATATTTAAACATTAGCTTTCGAATTTGAAGGATGAACCACAAATTATAGTAAAGAATTGATAAGAAATCCAAGACACAACATTAAATTAAAGCCATTAGAAACAAAACAGAAATTGACTTTTACTCGATAGGTAAAACTAATCGTCACTCCTTCATAAACTCTAGTCAATGTATAATTAGTTAAAATTTTAACTTAAAATAATTCCTCAGGAATTAAAGGCACTAAAAGCATCGTTGCTATAATTGAGTAACTCATCATCGCTCTCTCATAAATTCTAAAATTTTAACTCGAAATAAATCCGTATGAATAAAGGCACTATAAGCATCGTTGCTATAATTGAGCAATTAAGTTAAAAGAACTTCCAATTCAAACTATTTTGTGTAATATGAAAAATGGGGTTTTAGTAAAGCTGGAGGCCTTCAAACACTTCACTCTTCTATTGCTGAGAAACGAGAATGGTATTTTTTTATCATGAAAAATGAAATGTGAAACAATTTGCAAATTGAAGTGCCAAAAGGCATGCTAAAGTAGCATTAGCAGCCATTTAAATTGTTTCTTATCCTCATCCATGGCTAATTGTAATATTAATTCATGAATTGAATTCAAAAAAAAACAAACAATGGCTCTTTAGCTTTATAGAAAACATCATTAGCACCTTACAAATTACCCAGAAGGAAAAAAAGAAAATCAAAGCCCAAGAAACGACTTCCAGCCTGTCCTAGCCATGACAAATGATTGAAATAGAATAAACAAAATATTTTAGTGAGGTTCTGTTTCTTACCTTCTTCAAATATATTGACAAATATTTTGGATCAAAGGAGTAACACCATATATAGAAATATTTATCTCATAAGTTGAAGTGTGGCTCCATCCATGTTGTGAGGACCGGTTCCCAAAGAGGCACACATTTTTCTAGTGGCTTAAGCATCAGATGCAACTCACTTAGCAAACTTATTCTTTACAAATTTAAAATGATTGTATGGTCTGGCTAGGACCATCAAATCTGATCTTGAGTTGGATTTATCATTAACAGCTAAAAGTCGAAGGTGATTGTGTAGTCTAGCTAGGACCATCGAATCTGATCCTGAGTTGGATTTATCATTAACAGCTAAAAGTCAGAGTATCGTCCAAAAGAATCTAAATGACACCTTAAGTTTTTGATTGAGCAATGCATAACATCCATAGACACGTGGGCAATTTAGAGCTTTCAATGGAAGCTTAGAAGCTATTATTATTGCTTGGAAGGCGATTGCATGTTTGGATTTGGGTGAGATCTTACATTACTTATGGTTGATTTATAGAATTTACAGTCTTGTTTTTTAAAAAAAAGATATGGCATTATTTCCCCAATAAAGATTTAGGCTATATCCTTCATCTTCAACTAACTCTTCGGTTGATTACCTAATTTTTTTTCCTTCTAATCATTTTACTTTCTCTAGCATTTTTTAGTATTTCCAATGACCAATCTTTTAGATCGTATAGAGCATTTAAAGCATTTAACATGTTTCTAAATCATTTAGTTCTAAATTTCCATTATATTCCTTAGGAATATGTAATATATGATTGTATAGTTTTCATTCATAGTATTAATATTACAATCTTCTGTGATTAATACATGACATGAATATCTAAAGCAAGATTTAAAATCTCAGTATATTTATCAGAATTTTTTTTAGGATCGTTGTCTCGGTCATCTCGGTTTTCGTCCATGTGACGCTTTAAGGGGAAAAAAAGCATGCACCAGCTCAGAGAATTTCATAAAGTACATAAATCAAAGCAAAGAAAGAAGGGTGTGAACATCACAGTCTGATTGGAAATAAAAAAATATTGGATTTTATATCATTTGATAAAAAGAATTTCTAAAAATTAATAAAATTCTTATATAAATAGTTTTGTGCATGCCGTATTTTTCTTTTACATTTGTTGTCTAAGCTAATTCGTTATATGGAGTGCTTAATCACATCTTCTTCTACAGGATGTATTATGAGACACCATTCAGAAAAATTTACTGCTGCACGTCATGAGGCTGAAGTCTTTTGCTTGGATAAACAAATTTTTTCAGTGGCATGTTTTGGACAGACCGGACTCCAATGGCATGCTTCTCACCATTAGAGGTTCACAACCGTTTTAGCAATCCTTCTCTAAAGACATTAAAGAAGATTGCTCCTTCTCTTAGCCAGTTATCAAAATTAGGATGTAAATCTTATGAAATGGGTAAGCATCGTTGTTTAAGTTATCCATCTCAAATCAACAAAAGAACAAAGAAACTCTACAAAGTAATTCACCCTATGTTTGGGGCCCTTACCCAATAGCATCTTTAGATACCTCATCGTATTTATCGACGAGTAAGATGACTCGGTTGTTCTTGATGAAATCTAGGACTCAGGTATTTTTAAAATTTCACATATATTATTCTCAAGTCAAGAATCAATTTAGGATTTTCATCCTTTGCATGCATAGTGATAATATAATGTTAAAAGAATGCTTCAATTCCTCCTTTCAATAGTTTGTCTCGATCAGGTATCATTTATCAATCTACTTGTCCTTGCACCCTATAACAAACTGAGACGGCAGAACGAAAGAATAAACATCTTTTATAGACTACCTACATATTATTGATGCATTTGCAAGTTCTCAAGATCTATTGGGACGAAGCGGTTAACCGCTTCTCATTTGATTAATTGTATGTATACTTTTGTTTAGGAGGGTCAAACTCCATACCCTTTATTGTTTCCGAAGATGTCTGATTCTTCTTTACATTTAAGGGTCTTCAGATGTGTCTGTTTGCTCATGATCATCGTCCTGGAGGTTTCAAGTTTGATTCCAAATCTATTTGATGCATCTTACTTGGATATTCTCGCACCCATAGAAGTTATCGTTGCTAGTCCTGAGTTTAAACGAAGTTTCAATTCAACAAATTTTACTTCTCACAAGTCCACTCCACACTTTGTTGAATCCATATTGTTTCTGATCTTAATGAAAATTTCATGTTGGATATTGTTCAACCTTAAATAACTCCAGAGTCCTCTTTGTTGGGTAAAAAATTACACCCCTTCGACCAAAGTCAAAATCATCCCGAAGGCTGGGCCCAACCCAAGTTAAGTGGGTCCGAGCCCAAACCCAAGCCGGGTCCAAGCTCAAACATGGGGGCCGGCCCCATGCTAAGAAAAGAAATAAAAATGTAATAGATATATGTAATGCGTAAGTAGGAAGTTAATGTAAAAGGAATAGGCAAAAAACCAATTGTTGTAAAGTCGATTGCTCATGTGCAAAAAGATGTGCACATAAGGCATGGAAAAGGCAAAAATCCGAATTTGTAATGCCCAAGGGGCTATGTGCAAAGTTGTAAGCCTATATAATGCAAACATATGAGGAAATCAATAACACTTTCATTCCCCCATATTTTTCTAGGGTTTTGAGCCTCCATAAAAAAGAGCCAAGTTTCTCTCATCTTCTTCAAAAACTCATCACTTGAAGAAAAAAGCTCATCTCAAGTCCAAGATCAAAACCAAGAAAAGGAGCAAACTTTCTTCTTAAGCTTGAAAAACAAGATAGCACGAGGGTTCTCAATGAAAGCCCATGGCTTTCATGACCGGCATTGCCTTCGCTTGTTGGCAGGGATCTCCATCACGGACATCCCCATAAAGGGATATGTCCATCTCGGAAATCCCCGAAATCCCTGCAAGGGGATCTTTCCCTTCTTATGATGCCCGCCCGCAGACATATCCAATGAGATGCCTATCATCTCTCGAAGATCTCTGACACACTCAAAACACTTTCCCTTCGAGAAATTTTTTCTAGCGGGACCCCCGTAAACTCTGTAAGGCCCCGATATACCCAACACCCTCAAAATTATTTCCAAAATATGACACGTGCACATTGCACGCTAAGTTCGCATGACCTATACGACCTGTTAATCGGAGGTTCTCTCGCCTCAAAGCGAAGGACAATTAACGACAACTTTGTCCGCGGTTGCCGGAGATTAGAATCCCCACAATCAACAAACTCCGCATATCCTAAACAGGGGGAATCTGTATACGCCTGATAAACGAGCGCATTCTACCTCAATGGGTTAATGAAAAATACTCTATTGATTCTGGCACGCCCGGTGAGACTTATCTCTCTTCTCATCTTTCGGGTCATACGATCATGCGAACACATTCAACATAGATATCGTTGTTTGTACTGAAATTATGTTTTTTCATGCAAATTATCAAACTTCGGCAACAAACAACAGTCAATATCACTCGACAATGTCTCCAAAAACAAACTCGGCTTCTGATGCAATCCCAGTCTCGTACACAATCAAGGTGGTCGCTCGAGTGATTCTCCCGTCAAGTCTCATGCGGCGGTAAAAGGAACCGCCGCTTCAATTCGGTTACATCCTATTTTTTCAACCTTCAGTGTTCCTACCGTGGAGGCTCCAGCAAGCTAAGCGGTCAAACCAGACTCAAAAGGGAGGAGACCAAATATCGTAATCGTGAGGACGCCCGAGCCCAAACGCAAGTCAATCTTCGAACGGCTCTCCGACGCTCCAGCTGGGGGTAAGGCCTTCAACACCAAAGAAACGACAAGGCATCTCAGGCAAGCTCAGGCGGTGCCCTTGACAACCGTACGATCGAGTGTCTTCTCTGGACTCCTCGTCAATTGGCCTACGGCGGCTTCTAGGAAAGCAGATGTCCACCAAGCTCTCAAGTCTGAAAATTTAAGGCAGAAACGGTTCAGATACAGAGCCAACAAAAAGGCTAGGGCTCCTGCGCAGCTGGATTTCATAAGGTTCCAGAAGGATGGTTGCCCCGCGACACAAGCCATGCTGGCCGTCGAGCTCGCCAACTCTTTTGCACCATTAAGGATGGTTCGGAAAAATGCCATGACGGAGAATATAAAGAAACATGCTATCCAAATGGTCCTACGATGGGGTTTGTCTAAGACCCAAAATCGAAGGCGCGCCACAACCTGGCAAGGGTTTATTAGGCTCTCGTCGCTGGGCGAAATTCAAGGAGTTTGAAAATCAAGTGTCGGCTCCGCCAAAAGCTCCATTTAAGACGACTGTTTTCAGTCACCTGACCTTCCTACGAAAGGACGTGCTGCAGCGACGGTCTAAGAACTCAATGAACACCGCAACCGACAATTGAGACTCATACACGATTCACACTGCCTATATGACCGGTACTGGCCCTAGTGGTAACTTTCACAGTAAGAGTAAAGAAGGGATGGATACCCACTTGTCCCAGCATGGTTTGGAGGAGGTTGTCATTTCCCAGTCTTAGCCTAATGCAGATAACGAAGTCTTTGCTCGAGCAGCCAGGCAAAAAGAAGCCACAGTTCCCGAGGAGTCGGGCTCGGACGACGAGGATGAGCCAACTTATATCCCCAAGACCGTAGAACAACAGCTGCTCCAAGAACTCCGGAAACAGCTTAAAAGCAAAGACAAGGAGATGACCAAGCTCTACTCCAAAATTGATGATTTGACGAATGTCATGCAGCTCACGGCCCAAGCTTCTTGGCCGCAGCCCAAGCTTCTACAAGGCTCTACTCATGAATCTAATGACAACGACCCGAAGCAGCCGACGCCCGTCCCCCTAAGTCCAAAGGTAAACGAGCCGCATGAAAGTCGACCACATTCAGCTTCGGGAAATGTCTCGACTCTCGACGACAATAGCGCGCTGACTCAAGATAAAATAATAGACCTGGTCACCAACAGGGTCAAGATTGGTGGCTGAAACTGAAGCACGGAAAAACATCGGCAGTAGTGGGAGACTGTACCTTGCACGATATCTCGTTGAGCTTCCCAGCGGCTGCACCGTCCCAAAATTCGGAAGGTTTGATAGGATGGGAAATACAAACCAGCACATTGTCCACTTTAAAGTATCGTGCGGGAATACCGGAGGCAATTATGTACTTCTTTTCCGGCAGTTTGTTAACAGCTTGACTGACGTTGCTTTCGACTGGTACGCAAGCGTACCGGACGGCTCGGTCACAGCGTTCGCTCAAATAGAATCTCTATTTAAGTAAAGATTCACGGGTGTCGGCAATAAAATCACCGTTGCTGGCCTTGTGAGGACAAGTCAGAGAACAAAAGCAACACGGATTTTATAACCCGATGGCATAATCTCACCGTCAAGTGTGAACCCCTGTTAGAGCAGGACCAATCCGTCAGCCTTCTCATAGGAAATCTCGATAATTGGATGACTCCTTTCCTATGCACAGCGGGACTCGAAACATTCCAGGAGCTGACCGAGAAGGTTCTGAAGTTGGAACGTTCCAAGCAAGAGTATACCCCGGACCTCCAAATTAACAATAAATCCTGAAATAATTGGAAGGATGATAATAACAAAAGCGGGAGTTCTCACAATACCGACTCTTTCAATGCATCTGATGACGGGAGCAAGCAAAGAACGAGCAGATCAATGATCGACCGGCCTTGGAAGTCAGTACTGGGAGGGGGAGAATCGACCTTAGAAGAGAAGATGAATAAAGGTTATTCCTTCATAAGGAGCAAAGTCCATAAAATATTCAAGGACGCCCTAAACAACGGTGTGCAATTGCCAGAATCAAAAAGACCGCAAGAAGCGAGTAAGATCGACAACCCCAAAAATTGCCTATATCACAGTGGTGAGTCATGTCATTGAAGACTTTTGTTTTCAAGAATTGAGTGGAGAAATAATATAAGACCGGAGAAATTGAACTGTCCAAGGATGTGTAAGCAAACAATCAAGCCGCAACCGCCAACTTCATATAAACAGAAGTCAAAGTATTCTCAGAACATACGGTTCAATCGTCCACTCCAAGAAATGATGACAATCTGCCGCAACCTCCCTGGAGCGTATTCCTGCCCAAAAAGACAGAGAAAATGTTGAACCTACTTCAGAAAGAACCCATGATTGAATGGGGGATCAAATAGAGCCCACTGTTTCGGCCATCAATTCGGCTCGACCAAGATCAAAGCCTAAGAATCTTAAGAAGAAGAGGAAGAATGCAGCTCGACTCGAAAAAGGGTCCGTGAGGAAATCAGCCATCCAAAAATACATTGATTCTCTCGAAGACTATGTGCAAAAGAAAAGAGCTTTAATCAAATTGAAGGAGTTCCCTGGAGAACGACGGAAATCCTGGAAGAATTGGAAGGTGATACTAGTAATGAAGTACCGGTAGTGTCCTGCTATGCCATCCAACTTGGCAGCGATTCTGAGGAATAGCCATATTGTCCCAAAGATGATGAGCTCGCTACGAAGGCCAATCAGATCCAACTCCGGAGCAACAAGGTACTGCCACTGAGACAGAGCAATGCCCCTAAAGGAAAAAAAAAACAAATTGCAGCTGAAGAGGACAATAGAGAGCCAGCTCATAAATATCTTCTGGAGAAATAGAGATCAAGGGATCTGGTATTGTTTAAGTTTAATATAGTGAACATAAGAGTAATTTTAACTTGTTAATAAACCTAGGAAGGTCTGTAATGACAAACAATAGATCTACCTAGGGGTTGATGGAGATTAGATTAATACTATGATTATTAGAAATAAATTCTAATAATAGTTAATATACTTTAATTGATTGATAAGTTGTATTAAAGGTCGTATAGCCTATGCTTTCCTAGAGTTTGATAGGCTATAATGATGGAGAAATAATTTATACTTTTAATTCAAGATCTATAATTGTTATAGGATAGAAATAAATAGAGAAGCATAGCAATACATTTAAACTATAAATAAACCTAGCAAATTCAATACCTTAGGTTATTTTCCTTTATTAAATATTTTCTAAAGTCTTTTAAATTTTTTTATTCTTTATCTTTGCATTTAGTTAATAAAACTCTTTTCAAAACTTTTATTTTTAATATACCCGGATTTAACCGAAACTTCCCTGTGGATCAACCCGTAATCTACACAAGTGCTATAATCGTACACCGTCCACTTGCGGTATATAATTAGAACTTAAAAATTCCTCATAAACAGGATCCAAAATCCCATCTCGAGGACTATATCCTCTGAGACAGGTTTTGATATAAATGAGTTTAAATTTTATGTTGCCTTTGAGATTCCTCTTATTGAAACAAGGGTTTGTTGATTTCAGTGACTTTGTTATGAAATGAAGTATGGAATTTCGAGGTAAATAAGAACTTGGGTTTGTAGGGTATTGACGGCATTAGCATCACTAATACTGGAACACTTGAGCTATGTTGCAGCTTTAGAATATCAAGAACGACTCTTCATGTGCCCTAGGATAGGAATGAATAATATAGGATATTTGGTTTAATTTGTTTCCATTTTAGCAACCTAAAAGTCAATCTTGGATTTGATTTGGATTTCAATTTAGCGACTTGTCGATTTTGGATTTGATTTGGGTTCCAGTTTTGTGAGTTAGAGATCGCTTTTAAATTTTATTCCCTTGTAACGTAGAGGTCGACTTTAAATTTTGTTCCATTTTAACAACATGGTGGTCGAACTTTGACTTTTTAATTCTCTCTTTAACGACTTGTAAATTGATATTTGAATTCTTTAATTTCCTTTTAACGACATGCAGATTGGAACTTGAATTTTTAATTTCCCTTTTAACAATATATAGGTCAATTTTAGATTTAATTTAGATCACGGTTTAATGGCTTAGAAGTCGCTTTTAGATTTTTTTTAAATTTTCCTTAAACAAGCCTATATATATGTATTTGTATGCAACTTAGTTTATCTATTTTTTGGTTTTTTTATATTGACGGATTAAGTGCACATTTCTAAATTCTTTTTTTATTTGTGGATATTCTATTTTTTTAAAGAGAATTTTTTACAAATTCAAGTCTTAAAAGACATCTCATATGATTACAGAATTCTAAAGGGCGTTTTCTGCAAATCCAGCATTTTGAGACAATTTCTGTAATTTCGGCAAGTTTTAAGGTGCTTTCTGAAATTCCAACATAGTTTAAGATATTTTCTGGAATTTCAGCACGTACATGGTGTTTTCGCTGGATTCTCAAAACTTCATGTGGTTCTCATCCAAATTCTGGATATCGACAATTTGTACGTGTAGGTATTTATTTTTTTAGAAAAAATACACAATCTCTTTAACGAGATGTATTGTTTGGGGAAGTGGCAGTTGGCTTAGGCATAATTATTGGTTGTTCTTATCTAGAACTAGAGCCAGGTTTTGTTTGGAAAACTTTTAATTCCAGTAAAACAATAATTTGAAGTGGTCGTCATATCATAACGGCCCTTGGGATATTTGATTTAATTGGATATGAATGGGATTTTTGCAGTTATCATCATACTCCTATTTTATATACATGAAATAAGTCATATAATCCCCAATAAAATAAGAAAGTCCATGAAGTTGGGAGAATAATTTTGCAAGGTATCATCATTGTATTATTTCCTCCTAATTTTTTGCTTACTCGACTATTCATTTAATTATGGTACAACAGTTCAAAATTATCCAAGGATGTTAATACCCATTTTCCATAATGATACGAAAGCTTATATGGGTGTTAATACCCGATATTATAGAACAACATCAACGCTGGATTGTACGAAGGTGTTAATACTCGTTCGTGCATAACGGCATTAAACCCGATTGTTAGACGAAAAAATTTGAGAGAGTAGTGGTGTTCTTTATGAGGGAAAGAGATTACCTTGACTTGACAAAAAAAATTTAATAACAGAGTGATGAAGGAAAAAGCTGACTCTGCAAAGATTTTTTTAGGAACCTTGAATTTTACTAAAAAGGGTGATGAAGGAGAAAAGGGATAAAAACTTGCAAAAAATTCTTTCTTTGTTCTTTTCGGGTCTCTCCAGCTTTCAACTTAGTATTTATAAGTGGAGACACGCACTACAGGCGGTTGAGGATATGGAGGAGGTGGGGTTGTTAAGATAGATCATGGGGAAATGACGCCTACACATTACCTAGTCAAAAGAATCAGAGAGAGAATAGGTGATTTGTTATTGGGTTTGAAATCAATGAGAAAGAAACATTTGTAAGCATGAATAAATTATCAAACACGTCTGCAACACTATTTCTTGTCCCTTTATAGCCCGAGACAAAACAAATGGGCTAAATTGAATCAAAGAAGATGTGTGCTTGGCTTTGGCTCAATTCATGTACATTCGTACTACTAATATTTAAATCCACTCAATCAACATTTTATTTACCTACCGTTTTGAGAACTGCCACTGCACTTACAGAACACATATCATCACCTTCCGTCTAAAGAAACAGACTTTATATTGTTTATAGCAGATTGGACATCGCTTCGATTCATAAGGACCATGACCTTTTTTTGCTTTTTTCTTTACTGATATTGTTGCTCATCATTCAACGATAAGATTATATTCACTTATGATCACCCATTTAAAACTAAATCTATTTGGATGATAAATTTAGACTCTAAGAATCTAAACTTGTATCTTCGGGAACACAGTTTCACAGCAAAGATTTAAGGAGTTTTTTACAGTAGAAGAATTGAGGTTGCTCAGTCCAAGGGTATTTATATTTCTCAGAGGGAAAATGTACTTGGCATGCTATCTGAAGCATGGATGTTAGGTTGTAAGCCTATACAGACTCCCATAGAGCCAAATAGCAAATTATTTCCTGGACAAGATCTGTTAGCTGATCCAGGAAGATATCAGAGGTTGGTGAAAAATTGAATTCTCATAGTTACCCAACTAGACATCGCATACCTAGTTACTGTTGTGAGCCAGATTACAGCTGATCCTATAAGTACGCGTTGGGATGTTACAGCTCAGATCCTTTGCTGTTTGCAACGTGATCCAGGCAAAGGATTATTGTATTCAAATTGTAGGCACTCTTTGTATAGCAAGATTTACGGATGCTAATTGGGCAGGGTTTCCCTCAGATCGTCGATCTACCACAGGTTATTGTATATTTGTTGGCAGAAACCTATCGTTCTAGCAGAGAAAGGAGCAAGTGTTGTTTCGCATTTGATTGTCGAATCCAAGTATAAGGCTATGGCCAATACCACATGTGAGTTGGTTTGGATCAGCTCTTGAATGGAAAGCTGGGTTTTGGTCCCACTTCTTCTATGAGATGATACTGCAAATATAAGGCAATCATTTATATAATGTCCAACCTGGTTTTTCATAAGAGGACCAAACATATTGAGATGGATAGTCATTTCATTCGTGAGAAAGTGGAAGATGGGATTATTGATACATATTATATGAAATCGGCAATCTGTTAGCTGATCTTTTCTCGAAGTCTTTGGGAAGGTCACGAGTGAATTTCATTTGTACCAAGCTGGGTATATTTATACTCCAGCTTGAGTGGGAGTGTTACAATATCTCTATTATATATTAGATGAAAGGGGCAATCAAGTAATTGTTGCTGTAATTTGACTTAACATAAGAAAGGGTGCAGAGAATTAAATATTCGATCCATTTTCATTCTCCCCACCCCCCAAGCGCTCCTTCTCACTCTAATCCTAACACTAGATCTCCCTAATACCATAACACATCTTTTCCCCTATTATGGTTGGTTAGATGTATTAGCTCACCACATGGTTTCATTTGCATCGATCATTCCACTCAGCTTCATAGTCCAAATTGTATCAATTTCACTGTTTATATAACCAGTTTCAACAAAAATCCAAAATAAGTGTATAAAATAAACCGATATTTGATCACGCAACAAGATAAGAACTTGGTCCACACTTCTCCAGATCCTAATCACCAGAAAAAAATACTTGGAATTTCAATTGCTCGTTAGGGCTGTCAAGCTATGCATATCAAGATATTCACACACACACACACACACACAAGGAGAGATACTTTAAAATTCTATGACCATACATCATATTCGGCAATGGTATTGTTTAAATATAGACCAAAATCATTCAACTTTAAAATAAATCATATTAAGCGACTTATTGCCAAAACACAGACCCAAAATATAAATTCAACATGTAGTAGATGTTATTAGGCAACAATTTTGAAAGGCAAAAAATAGCATATTAAAAGGGAAAGGGAATCTGATGGGGGTACCTGGAAATGCTTAAATACCAACGGATAAGATAGCGCAATGCTATTATGATCAAGTAAACCCAATTGGACGGCTGCAGTAGTCAGGAAACATATGGTCCCAAAGGCTTTTGTTACACGTGGAAGAGAATTATAGTATCTGATGCAATCATGAAATCATGAAAAGGTGAACAAAGTTGTTACAAAAATCCATATTTAAAGCTAAAATAACAAGAGCGACATTAACAAAGAAAAAGTTATCAGATTAGATTTGTGGGGGAATAACTAAAAACGCTTATATGCCTAAGAAAGTAACCAGTCAGTGACACCAATTCCGACTTGGTATTTTGATAAAATGAGCGTCTAAAATCCTCTGGTTTAGAACACCAACACAAATAGTAAAAGTGTTTTAAAGTAGCATATAAAAATTTCAGTATCAAGATATTATCCGAAATATGCAAATGACACTTTAACACCCTACATTGTCCTGATAAATTCAACCCCATTCATATTCTTCTTCGTGACTTTTTCAAAATGCAAGAAGGGACTTAAAGGCTGAACCAATTCTCTCACTAGAATGTTCAAGACATATTTGGTAATATTTCAATAGCATCCAAAACAGAAGAGAGACTGCATATGCTTTTATCAAATACGAATATTTTTAATATCTGAAACAACTTAATTTTCCAATGGAAAACAGTGAAATATATTAACACCTATATCCACTATTGGCATCCCAACTAAGCCATCTAGCCAATCAACACACTCAACAAACATCGTCATCTAGCATCTGGACTACTGTTGATATATGTCTCTAGTTTTACATAAATCATCAGAATATGTCGGATACTTAAACGCCCAGTTTCTTATTTAAGCATGCTTAAACAGAAGCCACTATACTGAAAATGCCATAGTATTCATTCATAAAAAAATTAGCAAAATAAAAACCAAAGCACACAACACGCTTTAAAAATTAATTTGAAGAATGAGCCTCAATGAATAGGATTTTCAAAGTATCTCTTTCTTGTTCACCGGTCTATCCACCATAATTTTATTCAGATGACACCATACCAGGAATAAGGGAGCATTATGTTTTTTTGTTTTTTTTGGATCATCACCTGAAAAAATATAATCATCGTAGAATACCATCGAGTACACATGCAAGGAACCGAGGGGATCTCACTAGTATAAAATATTAAAAATCATGGAGGCCAACTCCACATCACCAAGAGTTGGCCTTGTGATGAAGTTGATTGCTCCACAGACCTAATCAAAAGTCCAACACTGTGGTTGGCAACATATGCACCACTGGAAGGTTGTTTAGATAGAGAAAGAGATACAACTGACAGAGAATGATGTCAAGTCAGACAAAAGATAAATGATCGGACTGAGGCAAGACAGTGTTGAAATATAATGCACCAATGCCACCACAAAGTTGTCAGGATTCCTATATTAACCACATTAGTTATGATATGAATTTCAACTTATGGTAGATGGTCCATATACATAGTAGGAACATAATCAGATGACCCAATAAAAAGTAAATAAGTTGCATAAGGTTATATGGGTTAATTAGTTAAATACAAACCACCCACTTTTAACATATACAACTTAAGTCAGCATCTTTGTGACTCAAATGTAAACCCAAACTTGCAAACATCATGTAAGACTATAGACTATAGTTACGTTAGCAAGTGAGAATTGTAAGAAATCTATAAAGGATGGCAGTTTAGGTTTGTTTTTTTTTCTCTTTGCCGCCGTGATATTAGGATAGTGAGATAATAGGTTTCCATCTTTCCTAAGATCATTTTCTCCATGAGATGCAAACATTGAACCTTGCGGAGAAATCTCGAAGCCAAGATGTTGCATTAATGAAATCATAATGCCTTTCATTCTCCATTGTATTGTACCAACGGAACCGTCTAATTGATCAAAGTACAATTATGTTATTTCTATATTCTTGCATGCAACATTTAAAACTTGTGCAAGAAAGAACTAAATAATTTAGTAAACATTGTTTGCTCCAATTCTTATATTGATGCACTATCATGAATGTTTCGCAAAGTTTTAAAGGACTATGATAGAGCACGGGAAAAAGTTCAAGGCAATATGGAACAGGTTCGACCAAATTCCTAAGATATGAAATTGCCTGTCTTATGTATAGATAAACAATTATGAAAAATATACAAACATCAAAGGATCTCTCTTTCAAATGCCTTTCAACTTCAAGGCAAAGTTTAGTATAGTATAGGAGAAGCATTGTGGACCTTGTTCCACAACACTCTGAAGATCTGAAAGTCTCTCTCTCTCTCTCTCTCTCTCTCTCTCTCTCTCATGTATATACAAATATACAAAATGCGGGTCAAAATATCATTATCCCCCTAAATCCTAATCAAAATTGTCAAATCATGATATGTGTCATATATCTTTTTTTTTATATCACATCATATATCGTAAGAAATGGTGTTCGCTTGTGCAATAGCTAAGCAATTAAGCATACAAGTATATGTTCATAAAAATATGATTAAACTAGCAATATAAAACAATAAATAAGAAATAAAATGTTTAGTATAGCTCCTGCCACACAACTGACACAATAAAGACATTTGCAAAACTCAAGATACTTAAATCTACAAAAGTAATGTGAACAATTATAATAAACGTCTCAAGAGAATTCAATTTTCAAGAATGAACCACAACAAGCCAAGGATGATGACCAAAAAGATTTTGAAATGAAAATATGTAATTTTTCGTAAACATAAAATAATTGTATTTGTATCTCAAAGATTTTTTTTTGTAAACAAGCCAAAGACAATAGAAAGAAATAAGGAAACTGTCGTGGAGTTCTCATGAAGAACAACGGGTCTCGTGGAGGAGCTCCCTGGAAGAGCTCTTATAGAGAGCAATAGATTCTGTGGAGGAGCTCTCGTGGCAAGTCAAAACGAGCCATTTTAGGAGATCTCTATGTGAGGGAGGCGTCGAAGGGGGCATCTCGCAAGGGAGGTGTAAAGCGGGAAATTAGGGCTTTCGGAAAGAAATCGTGTGTATCTTTATTATAGGATATTAGCCTTTAAGACTCAACCCGATAACGTGCATACCTAACCCAAATCTATATCGCAAATCGTATTTTCGTATTATATCAAATTGTACGATTCGAATCATAAATCGAAGGTTACATTCATAATTCGATATGATCCTCTGACATGCATCAAATTCCCTCCATATCGTATCAAATAGTAGGATATTAACTATATTAATTACCACCATAAAAGGCGGCTCAAAAAATATGAAGTTTAATTATATAAACATAATATTATTAGAATTTCGAGTTCCAATAGTGAATTATTGATCAAAATTAGACAATGAAAATATATTATTGCTCATATAACAAAGGTGAGTAAAATCCGGTTGAGGGTTAAATGAGTGATCCCTTCCCTAACGATATTCACCTCACGCAAGCCGCCGAGGTGTAAATTTTCTCAGAGCTATTGTAGAGTGTTTTTCGCCACCCTATTTAGATAGGAATGTGTTCGCTTGTCAAACATGTACAGATTCCCCTTACCTAGAGTAGGTATGGGTTTATTGACTGTGGGGATTCTAATCTCCGGCATCCACGGACAAAACTGCTATTAATTACCTCTTGCTTCTACACGAAGGAACCTCTGATTAACGGGTCGTGCGAATCATACGAACTCAATATGGAATTTTGTCTGGAAAATAAATGAACGTAAGGTTCACCCCATTTTTATTTTTGTTCCATTATTTATTATTATGTTTCATTTTTTTATTTATCTATTTATATATTTTTTATTCATTTTTTTATTAGGCCCCCTTGAGGAAAGGAGGAAACCCTATGTAGTTACGAAGCCTCCCCTATTAGGGAAGGATCCTGAAGTCGGGGCCTCCTGAAGGATGTTTTTCATCATCTTATTGAGATATGAATGTGTGCGCTTGTCAGGCATATTACAGATTCCCCTGTCTGGAATAGGCTGGGGTTTTATGATTGTGGGGATCCGAATCTCTAGGAGCCGCAAACTAAGCTGCTGTTAATTACCTCTCGTTTTTGGAATGAGAAAACCACCGGTTAACAAATCAAACAGATCATGCGGCCTCAATATGCAATACGTGTGTTGTGTTTGGGAACAAGTTTGAGGATGCTTCGGGCATATCGGGGACCTCGCAAAGTTTTTACGGGGGTCCCGCTATCCAGATAACGGGCCGGGAGCCCCCTTGCGGGATGCGGGGCAGCGTCGTGTTAGAAATTTTTTTCTAACGGGAGAGGTGATGAACGTATATGCGTCAAGTGCGCACTTAGCAAATTGAGCACATGACAAGTGCGCACCAGCCAAAACGCTCACCCAGCACGGTGCACACTCAGCAAAGGGACGTACATGACAAGTGCGCACCTGCCGAAACGCTCACCTAGCAAGGTGCGCATTTAGCAAGGGACGCACATGATAAGTGCTCACCTGCCGAGGTGCGCTAGGTGCGCACCTAGAAAAGTGCAAGGAAGTGAAAGGGGCCAAAGAGTTCCGAATAAGCTAAAAGGTCCAGGGAGGCGCGCACCTAGCAAGGTACGCATTTGGGCAGGTGCGCACTTGGCTCGATGTTCACCCAACGAGATGCGCACCTAGCCAAACGGGCACCTAGCACGATACGCACCTAGCACGGTGCAAGTAGGATCAAAACCCAATGAAGCAACAATCCAAAAACACCAAGATTTTGACTTTTGAAGATCAAAAGAGACCCTTTTCCCTTTTTCGAAGCCTCCTGACGTGCGCACTTAAAAAAAGAAACGAAAAGTAAAAGAGTGACTTGCGCACTAAAGAGTAGCTCAAAACTTAAGATTTTTGTTGTTTGGGGAATCAAGATTAAGATCCAGATTTATCCTTCAAACCATCATGGGAGGCTTTTTATAGGCTTACATCTTTTCGTTTAGCCCCATGGTTTGTACATAATTGGCATTTTCCCCATCCCACACCCATGTGCTTATTTCTTTTTGCACATGAGCCATAAACTTTACAAAATTTGGCTTTTTGCCCGTTTATTTTACATTTATTAATGAAAATTACATCAAACCTATTTATTGCTTGATTATTTCTTTGGCATTGGGCCAGTCTGGACTTGGGCCCGCCTGCTTGGACTTGCGTTGGGGCATGGGCCCGGCTTGTGCTAGGGCGTGGGCCTGGCTTGGATTCGATAGTAGGGTCCGTTTGCTTTAGTTTGAACCTACTTGTTCGCGGTTTGACTTTGACTTTTGATCAATGGAGTGTAAATTTTAACCCCACAAAATGCCCCCCATCAATGAATGCACACTATATGTATAGATCGTGTGCATGAAATTGATGGATCTTCTTTTGTGTGGGGGTTGACTTGATTTGATTCCCGCTTTTGGAAAGCTGGCACTGTCCTTTTTACGACATAGACAGTCAATGCTTAACGTATGTCCGAGATGGAGCGTCGGTGTATGACGCATCCCCGGCACGGAGTGTCGCTGGTTGACGTTTCTCAAAAACGGAGTGTCGGACGTTTTCCCGACAAGGAGTGTCGCTGGCTGACGTTTACCCGCCACGGAATGTCGCTATCTGACGTTTCTCCAAGACGGAGTGTTAGTTTGATGTTTCCCTGGCATGAAGCGTCGCTGGTTGACGTATCCCCGACACGGAGTGTCGCTGTCTGACGTGTCCCCGGCATGGAGTGTCGCCGTCTGACGTGTCCCCGGCATGGAGTGTCGCTGTCTGACGTTTCCCCGAGACGAAATGTCTATCTGACGTTTCCCCGAGCACGGAGTGTGTCTGACGTTTCCCCTTGTACGGAGTGTCACTGTTTTTGACGTATAAGTCGTTGAAATTGGTTGGTTTGATTTGTTTTAGGAGGTTCCAATCTTTCCGGCAGGACTTTTGAGCTTGGAAGCGCTTCCGGGTGGAACTTTAGTTTGATTTGTCTGATTCCTGCTTTGTTTGGCGGGATCTTTGAATTTGAGGCATTGCGGTGTGGGGCTTGGAATTTGGATTTTTGTTTGGCATCAACATCACGATACTGGAATATAGTATCAGGAGCAAATCATCATTTGCCATGAGAGGATTTGAGGGTTTTGGTTTAGCATCAGTATCGCTACACTAGAATATGGTATCAGAAGCGAATCATCATTTGCCATGAGAGAATTTAGAGATTTTGGTTTTGGTTTAGTATCAGCATCGCTACACTGGAATATGGTACCTAGAGCGAATCATTATTTGCCATGAGAGGATTTGGAGAATTTGGTTTTGGTTCAGCATCAGCATCGCTACACTGGAATATGGTTCTAAAAGCGAATCATCATTTGTCATGAGAGGATTTGGGGATTTTGGTTTTGGTTTGGTGTCAGCATCGGTACACTGGAACATCATTTGCTATGCCCGTTGGGTAAAAATGGTTTAAGAGATAGGTTTAAGCCCGTCACCTAAGGCTTTTCAATTTTATGAACCGTAAGGGTCTCATAAAAGCATTCTCTCTACGAGTCGAGAGTATCTCGTAGGTGTATTTTCTCCTTGGGAATCATGAGGACCCCCAAATGTGTTGCTCCTTTATGAGTCGTAAGGATCTCACGCGGGAATACTCCTCACAAGGTCGAAAGGACTTTGCGAGTGTGGGATTTGGATTTTGGGTCGGCATCAGCACCGCTAACACTGAAGCGTAATGCCAAGAACGACTCATCATTTGTCGTGAGGGGGTTTCCTTCATTCCCAGTTTAACGACTTAGAGGTCATATGTTCGCAGTTTAACGACTTAGGGGTCTATTAGATCGAAAGTTTGGAATTTTGGGATTAGGATCGGCAGCAGCATTGCTAACACTGGAGTACCGGTGCTAGGAGCAATTCATCATTTGCCTGTCTGTTGAGGAGCGATGGCTTAGGAGACAAGTTTAGGTCCCTATCACCTAAGGCTTTCAATTTTATGAGCCGTAAGAGTCCCATAAAAGCATTTCTCTTCACAAGTCGAAAGGATCTCGTAGGTGTATTTTCTTCTTAGGATTCGTGAGGACCCCAAGTGTGTTTTTCCCTTATGAGTCACAAGGATCACACGAAGTTGTTTTCTTAAGAGTCGAGAGGATCTCGTAAGTTTTGCTCTCCTCATGTATCGTGAGAACACATGAGTGGGTCTTTCCAAATGAAGTATAATTCCAAGGACGAAGACCGACCGCGGGGCTGGTGATTGCAGTAGAGCATAACTGTGGTTTAGCTTGTTTATGCACGTGGATTGTATACGATGGTCAATTTGAGGACTGACCGAAGGGCTGGTGTAGTGGAATTTGTTTGGGATGGGGATCATTTGTGCCCGTGGATTGTATACGGTGGTCAGTTTGGAGACCGAGCGTAGGGCAAGTGTAGTGGAATTTGGTTGGGATGGGGATCATTTGCTCCCGTGGATTGTATACGGTGGTCAGTTCGGAGAACGGCCGTAAGGCTGGGAGAATTTGGAGGATTTGAATTTTTGTTGGCGTCTGCATCACTACACTGGAATATGGTACCATGAGAGACTTATCATTCGCCGTTTGGGGATTTTTATTTTTAATGAGGTTGCGCCCTTGCGGGTTTTCACAAGCCCGCGGTAGTCTCACGGTTTTTACTCACGAATGCCTTTCAGGTTTTCATTCGTGCCCCTATTTGCTTGTGGACTGACCTCTTATTTAGTTTATTTTTCTTGTTCTTTTTCTTCTTATTCTTCTTTCTTTCTCTGTTTTTTAATTTCCCAGTTTAACGACTTGGCGGTCAAGTATTCCCAGTTTAACGACGTAGGGGTCGTCTATTGATCGCTTATTCAAAATTCTTGAACTTTGATCTCAAGGTGTTTCTACGTTCTCTTTGTCTTTTTGGGAGTATGTGGGTCCCATAGGAACTGTGGTGGACCGGGTGATTTTCTGAAGTGGGGAATTGAACCGTCTGCCCCCAGAGGGTTTTGGTCCTCGTTAGTATAGAGCTGGCGATCATTGCTTGGTCGTTTGCTAACGCGTATTTAGCCAATGAGATCACTCCCTCCTTGTATTGTTTTTCAACCCAATCTTTGAAAATATAGTCTTCGATTATGAGACTTACTATCCTGTGGTATGGGCAATACAGGGGATTGTCGATCATATTTGCTTCATGAGGCCTTTTTGGTTCGAGAAGTTGCAGACTGTTGTTTAGGACGCCCACGAATATTTTACGGACCTTGTCCCTTTTGAAGGAATAGATTTTAGTTAACTTCTCTTCCAGGGGCGATTCTCCTCTCCCTCCTGACACTGGTTTTCGAGGCTGGTCGGAATTAGGCCCACATGTTTCTCGCTCACTTCGGTTAGCAAAGATATTAAAGGATTCAGCGTTGTTGGGATATCCATCTTTGCGGTTGTCATTTTCCGGATACTTGAACTCGTTATATTGGAATTTTGGAAGAGATTCGGGACCCGCATGTTTCAACGTCTGGACTCTTTTAATTAGGTCCTGAAGAGTTTCGAGGTCCGTCGATGACTTGCCCTTGATTTTGTCTCGTGTCAATTTGCCGCTGTCATGCATCAGGACTCCCCTAGATGTTGGTCGCTGTTGACTTTCATGAAGGTGCTCCGCCCTTGGATTGGAGGGAATAGCTGCTGGCCTCTTTGGAGGTAATCCCTGGTTCATGGACCGAACCTTTATCTTATTGTGATTGAATTCGAATGATTTGGGTTGCAAGATTTGCTGCAACATTTACCAGATTGTCGACTTTGGCACGGATCTTGGGTAACTTCTTATCTTTGTCTTGAAATTGCTCTTAAAGCCATTGGAATAATGCTCGTTCTGTAATTTCAGGGATAATGATTGGGCTATCCTCATCACCTGAGCTTGATTCTCCAGGAACCATGGGCTCTTTTTGCTTAGCAGCTTGAGCATGGTCCTTATCATTATCTGAACTAAGCCAGTATTGAGCAACGTCAACCATATCTTCACCATGAGTGTGAAACGTAGGGGGAATTGTTTCTCCAGGTCCGACCATGTAGACCATATGGATTGCGTATTCGTCTGTTGCCTCCTCATTGTCATTGTTACTTGCTGAACCTTTGAACTGGCTCCATGGTTTGCTCCTTTCAGGGAAGGGTGAACAATTGAGAGCGGCCAGTTCCCGAAATACCTCGGCCTCTGTTTATATAAAATTGGCGGTCGCGACTTGATCATTTGTCAACACGCCAGGAGACAATGAGACTTTTCCCGTCTTGCATTGTTTCTCGACCCAATCCTTGAAAATGTAACAGTTTTCGATAGTGTGTCTCAACACTCAGTGGTATGGGCAAAAATTGGGATGCCCAGTTCTCTTTGCTTCACTCGGCCTCTTTGGTTCTGGCAGCTGCAGGCCATTCTTCAGAGCATCTTTGAATATTTTGTGGACGTTGACTCGTCTGAAAGAGTAGTCCTTATTTCTCCTTCCTTCCAAAGTTGGCTCTCGGGATTTTTTAGCCTTCGCTCCGCCCGCTCTCTGCTTATTGAGAAAATTGGTGCTGTTGGAACTTTCGCCTTTCCGATTGTCGTGCCTCCGATGTCTCAGTCTGAATTAGAGATACTGAGTGGACTCGGACTTTGAGCGTTCCAACATTTGGACCTTCTTGGTCAGTTCTTGGAATGTTTTGAGACCTACGGTGCAAAGGAAATGTTTCATCTAGTTGTTTAGATTTTCTATAAGAAGACTGACGGATTGGTCTTGCTCCAACAACGGTTCACATTTGACAGAGAGATTGCGACATCGGCCTATAAAATCTGTGCTGCTTTCGTTGTTCTTTGGCTTGGTCCTTATAAGGTCTGCGATTTTGTCGCTGACACTCATAAACTTTTGCTTGAACATGAATTCTAGTTGAGCGAACGTCGTGATCGAGTCATCCGGTATGCTTGTATACCAATTGAAAGCAACATCGGTCAAACTATTGACAAATTACCGAAAAAGGAGCGCATCATTTCCCCCTGTACTCGCGGATGATACTTTAAATTGGGCAATGTGTCGGTTTGCATTTCTCGTCCCGTCGAACCTTTCAAATTTGGGGACGACATAGCCACTGGGAAATTCCACAAGATCGTATTGTGCAGGGTATGGTATCCCACTGCTGCAGACCTCTTTCTACGTCTCGGCCTCGACAACCAATGTATTAACCTTGTCGGTGATCAAATCCACGATTTGATCCTGTGTTGGCGAGCGGCTGTCATCGGCAGTCAACACATTTCTTGAGGCAGAATGTGGCAGACTTTCATGCGGCGCGCCCACTTTTGGATTTGAGGGAATAGGCGTCGGCTGCATCGGGACACCGTTTTCCGGTTCATGACCAGAAGCTCTGCGCTTGATTAGGCGGCTGAAAGGTAACTTGGGCCGTAAACTGTAAGACGACGTTTGTCAAGTCATCAATTTTCGAGTAGAGCTTGGCCATCTATTTATCTTTGTTTCTGAGCTGTTTTGGGAGCACTTGAAGAAGTTGCTGCTCTGCGGGGCGGAATATTGGCTTCTCTTCGCTTTCTGAGCCAGACTCCTCATGAAATGAGAGATCTTTCTGCTTATCAACCTTGCTGGAAGGGTTTTCATTATCGTCCAGAGGAGGCTGGTGTTGGGAAGTGGCAGCCATATTCAAACCAGGTTGGATTTGAAATGTGGTGGCCCCATCCTTGCTCTTGCCACGTGTCCCCAGCATGTAGGCAGTGTGGACCACATATCCAACAATCTCTTTATCTTTGCCGCCTGATCTTTTGGACCGTCGTCATGGCCCTTCCTTTTCGGGAAAGGACAGGTGACTAAAGACGGTTAGCCTGGCTGGGTCCTTAGGTGGCGTTGTCCGGATCACAACTTTCTTGACTCTTACAATCATGGCATTCTTCTGAACTTATTTCAGCGGTTCAAAAGAGTTAACAAGCTTTACAGCCGATTCAGCTGTTGTTGCGGGTAACCTTGTTCTTGGAATCTCGTGAAGTTCAGCCTAGCAGGGGCCCTAGCCCTTTTATTGGCTCTGTATCTGAGCCTTTTCTATCTTAGCTTCTCAATTTTCAGGGCTCGGCGAGCATCCGTTTTCCGAGAAGCCACCTTGAGTTGATTGACGGGGAGCTTTGAGAAGATACCCGATCGAGCAATTGTCAAGGACACCGCCGGAGCTTGCCCGAGACGCTTTGTAGCTTCGTTGGTGTTGATAGCCTTCCCCCTGGAGCAATGGAGATTCGTTCGGAAATGGATTTGTGCTTGGGCTAAAAGGTCTTCGTAACCACAACATTTGGCATCTTGCCTTTTGAAGCCGGTTTATCTGTGACCGAGGCTTGAAGAGCAAGAATGATGTCGGCCGAGACATATAAATCCAAATTGTAGCGGCGGTTCCTCCCACTGCCATCCGAGACTTGCCGGAAGAATTGTTCGAGGGTCCGTCTTTATCATATGGGAGACGAGAGTTGCCGTGAGAGCTGAGTTCATCTTTGGAGACATTGTTGAGAATTGATTGCTTGAAAGCCCTGCATGGAAGAGCATTATTTTAGTATAAACATCGATATGTATGTTGATTGAGTTCGCATGAATATTTAACCCGAAATATGGGAGAGAGAAGTCTCGCCGGGCGTGCTAGAATATGTAAGGTGTTTTTCGTCACCTCATTGAGATGGGAATGCGTGCGCCTATCAGGCATATTACAGATTCCTCCTGCCTGGGGTAGGCTGGGGTTTTATGAATGTGGGGATCCGAATCTACGACAGCCGCGACTAAGTTACCGTTAATTACCCCTCGGTTTTGGAGCGAGAGAAGCTCCGATTAACAAATCAAATAGATCATGCGAACTCAATATGCAATATGTGCGTGTTGTGTTTGGGAATAAGTTTGAGGGTGCTTCGGGCATATCAGGGGCCTCGCAGAGTTTTTACGGGGCTTCCGCTATCCGGATAGCGGGCAAAGGTTCAAGAGGGCTAGCAACCCTCTTGCGGGGTGCGGGGCAGCGCCCCGTTAGAATTTTTTCCTAGCGGGGGAGGTGATGAGTATATATACGTCAAGTGCGCACTTAAGAAAAGTGAGCACGTGACAAGTGTGCACCTGCCGAAAAGCTCACCCAACAAGATGCGCACTTGGCAAAGGGGTGCACATGACAAGTGTGTATCTGCCGAAACACTCACCTAGTAAGGTGCGCATTTGGCAAGGGACGCACATGATAAGTATGCACCTGCCGAGGCACGCACCTAGCAAAGTGCAAGGAAGTGAAGGGGCCAAAGGGTCCCGAATGGACCAAAAGGTCCGGTCATGTACGCACTTCCCAAAGTGCGCATCTTATTTGGGCCGGTGCGCACTTGGCTCAAAATGCACCCAACGGGGTGCGCGCCTAGCCAAATGGGCACCTAGCATGATGCAAGTAGGGTCGAAACCCAATGAAACAACGGTCTAAAAACACCAAGATTTTGACTTTTGAAGATCAAAATGGACTCTTTTCCTTTTTTCGAAGCCTCTTGACGTGCGCATTTAAAAAAAGAAACGAAAAATGAAAGACTTACGCACTAAAGAGTAGCTCAAAACTCAATATTTTTGTTGTTTGGAGAATCAAGATTAAGATCCAAATTATCCTTCAAATCATCATGGGGGCCTTTTATGGGCTTACATCTTTTCGTGTAGCCCCATAGCTTGTACAAAATTGGCATTTTGCCCATCTCATGCTCATGTGCTTATTTCTTTTTGCACATGAGCCATGAGCTTTACAAAATTTGGCTTTTTGCCCGTTTATTTTACATTTATTCATGAAAATGACATCAAACCTATTTATTGCTTGATGATTATTCCTTTGGCATAGGGGCCAGTCTAGACTTAGGCCCACCTGCTTGGACTTGGGTTCGGGAGTAGGCACAGTTTGTGTTGGGACGTGGGCACGGCTTGGACTCGACAGTAGCGTATGTTTGCTTTGGTTTGAACCTACTTTTTCGCGGTTTGACTTTGACTGGCTTTAGGTCAATGGGCCGTAAATTTTAACCCCAACACCTCCCCTTTGGTAGGGGGGTCCCACGGGTAGAGAGAAACATATTTTTTTATTATATTTTTTCCGGTGATTGATGTATATATTTCTATTTTTAAAATGCAATTTGTATTTTTATCTAATTTTGTAAACAAAACTTAACAGACGGATTTCGACAGAATTTTAGCAACATGACAGCTGGATTTGTCGATTTATCGTGTGAAAAGGTGTAATACGGAATACTCCGCACCCACCAAAAAAGAAATACGGACCGAGATCCGCATTCCAAAAGAAAATACGGATTGAAATATACATCCCGAGCAGCCGAAAGGTAAATACGGATCAAAATCCGCATTCCCGAGGGTTTCCCCAAAGGAAAAGCCCGAAGGCTTCCCTTTTGATGGGATCACCACAACTTCTCCGATTAGGTCCCAAGAAAACTAAGGTTCTCTTGAATCTTCAAGACTTGGATCTTGAATAAATAAAATCAAAAGGGGTCTCCGCTTCCTTCTCTGTATTTTTCTGGATTTTTGTTGCAGTGGTTTTTTTTAGATGAATCCCCCTCCTTTGCTTTCTTTTTATTTTTGGGTCTTAATGAACAGGGCGAATAAGAGACAAGGATCTCTATTTTTTTTATATGGGTTTGAGATTTGAATGTGTTTATTGTAGGGAGATAAAGAAGGTTTTATCAAAAAAATTAGAGGAAAGACCTGCGAGAGAAGTAGAAAGAGAAAAAGAGATGACGGCTCAAAAACCTAGAAAATGATCAAGAAATGAATAATCTGCTTTATTCCATCACGAGGTTGGCTTTTATAGCACACTTTACACTTGGCCGTTGGGCTTTAACAATTTTGGATTTTTGCCATTATGTTATATTTATTTCTAAAAATTACATATAAATTTATTTATTGCATAATTCTTTTCTCCTTTTGGTATGGTGCCGGCTCTACTTGAGCTCGAGGCGATTTGGGTGTGGGCTCGATTGCTTGAGGTCGGACCCGGATCCACATGGACGTTGACTTTGACTTTTCGACCTTCGATTTTTTATTTGGAATTTTGGAATGGGGTGTAAATTTTGACCCTAACAGCTATGAAATCTCATTTTATCAAAAATTTTAACATTGCACACATAATTAGGAGCAACCCAGACCGAATCTTCAGATTTTCAAACAATTGATAAAGATAACATGAAAAACATATGGAAGAAATAAGAGATTAAGAGACGAAAGGAATGATTGAATCATTATTTTTAGCTTAGGGTCATAAGCACTTTATATTTTTACGAACAAGTCAAACATAACCATTTGGGTTACCTCCTGCTGCAGCCTAATTGAATGAGACTAGTTGGTTAAGGCCTAATAGCCATAGTAGAACATAGTAAAAGAGTTTGGGTAGTTAGGATATGCTTGATGTTGTCGTGTTGTAAGAAGCAATATACAGTGGTTTGGTTTTGATAGATTACTTAGAAATATAAGGAAATAAGTGGAGAGTTGGTTAGAAAGGAGATAGGTATGTTATCTGTTGTGGAACATGAGCGAGTTTTGTTTTCCAATTAAGCCGTCCCTGTTGTAATTCCACATTTCATAACAAATCTCTCGTCTTTTCAACCAATCTCTCCATTACTTACCCAAAATCTCTCTAACATATCAAAATTAAATCATCCTCCGTCTCTCTAACAACATAAAACTAAGCATCATAACTAGACGTGCTAAATAATTTTTTCCCCTTTATTTTGGCCGTCCCTACATTAATTTAGGCTATATTTATCTATCGCTCCCAGCCTTAACGACGAGAATACTACAATAATCTCATTCCAATAAGTTGCAACATGCTACAAAAATACTAACATTTGCTTGGACTTATTTCTAAGTTTGTATTATAATACCTACGACCCTAAGCTATTAAGGCCTCATTTGGCAAGAGGGTTATGGTTTCTGAAACCAAGGTTTCGTAAAGCTTCAAGACCAAACTCCAAAATTTGTAACAAATGTTTGTTTGGAAACCAAAATAGAGTTTCCCGAACCGTGATTCAAAAAGTTTCGAAGGCCCAAAGCACCTTTTTTTAAACTCCGAAAAAACTGGAGTTTCTCAACGTTTCAAACTGCTTTCTTTTCTAAATCTTATTTTTCAATGAAACCTGATTTCAAAACTATGTTGCCAAACGACCCCAAAATTTTGTGAAGCCCCATTTTTACATAACGGTTTCTCACATACACACAAATCATGGTTTCAGTTTAACTTACACGAAACTGAGATTTTAGAAACCTTGTTGCCAAACTAGGCCTAACAATAAAAAGAGATTATTTCTAAGGAATTATTTAACCATGTGATCTTTTAAATCCTTCAAGGCTTTCCACAAAATTACTTAAATTACTTTCTGTAACACCCTAGTTCATTTATACCAGTTCCAGTTCTCGTATTTGCTTATATTTTGTATTTTCTTGATTTATCATGTTTTGGGTGCGAATGGTATTTCACTTTAGTATCGCATCCAATCTGACCCGCTTGCTTGAAACCTGTCTTGATTCATATTTACGATTTATCCTGATCTGTTACATGGAGTCGTGCACTTTCATTTTAATTTATACATCTTGCATACTGGCATTTTATCTGGCATTTGCATTTTTTACAATATAACATTTTAAGTCACATAAAATATTTTAAAAATACATTTCATGTCTTGCATGATACCCCTAGCCTCGTGGTAGCATCCGCGCATTTTGTTCTCGTCCCGTTCAGTGAAACGGACTTGTTTGGATGGCTACGCGCACGTACGTGCATCCGTTCTTAGGGGTATGCATTTTGGTTACCCGAGCATTCATTTTGAATTTTCAACGTCGCATATATTTTTTATATTTTAAAACTGAATTTTTAGACCCGACCCGGACGTGTTTTGGAGTAAGTTTGTATTTGCCAAAATTTCAAAACGTACTAATATTATATTCTTTAATTCCATTCTAAATATACGTTTCTTTTAAAACTAAAATATTTGAGCTGTGAATTTATATGATTGCTGTAACTAGAGTATATATTTGTTCAAATCCTTCTCTAACAAATATATTTGTTTAAGTCTTTCTTTTAACAAACACAGGCACTCTCTCTCTCCACTCTATAATATATATTAATATCTTTTCCTTAATCTTTTACCAACAGAACCTCTCTCTTTTCTGATCTCTCTCTCCCTTTCTTTCTCTCTTTCTCTCTCTTCCTTTTCTCTCTCCCCCTCTTTCTCACACCTCTCGCAAACCCTGTTCATGCGGATCCCCTCACCTTCCTTCTCACCCCTACAATCACCTCCCTAATCACACGTTCTCTCTCCTTCTCAAAATATTTTTCCCGCCGCCTCAACTCGTCTCGCTTGAACCCACGCTCGCGCTCTGCCCTCGCCTCTCCGCCGCCTACACCCTCGACCTCGCCTCCTCTCCCAGCTCGCCTCTCTCTCTTCTCTTCTTTCCCGATGCACACCCATGAAAACCCAACCTAAGAACCCATCTTCACAACTGCCATCACCACCTTTGCCGTCATCGTCATCGCGCCGGCGACCCCTCGTCATCACCACGGCCTCCTCCTTCCCCTCTCTCCTCTCTCCTCGTTCTCATCCTCGAGCTCTTCTCTGCACAGAACCTATGCCTGCAACCTACTGCGGCCATCTTTCTGTCCCATCGCCGGAGCCCGACCACTTTGCCGACCATCCCAACCTCATCGACACCCTCGTCTCCATCTCCTCTTCCTCTCCTCTTCTCCTTCCTCCTTTCCCCGAGCCTAACCCTAGCACCCAAACCCTAACTTCTCATAACCGAAACCCTAGCCTTCATCTTGATTGCATTCTCACCGTCGATGACCAATCTTCATTGTAACCCCCTCGCATCTTCTCTGTCTTCAAGCACCACACCATGGAACCACAGTGCTAACACCGGCCTTCTTCTTTCCTCTTCCTCTCCTTCTCTTTGCTTCTTGATTTCTTGGTTTTCCGGTCACTGCCGGAGCCGTGACCGTCACCGACGACCCGGGAGATCCTGTGAACAACCCCAACCAGCGTGGTCATACTCTTACCTTTCCTAGACCCGTCTCGTGCGTGCGTGTGGTTTTGTGACGTTTACCCGACGTCGGACGTGCCGTACGAATCCGTCGTGTGTTCCGTTCAGGCAAGTTAATCTTGCTACATGCTATATAACTCATTATATACCTATTTAAATAAATATCATACCTGTATTTAAAATCATGCACCCCATGTTTAGTTTTATAACTTTTCGATATTCCGTTTGCATCTATTCATATCATTTCAGATCTAGGTCATGAAAACCTATCTTGTTACATACTAGATTACAATATACTGCATCCATATCAATATTTACATCTCATATTGCTTAGTTGTATATCCCACATTACCATTTTACAGTTTTACTGTTTTCGGATACCCGTTTGCATCCATCTCATTTAAATATATATAACTGCATCTATAGATCACATTAATACATAATACTATGATATTAACACCCCATGTTTAATAAAGTGTATCATAATTAGTATTAGAACTATAAATGTAACCCTAATCAATGATTGTGCATTCATATCATTGATTTTATATCTATTTGCATACCATGTCACATTATTTCATTCTATTGTTATATTAGTACTCCATACTTGAGTTTGTGCACCCATACTTATTACAGTTTGATTATGAGCACCCACCCGACACTTGTGCACTACCTGACATGACCTGATACACTACTAATAATATGACTTGATACCTGTGCACTACTTGACACGACTTGATACATGTACACCACATGACATGACCTCATGTACCACAGCTTGACATGTTACCTGATCTTGTTACTAATGCCGACAATCGTGACATGTTGTCCCTAAGGACATTTCCTGTTGTCTATACAAACAAACATGTTCATGCTTGATCCTGTGTTGGCATTAATCTCAGATTTATAAATACCTGACTTACACACATGACTTAGGGTATGGGGAAATCAAGAATGTAGCTGAACGTAACTCAAAGGGCTATTACATCATTTTACCGTGGTCCCGTGGGGAATGAACGGGACATAGACCGATGGGTTACGATGAGAATTACATTAATTGATTTCGAATAACTTTAGAGTAGATAACCCTATAGCACAGTTTAGACTACTCACTGCACTTCACCTGTTTATATCCTATTCACTGATATATACATTCATGTTACTGTTTACCTGTTATTGATGACTTGTTACTGTTTATACTTCATGCCTGCATATTTCATCACCTCCTGCTTTCTTAGAATTATTGATATTATGACGCACCGACGTATAGGTTTTGCATAGCCCAGATTCTCTACCTTTGTCGCAGGCTGATCAGGAGTATTTCCGCCATCAGGCCGAGCAATGAGGATCCAGTTAGTACCCATTTTAGCTATGTTTACTTTCCAGGTGTTATTGCTCATTGGATCTATTGCTTCCGCATATTATTTCTTGACTCGTTTATTATGGCTCATGGACATGTACTAAATAGTTTATTTTATTTCTACTGTTCTTGATATCTCTAGACAGCCGTAATGTGACCGTGGAAGGATATTTCCTAGTCACAGGTAGCATGGTTGGCTCTGTCACGTGCCTATCTTAGCGCACTCTGGGAAGCGAGGCATGACAGGGTTTGTTTGATATCAGAGCCATAGGATATAGGTTAATCGGGTTTGATTCTTTTGTAGTTGGGTATTGGACCCAATACACGAATCAGAATACTCGTAATTAGGAACATGTCCTGCCACATTGTTATCGTGATTCTTGAATCATATCTTCCTCTTAACCCCTGTCTTGACGATATGCAAACAACTTTGCATCTCGGCTTGAAATCTTTTGGTTCTCTATTGGTTATCCTTTCATATTCTTTTGATTCTGATACTAGGATTTAGGCGACTTAGACGGAGTTATGTGATTGTAACTATGAACTGCAGCATGGTTACAATACGGTACTCTATTTAAGTAATTTGGAGTCCTAGTCTTGATTCACTTCCTTGTTCATGGTCGTTATATTGCCTTACTTCTCTTGCTTTCTAGTTCATGTTTTATCGCGAGCTTGAATCCTGTGTACCGTGCTTATCTTTTCTTTCTTGTTATTCGGGTTAATATTCTTTTTGTATATATTTATAAATATAAAAAAATATAAAATCTTTTTGTTATTTTTGATAATTTTTGTGAGCAAGTCTGCAGATTTTTGCGGATTTGCAAACGGCGATTGTGGGGAGCAAAGTGTACGTTCAAGGCTAAGGTGATTGCAAAGTACAGTTCCAAAGATCCGGATAGTTTGACCCGCGCAAGCGAACTTTTCAAGCTTACCGGATTTGATTCAACGGGGGTTTCTTAACCCAAAAACTTAACGGTACGTACTTTACTAACACCTTCTTCTCAAATCCGACGCATCCAATATACTATTCTTTGCAGGATTCTTTACAAGTTCGCTAGCAAACGCTAAAAATTGACTAACCCGTATTTGTTGCAGTGTCGTGCTTAAACTAAAAAACGATTGTTTGATTCTTTATAGAATTTTTTTTTGAATTGCACATTGCATACATTAATACGGACTTAAGGCCAAGCGAACCCCACAACATACAGTAAAGAATTTCATCACCTTTTCCGTGGCCCACAAATCACGAACTTGAGCATAACGTTTACCCGCACAAAATTTTAAAGAAACTAGATTTTAAGCCTTAAGGACTTCGCGCTCACTAGGAGAAGTTAACTGTGTTTAGAACCTCGCTTAACGGTATATTGTTTACGGGGTGTCTAGGAAAGTGTTAACGGCGAAACCGCCAAAAGAGAAAGGGTTATTTAATTAAGGAACTTCGCGAAAGCGTTGGAAAACCTCCCCTTATCTCTGCACTTACCTGGCCTCGTGATCAGTGTATCTTGAGCCCGTTTCTCGACACAGTTTTACTTCGACAATCAAGTTCTGGAGCAGGTCTAGTTGACCAAGGTGAACCCTAGAACGATTATGTGTGTGGTATTTTTGTGTCGTGATTGTTTTTGTCCAGATTTTTTTTGTGTGTATATTTCATTCTTTTGTTAATAACTACAAAAAAAAATCACATTCTTTTTCCCCTCCTTTTCTCTGCCTTTCTTTCTTTCTCTCTTCATATCATGGGTACCCCACCTCGTAAAACTCTTGCCGAACTTTGGTACCCACAACCAGACTTTACTTCTTATGGTTCTTGCTTTGGCCGAACGTCGAACGATCCCTCCATGCCCAAAATCTCTTTGAAAGATCGGATAGACACGTCTAGGACAAACACTTGCCCTCCGCAATCCACTTTGTATCAACCTTTTCAACATCCCCCACCCTCTTATGTTGATACCCCTTTTGCAAGTCGTCTTTTGTCCGTCGCTGAACATATTGAACAATCCTGTAGCCGATCTTTCTCTCCTTTCACCACTACAAATTCTTGGGATCAACAATTCCATTCACCTTCTTATCCAAATGTTGATCCTACCCCTGTCCAGCCATTCAATTCCTACCAGTCCTACTCGACTTTTGCACCTTCCCTAGACATTGCTTCTGAACCGCCATTTGGGAGTTTTCAGTATCCAAACAACTTTGAATTTTTTACTGAAACCCCTTCACAACCCATGTCTAGTCTGGAACAGTCTTTGGAAGACTTTAGGGTAGCGTCGTACCAACAGATGATGGATTTGAATGCGTCCATGGCCGCCCTCATACAACCTAGTGACCCGGTAGCTAGTTTTCAACTAGCTCCAAATTTTCCAATGTATGAAGAGGCGGTAGGACAGGTTGAGAATTTGAGTGGAGAGAGTGAGATGTACCCCTTCCGAATCAAGCCTACCCGTTTCAACTTGAATCCCACAACTCCGGTTTTGAATGTCTATCTAATGTTCCAAACGATCCATTGATTAAAGATAGAACAGATAATGAGTTTGGCGACTTTGTAGTGTTTGATTTACCTGATTGTGAAGGGTCCCTTCCAAGTGAAACCGTTCCTAAACATTTTGACCTCTACACCTCCACTTTAGAACCTGAATTGATTGATATCCATGCTTTTGTTGAGGTGTCTGAGAATATAGATTTTCACTTGATTCAGGATATTGACGCTGGGAATATTTTGGATGATGAACATGTAGATTTGGCAGAGTTTTTCTCTCCAATTCATCATCCCGAGTCATTAACTGTTTTTCCCGAACCCCACATGCGTCTTGTTTTTGATGAAATTTGCATGGATAAGCTGAATTTTGAGGAAACTTTTGAGGATATTTTTAAGGATGAACCAGTTTTAATTGATGAGTCGGATTTTCCAATTCATCATGTTCCTTTCATTGACTGTGTACATCCTCCTGAACCCTTAATCGATACCCTTTCTCAATCACTTCCCCCCATCCTTTCCATCGTTCCGACATTGCAAGAAACCGTATCATTTTCACTTCCTGTGTCTGGTTTACCAAGTTCGGCTTACCCATGGTTTCTTACGAATCTTGAGGGATTTGACCCCATTTCTCGATGGGTTAATAGATTAGCGCAAACGCTTCTTACACATCAGTCATCACAAATTGTGCTAATCTATTCACTCCATTTCCACCCTCAAGTTCGTATTCCCTTCCGCCATTCTTCTTCTCATATACCGAGACCGTATCCCGCTTCTATCTCAATACGGTCTCGCGTATTCTCTATTTCTTACCTCTTCGCATTCTTTCACCAGCCACTGCTTTATCACGATAAGATCTTTGAATGGTTGGTGCTTACTTTTGGCCTGTGTAAGGCCTTGTATAGCTTGATACTGTTCTTTCCCCCCTAATCCTGAACTTCAACGCTTAACAGTGGAAACACTGTTTTACTTAAGTTTGGGGGGAACCATTTTGTATATATTTTTTGTTTTCCTTTTTTGTTTTGTATATAATTTGTTTCTAGGGAGCGCCGACAATTTTGACCCTCTTGGTATAGCCTGACAGTGAGGGCACTGTCAGGCTTAAGTTTGGGGGGGTGATCGGTAAGCTTTCTTCCTTCGCATTCATTTGTATATTTTGCATTTACATACCTTATTAAAAACCCACAAAAATCAGAAAATTTTCTAAAAACATAAAAACTTTTCTGTCAAGTTAGCTAGTGGGAGAACTCTGATTCAACATTTCGACGGTTTTGTTTGATAAGATAAGAATAACTAAATCTTATTTCTAGATTTTGAAAACCTGAAAGATAACTCTCCTTTGAAGTTAACTATAACTGATATACGTCTTTACATCACACTACACGTGTCGTGAGTTTTGGAAATTAGATAACAAGTCTTTTATGTCTAAAAACTTTTAAATGGATAAATGATTTTCTGAGAATCAAATAGGTTTGTTCTGAAATAAGTAATATCAAGAATAGTTTATGAAATGAAGTGAATATGAAGGGATATTATTGATGCCTTAATTGGAACTAATTCTGAAAAATAACCCATCTGGAACTTGATTGGAATAATTACACACCGAACCCACTAAACACGTCTTTTATCCAAAAAATAATTGAACTGCCGGTTATATCTCCGTTCGTATTGAATCATCATGATTTTCACGCCAAATTGTCTTTTGTTTTTGGACCTAGGTAACTTGAGTAATTAAGTCCGCTGGGGTGTTTCTACACCTAATGCCCTAAAGCCAACTGGTTTGGATGCATTGGCCCAAAGCTCGTTAAGAAGCCTAGAAAGTCCAGTTTAAAACAAAGTCAAGCAAGTGTTCTTTCCGAGTAAAAATTCCTAACGGTTCTTTGTGTGAGAATAATCTTGACAAAAGACAGGTTTTATAAAAAATATTTCTAGCGGAGATATGAAGGTTTTATTCTATGATAAAGACTATTGCACGTTCACAGAGGTGTGTATGAAATGAAAGCAAGAAAAAGGTGGAGTGAAAAATAAGACCTAGTTTCCTGTTAGGGAAGATAGAAATTCTGAAGTTGAAACTTTACTGGAAAACGAAACTTGAAAAATACTTAACTCTTTATAAAACTTATGTGATCCTTTTAAAAATTTTATCTGGGCTTTATTGTGTGACATGATCGATCCTTCTGGAACTTAACGACACTATTTGCACTGCACGTAAAGACATATAAAATCTTTAGTTAAATAAGAAGCGAGGTGTGAAAAATAAGGGTTCGATAGTCTAGACTTAGGATCATAGAATTGTTATTTTCTGAAACAAAACTTTAGGGTTTGAATCATAGTTATTTCGCAAAACTAGCTTGACCGGATTTTGTGGGTAGTATCCGCTGAAAACCCTCAGGAGACAACACTCCTCCTACTAGGGACACCTAGAGGTTTAACGGCTTGTTGCACATGCTCAGTGCAATCGCGTTCCCTGCGAAAGTGCGGTTAGGATTTTTTTTTTTTGTGAATAATTGGTTTTGCTCGGGACGAGCAAAAGTTAAGTTTGGAGGTATTTGTTCATAACAGAATATTGCATTTTATACCGCCCATTCTTATGCTCATGTGTTTATAAGTAGGTGCTTTTAATCCGTGTTTGTTACATATTTACAGATTACAGGTTTCCAGTACAAATATTGCAAATCAAGACAAAATCTCCACAGTTACGCCAAATACAGAATATCTGTTGACAGCAGATAAAAGCCAGGTTCCGGTCATCCGTATCCGTCCAGTGCCAAGTACCAGTTTCAGAGACAAGACATATCACAGTGGTCATTCGTGTCTCAGACAAGCACAGAGCACGAGGGGGGCAGCACAAGAATCAATGGGTGCGCGGAGCTCGAGGGAGATAGAAGTCAAAAGTGAAAAAAAATAAAGCAATCTTGGACTAAGAAATCTGAAGATATTCTGGAAGACTTGTTGCAGTTTAAAGATATCAAACACAAGAAAAAATGAAACCAGGGAAGCACACAAAACCCGAGGATCCAAATCCCCTATACGGCCGCGGATCCGCGGCCAATAGGGGGTATAGGCCGCGGATCCGCGGCCATATTGACGCCGCAATTGATGAAATTTTAGGGGCTTTTTGGTAATTTCATGATGTGCCAGATTCTTGCCCTAGGTTTCCAGTTCCCTGCCTATAAATATCCCAGAACTTGCCAAGCAATGGAGTTCATTCTTAAGCCTCTTTTTTGTTAGTTTTTAGTCTTCTTCTTTTTCTTCTTCATTCTTTCCTCCATGAAAATGTAGCGAGAGCATTGAGTGGATGTTAAATGAAGATGAGGGTTTTTTGTATCATTCTTTTGCTTAGCTTCCCCCTTGAGCCATTTGATCGCATGCCAAAAGCGTGTCGGATGTTCAAAGTTCTAAAGTTATAACCGCGATCAGGACGGTGTCGCTTTGCAGCTAGCCGGTTGAGCACGGGTCGATCCACAGGGAGATGGTTGTATGTCCGTTTTTGTTTTAGACGAGTCAATAAAGAATGTGTATATGTTTGTTCAATTCTATCCTAAGTGTTTTATATGCAAGTATAAAGTTGTTAAGAAAAAGATACGAAAGTGCAAGCTAAAGAAATCCGCACTCAAAACCTTTGAGCCGAGTCTTGACTAATTGAAGCTAGAGCAATTGGCAACAACATGGATTAGGGGATTTAAGCACGGTATTCGTGGAATCTGGCTTATTTACCCTTATCCTTCCGTTCTTGTCTCTTGCTTTCGCCTCCGGCCAAACCGAACGCAACCGGTCGCGGTTAGGAATCACCGTTACCTTGGTAGGATAGGGTGCCTAACGGAGCGCTTGCGTATCGTTTGGGCGAAGTTCAATGGAAAATAACGGGAAAAAGAAATGAGCAAAAAAACATTAACTTACAATATCGTATTTATTCTTAACAACAATAATTACAATCATTCACAAAACGAACCAAAAAGAGAGAACAAAAAGATAAACAAAGAAAAGAAAAGATTACAAGCAAGTAATTAAAGTGCATGGTAATAAATTGCAAGTAATAAAAGGCAAGAATGAAAAATGCAAGAAAGTAACACTAAGAACCATAGAACTCAAGAAAAGCCATGGGATCAATAGCCAACCCTTAAACTTGCAAGCTCAATCAAGAGGTTGCAAGATCAAGAGAAGGGTAAAGAACTCATGTGAAATGAAGCACAAAAGAGAGAACAAAATGATACAACCCCTTAAGATCAATGATCAAAGCTTAAACTTGCAAGCTCACTTAAGAGGTTACAAGATCAAGTTAAGGTAGAGAGCTCAAGGGGGAAGCTAAGCAAAAGAATGATACAAAAAACCCTCATCTTCATTTAACATCCACTCAATGCTCTCACTACATTTTCATGGAGGAAAGAATGAAGAAGAAGAAGACTAAAAACTAACAAAAAAGAGGCTTAAGAATGAACTCCATTGCTTGGCAAGTTCTGGGATATTTATAGGCAGGAAACTGGAAACCTAGGGCAAGAATCTGGCATATCATGAAATTACCAAAAAGCCCCTAAAATTTCATCAATTGCGGCGCCAATATGGCCGCGGATCCGCGGCCTATACCCCCTATTGGCCGCGGATCCGCGGCCGTATAGAGGATTTGGGTCCTCGGGTTTTGTGTGCTTCCCTGGTTTCATTTTTCCTTGTGTTTGACATCTTTAAACTGCAACAAGTCTTCCAGAATATCTTCAGATTTCTTAGTCCTAGATTGCTTTATTTTCTTCACTTTTGACTTCTATCTCCCTCGAGCTCCGCGCACCCATTGATTCTTGTGTTGCCCCCCTCGTGCTCTGTGCTTGTCTGAGACACGAATGACCACCGTCATATATCTTGTCTCTGAAACTGGTACTTGGCACTGGACGGATACGGATGACCGGAACCCGGCTTTTATCTGCTGTCAACAGATGTTCTGTATTTGGCGTAACTGTGGAGATTTTGTCTTGATTTGCAATATTTGTACTGGAAACCTGTAATCTGTAAATATGTAACAAACACGGATTAAAAGCACCTACCTATAAACACACGAGCATAAGAATGGACGGTATAAAATGCAATATTCTGTTATGAACAGACCCAATACACGAATAAGAATACTCGTAATTAGGAACATGTCCTGCCACATTGTTATCGTGATTCTTGAATCATATCTTCTTCTTGACCCCTGTCTTGACGATATGCAAACAACTTTGCATCTCGGCTTGAAATCTTTTGGTTCTCTATTGGTTATCCTTTCATATTCCTTTAATTCTGATACTAGGATTTGGGCGACTTAGACGGAGTTATGTGATTGTAACTATGAACTGCAGCATGGTTACAATACGGTACTCTATTTAAGTAACTTGGAGTCCTAGTTTTGATTCACTTCCTTGTTCATGGTCGTTATATTTCCTTACTTCTCTTGCTTTCTAGTTCATGTTTTATCGCAAGCTTGAATCCTGTGTACCGTGCTTATCTTCTTCAGGGTTTGGCTTCAGGTGAAGTCGTTTCAGGTATGCTACTTGTTCATGTTTTTCCCACATTAGAATTATTCAATTCTGGTGCATCCCTTTGTTTGAAGTTGTCTTGGGAATGGATTTTCTCGGCACTTTCCACGCTCACATTGATTGTAGAGCAAAGAAAGTGATTTTCCAGATTTCCGGACATCCGGAGTTTATCTTTACTGGAGGAAGCAGTTCTGTCGGGCCAGTCGAGTTTAGGGCTAGGCCGACAAACAATGTTCTTTCGTCAATGAAAGTTGATAAGGAGGAAGCGACAGCTGTAGTTCGAGATTTCATGGACGTGTTCGAGGACATCTCAGGTTTACCGCCGAACGGGACGTAGAGTTCGCGATCGATCTTGTTCCTGGTGCAGCGCCAATCTCAAAGGCGTATTATCCAATGGCACCAGTGGAATTGAAAGAAGTCAAGAAGCAGCTTACTGAATTACTTGAGAAGGGTTGAATTCGCAGCAGTAATTCACCTTGGGGAGCTCCAGTTCTTCTAGTCAAGAAGAAAGATGGCACAAGGAGAATGTGCATCGATTATCGAGAATTGAACCGGGTGACTATTAAGAACAAGTACCCGATCCCTCGCATTGGTGAATTGTTCGAGCAGCTTAGTGGCGCGAGGGTATTCTCAAAGCTGGATTTGCGACCCGGATATCATCAGGTCCGAGTTAAATCAGAAGATATTTACAAGACGGTGTTCCGAACTCGGTATGGACATTACGAGTATTTAGTGATGCCTTTCGGAGTAACGAATGCACCGGCAATATTTATGGACTTAATGAACCGAATCTTTTCACCATTCTTGGACCAGTTTATAGTGGTGTTCGTTGATGATATTCTGGTCTACTCAAAGAGTATTGAAGAGCATGCAGAACACTTAAAGATCGCGCTGCAGACTTTGAGGCAAGAAAGATTGTATGCAAAAATGAGCAAGTGCGAGTTTCGGCTTGAAAAAGTGAAGTTTTTGGGTCATGTCGTGTCCGGAGATGGAATCGCCGTTGATCCTGAAAAGATTGCAGTGGTTCAAGATTGGCTGATTCTGAGGAATGTAGCGGAGATCAGAAGCTTTCTTGGACTTGCCGGGTATTACAGAAGGTTCGTGGAGAATTTTGCTCGTTTGGCTGAGCCTCTGACCAAGCTTACGCGCAAGGAAGTACCATTTGTGTGGTCGAATAAGTGTGCGTCAGCTTTTGAGGCGTTGAAGCAGAGATTGATAACCGCTCCTATTTTGACCGTACCAGACAGTTCCGGAGTATTGGTGATTCACAGCGACATATCTGGAAAAGGATTGGGTTGTGTTTTGATGCAGCATGGGAAGGTTATAGTTTACGCATCGAGACAGTTGAAGACCCATGAGAAAAATTACCCAACTCATGATTTGGAGTTAGCAGCAGTGATTTTCGCTTTGAAGATTTGGAGACACTACTTGCTGGACGAAAGGGTCGAAATATTCACCGATCACAAAAGCCTAAAGTACGTGTTCACATAGAAAGAGTTTAACATGAGGCAGCGCAGATGGTTGGAGCTGATGGCTGACTACGATCTTGACCTAACGTACCATCCAGGAAAAGTTAATGTTGTGTCGGATGCGCTTAGTCGATTGCCAGCAATTCAGATGTTGACTGCACAGAAAGAGCTTATTGAAGACTTTCGGAAATTCGATTTGGAGATTGCGCTACCGCATTCTTCGGGACAGTTGATGCAGCTGCAAGTACAGTCGTCATTGATCGAGATTATTAAAGCAGCGCAATCGCAGGACCCAAGATTGCAGAAGTTTCGAGAACAGGTTAAAGCTGGATTTCGAACGGACTTGTTAATTCATGAAGATGTTCGTTGCGATATGGTAGCCGTTTGTGTGTGCCAAAAGGAGATATTCGTGAAGAAGTTTTGAAGGAAGCGCACAGTTCCGCATATTCCGTACATCCAGGAGGCACGAAGATGTACCGTGATCTACGACAGCATTTCTGGTGGGAAGGCATGAAACGGGAGATTGCCCGCTTTGTAGCGAAGTGTTTGGTGTGTCAGCAAGTTAAGGTTGAACATCAAAGGGTTGCTGATTTATTGCAACCACTTCCGATTCCTCAATCGAAGTGGGAACATATAACCATGGACTTCGTGACAGCTTTACCGCGGAGTCCAAAGGGCAACAATGCAGTTTGGGTAATTGTTGATCGATTGACCAAGGCAGCTAATTTCATACCATTTCGAGTTGGTCAATCAGCAGAAGCATTGGCAAAACAGTACATGCAAGAGATTGTAAGATTGCATGGAGTACCGGTGAGCATCGTGTCCGACCGTGACACCCGTTTCTTATCACACTTCTGGAGGAGTTTACAGGAAAGTTTGGGGACTCGATTGAAGTTTAGCACAGCTTATCATCCTCAGACAGATGGCCAGTCGGAGAGAACGATCCAAACTCTTGAAGACATGTTGAAAGCTTGCATGTTAGACTTCAAGAGATCGTGGAAAGATCATCTACACTTGGTGGAGTTTTCGTACAACAACAGTTTTCAGACGACTATTCAGATGGCTCCATTCGAAGTATTGTATGGTCGCAGGTGCCGTTCACCTGTTTGTTGGGATGATATTGGAGAACGAAGATTGTTGGAACCAGATTTGATCATGCAAACAGTTAAGAAAGTTAACACTATCCGGAATCATATAAAGGCAGCATAAGATCGGCAGAAGAGTTGGGCCGATACATCGAGAAGACCTCTAGAGTTCGCTGTTGGTGATCTGGTGTTCTTGAAGATAGCCTCTACTGGAGAAGTGATTCGTTTTGGGAGTCGAGGAAGCTTAGTCCCCGATTCGTAGGGCCTTCCGAAATTTTGGAGCGTGTTGAAGAAGTGGCTTATCAATTAGCTTTACCACAATTTTTGGCGAATGTTCATGACGTGTTTCATATATCTCAACTCCGTAAGTATGTTCGAGATGAAACACGCGTGCTAGATCATTCGGAGCTGATTGTAAGGGAGGATTTGACCTTTGAGGAACGACCGATGTCGATTGTTGATCGAAGAGAAAAGGTCCTTAAGAACAAGGCCATCCCTCTCATACTTGTTTCTTGGGGGAATCGCTCGCATGGAGAATCGACTTGGGAACGAGAAGATGAAATCCGATAGAAGTTTCCACACCTATTCTTGTAGTTCCTTGATTGTTTATCTTTCCTTGTTCATGGAAATTTCGAGGACGAAATTCTTTTGTAGTTGGGTATAATGTAACACCCTAGTTCATTTATACCAATTCCAGTTCTCGTGTTTGCTTATTTTTGGTATTTTCTTGATTTATCATGTTTTGGGTGCGAATGGTATTTCACTTTAGTATCGCATCCAACCCGACCCGCTTGCTTGAAACCTGTCTTGATTCATGTTTACGATTTATCCTGACCTGTTACATGGAGTCGTGCACTTTCATTTTAATTTATACATCTTGCATACTGGCATTTTATCTGGCATTTGCATTTTTTACAATATAACATTTTAAGTCACATAAAATATTTTAAAAATACATTGCATGGCTTGCATGATACCCCTAGCCTCATGGTAGCATCCGCGCATCTTGTTCTCGTCTCGTTCAGTGAAACGGACTTGTTTGGATGGCTACGCGCACGTACGTGCATCCGTTCTTGGGGGTATGCATTTTCGTTACCCGAGCATTCATTTTGAATTTTGAACGTCGTATATATTTTTCATATTTTAAAACTGAATTTTTTGACCCGACCCGGACGTGTTTTGGAGTAAGTTTGTATTTGCCAAAATTTCAAAACGTACTAATATTATATTCTTTAATTCCATTCTAAATATACGTTTCTTTTAAAACTAAAATATTTGAGCTGTGAATTTATATGATTGCTGTAACTAGAGTATATAATTGTTTAAATCCTTCTCTAACAAATATATTTGTTTAAGTCTTTCTTTTAACAAACACAGGCACTCTCAATAATATATATTAATATCTTTTCCTTAATCTTTTACCAACAAAACCTCTCTCTCTTTTCTGATCTCTCTCCCCCTTTCTTTCTCTCTTTCTCTCTCCCCCTCTTTCTCACACCTCTCGCAAACCCTGTTCACGCGGATCCCCTCACCTTCCTTCTCACCCCTACAATCATCTCCCTAATCACGCGTTCTCTCTCTCCTTCTCAAAATATTTTTCCCGCCGCCTCAACTCGTCTCGCTCGAACCCACGCTCGCGCTCTGCCCTCGCCTCTCCGCCGCCCCTCGCCGCCTCTACCGTCGCCGACACCCTCGACCTTGCCTCCTCTCCCAGCTCGCCTCTCTCTCTTCTCTTCTTTCCCGATGCACACCCGTGAAAACCCAACCCAAGAACCCATCTTCACAACTGCCATCACCATCTTTGTCGTCGTCGTCATCGCGCCGGCGACCCCTCGTCATCACCACGGCTTCCTCCTTCCCCTCTCCCCTCTCTCCTCGTTCTCATCCTCGAGCTCTTCTCTGCACAGAACCTATGCCTGCAACCCACTGCGGCCATCTTTCCGTCCCATCGCCGGAGCCCCGACCACTTTGCCGACCATCCCAACCTCATCGACAACCTCGTCTCCATCTCCTCTTCCTCTCCTCTTCTCCTTCCTCCTTTCCCCAAGCCTAACCCTAGCACCCAAACCCTAATTCTCATAACCGAAACCCTAGCCTTCATCTTGATTGCATTCTCACCGTCGATGACCAATCTTCATTGTAACCCCCTCGCATCTTCTCTGTCTTCAAGCACCACACCATGGAACCACAGTGCTAACACCGGCCTTCTTCTTTCCTCTTCCTCTCCTTCTCTTTGCTTCTTGATTTCTTGGTTTTCCGGTCACTGCCGGAGCTGTGACCGTCACCGACGACCCGGGAGATCCTGTGAACAACCCCAACCAGCGTGGTCATGCTCTTGCCTTTCCTGGACCCGTCTCCTGCGCGCGTGTGGTTTTGCGACGTTTACCCGACGTCGGACGTGTCGTACGTATTCGTCGTGTGTTCCGTTCAGGCAAGTTAATTTTGCTACATGCTATATAACTCATTATATACCTATTTAAATAAATATCATACCTGTATTTAAAATCATGCACCCCATGTTTAGTTTTATAACTTTTCGATATTCCGTTTGCATCTATTCATATCATTTCAGATCTAGGTCATGAAAACCCATCTTGTTACATACTAGATTACAATATACTGCATCCATATCAATATTTACATCTCATATTGCTTAGTTGTACATCCCACATTACCATTTTACAGTTTTACTTTTTTCGGATACCCGTTTGCATCCATCTCATTTAAATATATATAACTGTATCTATAGATCACATTAATACATAATACTGTGATATTAACATTCCATGTTTAATAAAGTGTATCCTAATTAGTATTGGAACTATAAAAGTAACCCTAATCAATAATTGTGCATCCATATCATTGATTTTATATCTATTTGCATACCATGTCACATTATTTCATTCTATTGTTATATTAGTACTTCATACTTGAGTTTGTGCACCCATACTTATTACAGTTTGATTATGAGCACCCATCCGACACTTGTGCACTACCTGACATGACCTGATACACTACTAATGACATGACTTGATACATGTGCACTACTTGACACGACTTGATACATGTGCACCACCTGACATGACCTCATGTACCACAGCTTGACATGTTATCTGATCTTGTTACTAATGCCGACAATCTTGATCTGTTGTCCCTACGGACATTTCCTGTTGTCTATACAGACAAACATGTTCCTGCTTGACCCTGTGTTAGCATTAGTCTCAGATTTATAAATACCTGACTTACACACATGACTTGGGGGTATGGGGAAATCAAGAATGTAGCTGAACGTAACTCAAAGGGCTATTATATCATTTTACCATGGTCCCGTGGGGAATGAACGGGACATAGACTCACAGTCTATTACATCATTTTACCGTGGTCCTGTGGGGAATGAACGGGACATAGACCGATGGGTTACGATGAGGATTACATTAATTGATTTCGAATAACTTTAGAGTAAATAACCCTATAGCACAGTTTAGACTACTCACTGCACTTCACCTGTTTATATCCTGTTCACTGATATATACATTCATGTTACTGTTTACCTGTTATTGATGACTTGTTACTGTTTATACTTCATGCCTGCATATTTCATCACCTCCTGCTTGCTTAGAATTATTGATATTATGACGCACCGACGTCTGGGTTTTGCATGGCCCAGATTCTCTACCTTTGTCGCAGGCTGATCAGGAGTATTTCCGCCATCAGGCCGAGCAGTGAGGATCCAGTTAGTACCCATTTTAGTTATGTTTACTTTCCAGGTGTTATTGCTCATTGGATCTATTGCTTCCGCATATTATTTCTTGACTCGTTTATCCTGGCTCATGGACATGTACTAGATAGTTTATTTTATTTCTATTGTTCTTGATATCTCTAGACTGCCGTAATGTGACTGTGGAGGGATGTTTCCTAACCACATGTAGCATGGTAGGCTCTGTCACGTGCCTATCTTAGCGCACTCTGGGAAGCGGGGCATGACACTTTCTCATAGTTGTTGGGTATATAAAGCAATCGTGGCTTAGCCCCCATCAACCATCATTTTTGAGAACAAGGGAAAATGTTTTTTGCAGGGTAGATTAACACTTGATGGCAAGTTGGAAAGATAAAGTCAATATCCTTTGAGCAGAGATAAATTGTCTGGCCCCGTGGGCCAAATTAGAAACTTAAATTTAATATATGTCCAATATCATATTTGCTTAAATATTGTTCAAACTTTATCAATAATATGTTGCTGAAATTCAAATATCGATAAAAGATTATTATCTTGAAATTAATAATTTGTACTTTATCGATTTATCTAAGCATAATGGCCATGCCGCTTATGTTGGACACCAAGAGTCAACTTTCTTGTCGTACAAACCCCTCTGGTTTTAAACACATGGACAGTCAGGAATAGAACCTGATTGATACATAAGATACCCAAAATTAATTGAAGAATTTTGCAAGCAGATAATTTTATAGATAGAAAGATGAATCATTTGTGTTGGCTCCAAACTGAAAAAATTTGTTCCATGTCTCTTAGAGAAGGAATGTTAGTGTATTCTCCAAAACTCACATCTAATTTCAATAACAATCCTAAAATACTTCTTGGTTCCCATGATTGATATGGCCCTAGGATCTATTTAATGAAGCACATTCCAAAAATATTTTCGTAATAATTGTGCATCCAACACGTACGAAGGGGTAAAAAAATTCACAAAATAATCATATCTCTACCAAATCGAATAGATTTCTCCGAAACTTATTAAACTTCACTATTTATACACAACTAGAAACCTAACAAACAGCTCTTGGTACTCAGAAACAAGTCTACTCTTAGGGTTTGAATAAGCTGCTACGAGAAAATGTGATCCTAGGGTGTATCTATCAACACATTCCGAATATTTTCCTAGCAAGTCCCTAGAAAGGGATGAATCAAGCTAAATGATAATGAAAGCGCACTCCTCAACCAAATCCAACAGCTTCCTCAAAAACCCTGAGAAATATGTGCTCCTATGATCCATCTACTCTACAAATTCCTCAAAATTCAATCAATTCTCTAACAAATCTAACAGATTCCTCCAAAATCTCCCAAATTTCACAAGCAGTCCACAGCTGAAACCCTAGCAAACATCACGATTACAGAAGTAAAAGATCTCGAAACCCTAAGATTGAGATTTGGGGACTTACTCGCCAGGAGACGACATCGAAAACGCCGATCGATCGAGATGATGATGAGAGCTGCTTCTTGCTGCTGCGAGAAATCAAACGGCGATGGAGTTGAGAAAATTCTAGAAACCACAACAACGATGACAATGGAACTCTATATAAGTCGAGAACACTCGATTGAGTGGGCCCAACGAGCGCGTGAGCTGTTCTCGTTCGCACGATGATGATCCAACGGACGATAAGAGACTAGTTACGTCGTCAATGGGGCCCACGGAGTATGCCGTTATGAGATATTCTGGTGACGTGCCTTTTGGATGATGGCCGTTGGATTTTTGATTCAACGGCGCACAATGATCCAACTTTTATTATTTTAATACAAAATTAAACACACCAAACTGATTCCAAACACATATACCGAGAAAAACCCAAGAAAAGTCTCCTGAGGTTACTATCAAGCCCAACCTGTTACGAAGGCAAAGTAACCCTGGAAAAAAATTTATCTGCTTGAGAATTAAGTTTGCAAACACCAAAATTGTTCGGATAGAATGCCTTTCAGATTTTAAGTTTGAAAAGCTAATTATGGGAAAAGCTCAAAATGAAATAATTGTAAGGTTTTCTTATTTTGTATAAGCTTTAAAATAAGGGGTAATTGTTTTAGGGCCCAATTCTGAGAAACGATTTAAACCCACATAATTTCAAACTTGTTATAAAAAAACACCCCTGGCCTGAAGAATACGAATGGTTTAAGCCCATATGCATTGCTTTTTAAAAATACCAATCTAACCCTTTCGCAAGATAAGCGCTATCTAAATTTAGTGGTTGTTATTCAATCTGAAATGGAAGAATTCGTTGGGGAGTTTTCTTAAATGAGACAACTGTTCCGAGGCCGGTTTAAGAAGCGACTTATGTTTAAACCCATGAATTTCCAAAAAAGTTTTAAAAAACCTATACTTAAATAATGCAAAATTTGCAAGCCCATGCATTTATTTATTTTTCAAAAATACCAATTTTACTTTCTCAAGCTACAGCCATTCTAACTCCAGTAACAATTATTATTCAACTATACAACATTTTTTTTCAAATCATAATATTAATCATTAAACTATCACATTTCTTATCAAATCACAACATTATTTAAAATAATATTACTATGTTTATAAAATCATAACAATAATTTATGAAATGTGAATAGGGTGTCATTGGCAAATACATGCACAAATACATATAGAAACAATTTTCCCAAAAAATCCTTTAGACATGAGCTGCAGCTGCAGTTTGCATTTTAAAAGTAAATGTAAAGATAAAGGCAATGGAGAAAAAAGAGCTTCATATCAAGGAGAAAAAATTGCGTCTCCTGCTGCACACACCTTCATGTTTTTGAGTGTCATTGTGATGTTCATATCTACTGCATTTGCCATATTGGCCAGCCAAAATTAACAATCAGAAAATAGAGACATGGATAAATAAAGATGGTTCAAAAACACTGAAGAAACTAAGTTTAACTAAAACGAAGACACAAGAGGGAAGGTGCAAAATACCCTAAATTCAAGCCATTCAAACCACCCATTTGTTTTACATTAATGAATACATACATAACATTTTCATCTCCACATCCTCTTATCCCAACATGTCTTAACATTGATCCAATCTCTTATGCAAAAATGCCCTAGGCTATGCCGAGCCCGAGCAGAAAACATAGAACAAAAAGCCAAACCTCCAATGTCCGAGGCGGAGAATCACTCAGCGGTACTGACACCGTGGCCGACGTAGAATTTGTATTCACGGTGCCCATTTTACTGTTGAGAGTTTTACCAAGAGAAAAAGAAAAGGTTAGAGAACGTGATTCGCAGAGTAGCGTTAGAAACGTATAAATTGTGGCAATGTTATAGAGGTTACCCTGAGGTTGGATAAATGCAAGTATCATAACCTGGAGGGGGAAAAAATTTGTTAGGCAATTGAAATGTGAGGCAAATTCTACATATGAAATATAGATTACACGAACAAAATGTTGGTAGATTTTACATCGATGGTTAATTTTCTGCAGGAAATTTAAAATTTGCATCATCAAAACGTGTTGGAGATTTGATATGTTCAAGATACGATTGCCGGTTGATAGAATATCATATAGTTGAAGATTTGATTCTTTTGTTTTCTATTTGTTTTTATTTAATTAGATTTGTTATTTGTTTGTTGGATACATATCAAAACGGCGGTAAAGAAACAATTTACGTAACCATGTAATTCATATGGATCAATGAAAATATTTGTTTGTTAAACAAATTTCTCTCATATTTAACTTGTATCAGAGCATTAATTCCCCCCCAACCACCCCACCCACCCACCCACCCCAGCTTTCAAATATAATATGGGATATGCCCCTTCATCAACACTTCCACCTCTTCTCTCAAAAGTAAGAAAGTCTTCAATCTCATATCCGATGCAGCACTTAGAAAGGATCTTAACGACAAATTAGTATCAACCAATGAGGTAAATGAGTCTTTATCACACAAGGTTAATCTTGCAGGTAACTCAAGTTGTTTACTTTCTTCTGTCATTCATTCTGGTCAATTGACACCGGTGCAACCAATCATATGGTTGCTGATCCTAAGATACTATCATCAATTAAATGTCCTTCCCCATTTTCTAATACAATAATATTACCAGATGGAAGCATAGCCTCTATATCATGTGTTGATTCCACTAAACTTTCTTCTGAAATCTCTCTTGACAATATTTTGTGTGTTCCTTCATTCAAATTTAATCTATTATATGTTCGCAAACTTACTCAAACTCTGAATTGTTCTATCACAATTTATCCTGATCATTGTGTTTTTCAGGACCTTGTGTCAAAGAAGGTGATTGGCATGGGACATGAACACAGTGGTTTATATCATTTTCTGACTGGAAATCATCCAACTTCTTTTCTTTCTACGACAAATTCATCTGTTGAATGGCCTAATCAAATAGAGCATCTTTCTTCGGAGAGGTTAAACAAATTGAAAGATACAATACTTTTTTCCTCCAATGATCACTCCAATAAATGTCAGGTTTGTCTGCTAAACAAACCCGTCTTCTCTTTTCTTCAAGTTCTAGTTTTACTTATGTACCTTTTGAGTTGATTCAATGTGGCATATAGGGTCCATATTCTACACCTACATTTTCTGATGCTCGTTTTTTCTTGACTATTGTTTGACGATTTTTTCAGTTGCACTTGGGTTTTTCTTATGAAATTTAAATCTGAAACATATTCTTTTCTACGTTATTTCATAACTCATGTTCAGCATCAATTTGGCATTATCCATCAACATTCTTGTGTTGCTACGTCCCAACAAAATGGTGTTGTTGAAAGAAATCATCTTCTCAATGTTGCTCATGCTTTACATTTTCAATCTGGTGTTCCTACTCAATTTTAGGTGATTGTGTATTAACCGCCACATATTTAATAAATCGAACCCCTACTCCTATTCTTAAGGATAAAACACCTCATGAACTCTTTTTAATGAAAAGCCACCGTAAAATCATTTAAGAGTTTTTTGGACACTCTGTTATGCATCCACTAGTCATTTACAATATGATAAATTTGCACCATGAGCAAGGCGTATTTTTGTTGGATATCCATATGGTCAAAAGGCAACTTTATGATTTGCAAACTCACTTTTATTTTACAAGTCGTGATGTTGTATTTCAAGAAGATAATTTTCCTTTTCAATCATCTTTTAAATCTAAATCCTCATCTAATAATATCACAGTTCTCCCTTTACCTATTTCTGATTGTGCACCTGATCCAAATATAACAATTGAAACATCTTATCAAAGAATAATACCAAATGAACTTGTGCCTAATCAATCAACACATAATCAGAACCCCATCGCTCATCTTGTCCTAGAAAACCACATGCCCACTTATATGACTATTGTTATCATGTCTCCATGCAATCACCGGCTTTGTCATCGGGTATTAAATATCCATTTTCTCATTATATTTCATATGATAAATTTAATACTTCTCATCGTTCTTTTCTTGCATCAATTTTTCCGACTTGGAGCCAACATCTTTAACAGCAGTCAAAAATCCACATTGGAAAAATGCTATGGCATTAAAAATCAAAGCTCTTGAGGAGAACAATACTTGGACTCCTACCTTGCAACCTCCAGGAAAAAATCCCATAGATTGCAAGTGGGTTTACAAAATCAAATATCGAACGGATGGTGCCATTGAGCATTACAAAGCACGTCTAGTTGCGGAAGGTTTCACCCAATCTGAAGGAGTTGACAATACCCACACGTTTGCCCCTGTGACCAAGCTTGTTACTGTTAAATGTCTTCTTGCAGTTGCGGCAGTGCGAAATTGGCTTTTGTATTAGCTTGACGTTAACGCATTTCTTCATGGTGAATTGGCAGAAGTTTACATGAAAATTCCACCTAGATTTTCTTAACAGGGGAAGAATCGTATCTGTCGCCTTCGTAAATCTATTTATTGCCTTAATCAGGTATCTCGAAATTGGTTGTCAAAATTCACTTCAGCATTCCTTGATGCCGGTTTTATACAATCTAAGGCTGACTACTCTTTTTTCACATCTATTGAAGGTTCATCATCTATTGAAGGTTCATCATTTACAGCTGTATTGGTATATGTTGATATTATTACAGATAATCATGCTCGCTTCATTTATATTCTCAAGAAATCACTTCCCTCTCGTTTTCATATAAGGGATCTAGGTACTCTAAAGTATTTTCTTGGCATCGAAGTTGCTAGATCAAAAGAAGAAATTTATTTAAGTCAGCGCAAATATACATTAGATATTCTCCCTGATACGGGAACAATTGGTAGGCGTCCTTGTAATTTTCCAATAAGGTAAAATCTAAAGCTTAAACAAGATGATGGCCAATTGCTTTCAAATCCATCTCAATATTATCGACTTGTTGGCCATCTCATTTATCTCACAATCACACGATCTAATTTGGCATATTCAGTTAACATGTTAAGTCAATTTATGGGTCAGCCTCGAAAATCTCATTGACAAGCTGTTCTTCGCGTTGTTAGATATATCAAGTCCTCTCCCGGCACTGGTATTATTCTTTCTACTGGCCCTCTAAAATTATATGCTTATTATAATTCTGATTGAGCTAGCTGTTCAATGACTCAAAAATCAATTACTAGATATTATATTTTTATTGGAAATAGTCCTATATCTTGGAAATCTAAGAAACATAATACGGCCACGCTCGACCACTGAAGCTAAATATCGCTCTATGGCTTCCACAGCTTGTGAATCACATGGATGAATTTTCTTCTCTCTACATGTTCCATTTCAATCAGGTACTCTATATTGTGATATTGTGACAATAAAGCAGCTCTGCATATTGCCTCAAATCCTGTATTTCATTAGCGTACTAAACACATTGAAATTGATTATCTAATACATGAGAAGATACAAGCTGAATTAATTCATACTGCATTTATTTTCTCACATCTTCAAATTGCAGATGTTTTTACCAAGGCATTTGGTCAAACTCATATTTGTATGTTTATTGACAAGTTGGTCCGTTCGTTCAACTCCAACTCGAGGGGAATGTTGAAGATTTGATATGTTGAAGATATGATTATCGATTGATAGAATATCATATAGTCGAATATTTGATTCTTTTGTTTTCTATTTTTTTTATTTGATTAGATTTGTTATTTGTTTGTTAAATACATATCCAAACAGTTGTAAAGAAACTATTTATGTAACCATGTAATTCATATGGATCAATAAAAATATTTGTTTCTTTACCAAATTTCTCTTGAATTTAACTGAACGCATTTTGAAACTTCAGGCAGCTGCCTAGATACTTTTCTTTTACGAAATATTTGCTGCATTGTAGAAAATCCTCATCGAATAATATAGTTACATGATAAAGAGTAGAGGGCTGAGTACTGTTATATGTATGAGAAAGTAAGTATTCTCTATTATTACTCTTCTATTTATAAGTTTCTGTATTCCGGAAACTAAGTCTATTAGCGATTTAAGTAGATATACTGATACATTGAATGCGGAACAAATTTTTTAACACACCAGTTGCTCTGAGCTTCATGAGGAGGTCAAGAATTGTAGACTGCAGCAAACGTACTTAGAACCGAGGTAAATATCGCATAAGTCGTTAAGATTTTAAAATTAGTCCTAGCATACTATTTAGCAGAGTTTGTGAGAATTGTCTATGGCTGTGGCTTTGCTTGAAAGTTTTCTGTGACATTGTGTATTGACAATGAACTTGCAATAACCAAGTTCTATGAATCAATTGCAGGTTTGTAGAAATATTTGGTATAAAGATCATATAATGAAAGATTGAGCAATGATTTTAGGGCTTAACATATAATATACTATTAAAGTATAATGCTGTCTTCATATACATTGTTATCCTACAGCCTAAAAGCTTAAGCTTTTGGGTTGATTGGTTCTAACACGGTATTAGAGCACACCATATTCAAGAGGTCCTGGGTTCTTACCTCGTTATTGTCGATTTAATCATATTTATTTATCCCCCTATTTGTTTCGTCTAATATAGCGAGAAATTCCGCTTGAGGACTTTCTTTCCACATGGCCCGAAATTCAGTGGCCCGTGAAGGGGAGTATTAAAGTATAATGTTGTCTTGATGTACATGGTTATCTCACAACCTAAAAGCTTAAGCTCTTGGGTTGAGTGGTTCTTAACATATAAGATTCACTCTGGACACAACAATTTTACAAGGGATATAAAGAAAAATGTAATGCATGTATCTCCTTGCTTTCTATCCAAGCGAATCTAGATGGTTTAGAATCATCGCCTATTAAACTGTTGCAAATATTTAACATAAAGCACGCTCACTTGGGTTTTCAGTCGTTTTTATGCCCGTGCCACCAAAGCTACAAGCAACATCACTAGCTCCATTCTGCTGATAATAGCTATTAAAGGCAAATGACGCATGAGAAATCAAAGTATCCGGTTGATAACAAGGTTGGCTAGGCTGAATAGCCGAACAATCAACATTTCCAGGACCACACGCCCAATCTACCGCATTCTGCAGATCCAACTCCGAAGCATTGTTGGAAGCGACACACCACGTGCCATTCGAACTCGTAATATTCGCTCCCGTGATCACATCCACGTTCCCTTTGCCGGTCAGATCGAGACTATAAATTCTCGTCTGATCTGGATAATATAAACCCCAGTTTCGCTCCGATTCCAACCCGGGCTTTCTATTTTCGTTAAACAGCGAAAATATGTAAACATCGATCTCCTCACCAGGCTTTGCAGGGGTGCCCGTATCATTAATGACATGGCGAATCAAATTAGTATTATATGTTTGAGCATTATCCGGAGTTGCGGCAGTTTCTTTGGGCGAGCCTTTGTTAGGCCACCCTGATTCAGTAACCATAATCTTCAAAGTCTTAAAGTTCAACGCCATGAGCGCGAAAAATATAGCATCCAATTGAGCATCAAACATGTTGGAGTAAACCAAACCAGTGTTTGGATCGATGACGTCCGAAGTGGATGAAAATAGTGCATAATCCAACGATACATTACTCGGAGAATCTCTATAAGCATAGTAAGGATATAGATCGATCATGAACGGGGATTGATTCTCCACTAAAAACTCCAACATGGGTTTTAGATAGTAAGCAAACTTGCTATTAAACGCGCCAGCCGAGGGCGGAAACGAACGAGATAAAACTCCAAGCGAGTGTGTACTCGATACTTTGATCCTCTTATGCAATCCAACCTTTTTCAATGCATTATGAACATTCACCATTGCGGGAACAACTAAAGAAGAGACATTATAGGACATTTCGGTGACTTCAGCACCCACAGTTATATAAGTAATCATAGTGGCCGGATAATATGGAAGGATACTGTTCTTAAGCCAAGTGTCGACATTCGATTGATACTGTGAATACGGAAGCAAGTCGGAATTCGGAACTCCGATCATGAGTTCGACTCCGGTATTTGCAAAGGCTTTGAGGACCTGAATGTTGGAGTCGTAAATCCTTACATATTTGATGTTGTGGAGCTTTACCAGCTGAGCAACTTTATCCGGTGTCGGAAGATCGTCGGCGTTCCTCCCATAGCAAACTCCTATGTAACTTCCACTACAAAGTTCTGCAATGCGAAATAGCCGAAATTTCACAGGTTAACTTCTCAAAAATCACACATTAAACGTAAGTAGCTGTGTGAACTTCAATTAAAGCATGTAACAACTTTGCACCAAGCATCTGTTAAGAGCTAAATTGCTTTGCAACAAGAAATGGCAAAAATTACAGATTTTATATACACAAATTGCTGAAAATCAGGACGCATTGCGTTTATGAATGACACTCCTAAATTTACCATGTACTACAACCTTAGCAGCAATTAAAAACCTAGTTAACAAAGTAAATAAGCTTAATTAAGCAACTAAATCATAAGAGTCTCAAGCTAGGGCCTTCAAAGGTCCACATTTCCCTCAAAAACTCAACTTTGATGCAAAGTTGCAAACATGGAGCTAAATGAATCTTGGGTTTCTGAGTATATTTGTAACTAACAACCAAGATTTGATCTTTCATCAAAAAAGAGTCAAAAAATACCCCTTTTAAAGTCATGGGTCATCAAGCAAACAGAATAGAAATGGAAATCTAGAGAAAACTAACCAAAAGAGAGAGGAAGCAACAGCAAGGAAATCGCAACTAGGAATCTTGTCACCATTGAAGAAGAAATCTTCAAAAACTTGCTGCTGAATCTTCCCAAAATGCACCTCCCACTCAACTACTACTGCAAGCTGCTGCACTTGAAGCTGACAGTTTTATTCCCATTCTGCCCCCAGCGTTTTTGCTGCAGAGCTCGAGGAGACAGAGAGAGGAAATTAAGGCACAGGGACGAATAAGCTAGCGGACGTGAGGGCGTTTTGTGAAATGGAGTTGAGAGAGGTTTCTCGATTCCGCAGAAAAGCAAAGTGGGGTCCACAGTTTTAAAATAAATTAGAAGATTTAGGTACTGGTGTGAATGAGCCGAACTTGAGCTCGCAGCGGGCCCGTTTATTTTCAGTTTGGCTTGAGTTTGGCTGGAGTCCGTTTCGAAGTGAATTTGGCTGGCTCAAATTCGGTTCGGGTGATTTACCACGGCTCGAGATCAGCTCGTTAATGTCTTCATATTTCGCTAATTACTAAAAGACCTCCTCATATTTTGTATTTACTTAAAAGATCCCTAATATATTTAAATTGTACTAAAAAGACCCTTACGTTAGTTTTCTATCCAAAGTTAACATCCTGTAAAAAAGCTGGAGCTGAAACTTGAGGTTGAGTTGCTCTACTAACTTCTAACTATTTAGCGCGGGTCTTTCTCCTGCAGAAAAACCCAACATCCTCGTTTAATTGAAGAATGTGATTTAGGACAACTAAAAAATCACTCTTCTTTCGAATAAGGTTGCCTACTAACCCGGAGCTTGCAATTGAAGGGACAATGATACTCAACACGTTTATTACAGGAGAAGGTTTGAGGAAGACGGACCGGTTTTCATGATCAATTTGAGAGATCTTTGACCGAAACCTTGACCCTAAAGCGAATTTGGAGGGCAAAATTAAGTACGATGGAAGAAGAAAGAGGGTTGAAGAGTTTAAAACCCTAGCATGATACTCACCGTTAACCCCCCTAAAAGAGTAATGAAAGAAATCAAAAGGATTCTCCTTTTGGCATGTTAGAGGGTTTTTTAGTGCAATTTAAATGTATGGAGAGTTTTTTAAGTAAATACGAAGTAAGAGATGTCTTTTATTAATTAGCGAGGTATGGGGAGGCATTTTAGTAACTCTAAAATAAATTAAGAGATTTAGATAGGGGTGTGAATGAGCCCAACTTCAATGAGCCGGGTTCAGCGGACCTATTTATTTTCGGTTTGATTTGAGTTCGGCTAGAGTTCGTTTTGGACTGAACTTGACCGGCTAATAAGGATTTTATAGTCTTCAAATTAAACCGCAAGTATACAGCTATATCACAGTAGTACTTGAAAATCGTTCCCACGAAAATGTGCGTTAATTTAAATTTTAAAACAGCTTTAAAAAATTTTGATTTTTAATAAACTAAAATTGCAATAATTTAAAGACGCAAAAACTTAAAAGCTAGGAAATTTTTAAAAATTGTTTTACTTATAAAAGGAATATCTAGAGTTTTGATTTGTTTTTCTAATGTGGTGGTTTAAATGATACCTGTAGTTCCTTTTTCTAGTTTTCATTAATTATCTATTAACAAGATAAAAGCATAAGATAAATTATTTATTATTTAATATTATCCTATCAATTATGTTATCTCTCGTAGATTTAATTAAAACCATAATTCTAGTTTCTTAACTTAACCTAGAGTTAACCGTCTGTGTGTATGTGTAGGCCATGCATTTGCATATAACATGTTCTAAGTTTTATTCTGGATTAGATTAATTATTAGATTAGAATATTAAAGATCTATACTTTATTCTTACCGTCCCTGATTAAGTTTATAGGTGTCAACTATTATCAACTTAATTAGTTTTTAGGTATTCTAATCCATCCAAAAATTTTATTAAAGACGTCAGCTTTTTAATCATAATTTTTTTTTTAAAATTAGAACAAGAGAAACATAAAGATCCAAGAACATTCATATTAAAACAAGAATAAAAGTTAATAAAACATCACACCACAAAAGATAGCAAATAAAAAACCTTAAAAGAAGATTAGTTACTCATATTGAAAATAAAATAAATAAACTTTATTAACGACGTAAAAAAAAACTTACGGATTATTGATCGCTCTCTAGAAAACCCTAGTTCGAAAGTAATGAGAGAGATAATCTAAATTCTAGACTATACAAGAGTTTATATAGTCTTTTTGTGAGACTTGGAACAAACTATACAGAATAACTAAAAAACACGAATCGTCGCTAAAATCTAGACTTGATATGCTTAAGAAAACCGGCCAAATATTCTATTAAGGGCATTTCGGCTGAAATTTTGGGGCTTGACAATTTCTGGCTTCATCCATAAATTTTGGTTTAATCTCTATATTTCCTGAGTTTGTTCCAAAACCGCCAATTTGTTCTCGAATTTTGATTTAGTTCTAATTTGATTTCCATCGCACGCACGTATTCTGTTTGTTGCATCTTCTGTATTTTGTGTAGAGATTTTCAATGTTTGTTTTAATTGTGATAATTGCTCTTTAGTTTTTTCTGATTATCTCCATGAAGTACATTCCACGCATGTGATTTTCATTTTAACGCACTTTTCCGTCCTTTTGCAATTAAGTCCTGTTATTTACATTTATTCATAAGAACATCCAAAATAACATAAAATATGCAATATAAACGATAAATGTGATATAAAATTGTGCAATAAATTGCACTTATCAAATACCCCCACACTTTTTGCTAGTCCTCGAGCAAATCTAAGGTTACAAACTCTAAACTAAACTAAATTATAATCTAACTAAATTCTACTCCTACTCCTGTGCTTATGCACCTTTCGCGGGCGTGCGATTGCATTGAGCGCATGCAACAAGCCTTTAGACCTCTAGGCAGCCTTAGTAGGAGGAGTGTTGTCTCTTGAGAGTTTCCAGCAGATACTACCCACAAACTCCCAAACATAAAATGAAAATAAGGAAAACAAAAATAAAAGCGTGAAAACTACATACAAAGATATTAACAGATCAATAAAAATATGAAAATGAAGAGTTTTAAACTTCCCTAGATTTTCAGTGTTCATGAACCACGTCTTAATAGCCTTGATCAAATCCGAAAATTACTTCCTCTGTATCATTCCAATCTTTCCTACCTATCTCTCCTTCATACATCGATCTTATACCCCTACGCGTGTATAAAAATGTCATCCCTACACTCTAAGAATTCAATTCAAGTAATCGTGTCATTGCCCTAATTACCTCAGTACTACTTCTGTCTATTAAGAATAGATGGATTTGCTCACATACCTTTCATGTGACTGCTAATACTTACTTAGGCACTAATCAATCGATTACCGAATGTGTGAGGTTAAAGCGTAAATAACTCCATACATATAAGTCTAGTCTGTAACTATCTCGGGCCCAGCAGTGACTCACAAACCAGTTGGTCTAAGATGTTAGGTGATAAAGCACCCTCGCTGTATAATTTTTTCTATTTTTTTCATAGCCTTAACGAAGCCACAATCCAAACTTATATATAATTTTTTTCCTTTTTTTCCAGCGATATTTTTTTTATCATTTCGTGGTTAGCTTATAATACCGTTTTTCTTTCATACTAAGACTTTCAAACAATGATATGCCATGGTATCCTTTACTATCCCGAGCTTGAAGATGTGTGTATGTACAGTTTGTAGCGTGTATATTCACTAAGTTGGACTCAAGAATAGGCTACACTTTCATTTTTTTCCTTAAACCCAGCAACTTTTTCATACCACTCGACTTTTGGGAACGGGTTCATGACTACTTATTACTAAATCCATTCAACACATCTCTTTTTCTTATTTTTCTTAAAATCTCTTTCATATACATTTTCACGTTTTCATTTTTATTTTCAAAATTTTCTAATAATGTTTTTTTAATAAAATAACTTAAGAAGATGTAACGACTCTGATTTTACTATACGAAATTTTTTAAGTTAATGTACAGAATAGAGTTTGCAAACCTGAGTACATTTTAAAAGTTAATTTTGTTTAAGAACAGCAAGAAATAACTTGTAGCTCATTGGTAAAACCTTACACTGCTGTGACTTTGTCCCTGTGTTCGAATCCTATTAGGCATATTATATTTTTCAGATTTTTATTTTAAACTTTTTGGAAGCCCAAAAGTTTACACGTGCACTGCACATAGAAATGAAAAGTCGGAGAAAATAAACATATGCACAATGATATATATACAGAGTAGGACGCGTGGACAAGATCCGAAGGCTCCCCCTCACTATTGGACCGGCGAGATTGCTCGTATGGCCGGCGCCGACGGGCCCCCGTAGGTGAAAAGTCCCCGTGCTTTGCCAACATGACTCTTTCCCTACCCCCATTGTTGGAGATAGTGCCCTCAGAGTCAATTATTAGGTCACAGGTACGTGATTGTAATGATTGAGGGAGGACCTATCCCGGTAGGACAGTCTTGCTCGAGATGATAGTATGCTATCTGGTTTACCTTTATCATCGTGTACTGTTTTAGGTGACCTGACACGTCGCTATTACACGTTGATAGAGCCCCTAGGATTCTTGCTTGACCACCAGCAGTATGAGGGCGATCATATAAGTGGGAGCTCGGGGTCTACAAGCATATCCTTAAAAGGTCCCTAGTCGTGGGAGTTTCGAGACTGGGCATCGATACTCCATTAGTAGACTAGTGTATACAGTCGAGACCCCGACGAGGGGCGGTGGCCGATCTCACAAGCCACTGGTGTCAGTTGGATCACCTAAGATGTATACAGGTGCTCATTGGGTTATGAGTACACCGGACAGGACTCGCCGGGAACATGCTAGTTGGTCATATACCAGACGTCAGATGGCAGTTCCCAGGTGACATGTGTGCAGGTTAGTTCATCGACCTGGGGATCGTCATTTGTCTCGTGTGAGTTCCCACTGTACTTTGATTACTACCCTACCACGGCTCAAAGGAGTCGTGCAAACAGGTTTTAGTTGGGTACAGTCCCGAGCCACATGGAGGCAGTGAGCGTATCTTCAGGGGTTCGTCTCTCCCGGTATTGGGGGTGAGGTCGTGCTGTGTCTAGGAGAGCCATTACACAAAGTCCTTGGCCAAGGCAAGGAGATTTACTGGTAGGTATTCCAGTAGTATCTCAGGGTGTTCTGGGCTACACTCCGACACGACTTGTACCGCTTTTGGGGGTCTGACTTTTACCAACCCCCTAGGCCCGCCATGCGATACTCATAGACGAACGGACCGGACTGCACGGATATTGTCACTGAAAGGCTCAGTAGGGTGTCAGGATGAGTTCGCTCATCGACGTCCCTTTTGGTCAATAGCTGGTGGCCCGTCACGTATTGGCTTATACCTCTGACGTGCTAGTGGTTAAATCCACAGCCATAGTATTGACGAGTCTTTAGAGTCCACCACACTTACAGTTACTCAAGTTTCGGGCGAAACGCTGTAGAGGCCGTATGGAGATATGGCAGGGTCCGATCAGATACGTGCGGTATTGCACGGATCAGGATCGGACGGTTTGTACTAGTGGCCGTATGGTTATATGGCAGGGTTCGATCAGATACGTACGGTATTGCACGGATCAGGATCGAACGGATATTACTAGCCGGCTTTGATTAAGCCGGTCCTAGTTTAGTACAGTGTAGATTTTGTCTCATTGCATTTGTATCCGGACGGAATACAGATGCGGGTGTGTATGCACAGTATGGGGGTTTTCCTGTAATTTATTACGGGACCAGTTTTCTGGAGTTGCCAGTTTGCTTTCCGTTCCGGCCGGTTTTCCTTTGTTCTTTCCCGGCCGGACTTTTCTGATGGAGGGGGTTATTTGCAGTTTTGCAAATAACACTTTGGTGGAGGTTTTATTTGTAAGATGATTTTTTATGAAAGCATCTTTTCTTTTCAACCATCACTTGATTTGTATTAATGAGATTAGAAATGATTTGAGGTTGATAAGAAAGATTGTTATGATGATGTTTAGGATATAGTCACCTTTCTACTTTTCCTACACTCACCTTCCTTCTATGGTTATGCTTCATTTTCATTCCTCCACCTTATTCTTATGACTTGATGAAAAATGGTAGAAAGAAAGAGAGAAGAAGAAAAGAGAGAAGAAGAAAAGAGAAGAAAATGAGAGCTTCATTTTTGAGAGAGTAGCATTCTTGATCTCATTTTTGATGCTAGAAAAATGCAAGCACCATTTTTCTTACCTTGTTTCCTCCATCATCCACAAATGGCAACCAACCCCAAAGTGAGACATACACTCTACACTATCTTCCTACAGCATATCTTGAGCATGTCGAGTTGCCGGCTTCATGCGCGAGTTGCCTCGGTATTGAGGTGGGAGCCCGTAAAAGTACCCGGCTTCGTGGTGCCCTTTCCGACGAGGAGGAGATGGACGGAGATCCCGCGAGGAGATCGGAGTGGAGATGAAGACCGGAGGACTTGGATCGTCGGTATATCTCTAACCCATCCTCTTAGTAGCTTAGACTTGTTAATGGTTAACGATCCGGGGTTTAGTGCGCGGTGGTGCCGTTTTGCCAAGTCCGCAAAAATTTAAGTTTACCACCGCTTCCGCTTTCCGGCGTCGGATTGACGGCCGGGGCGCCGCCGTGCACTTACAGTGGTATCAGAGCCTCGCCATTAACTTCGTCTAGCTTTGTTTAATGTGTTTAACGTTTCCGATCGAACAAAATCCCGAAAACACGTATTTCAAGCACATCAGTTTCTGTCGAATTTTTTTTGAGTCCAAAAATTTTTCAGGTTGTCTCAGAATGATATGCAGGGAAATATAAGCATTCTGTAAAAAATTGGTACCATGATCTCACTGTTCCGCCGCGGAAGGGCGGCCAAACCCCTGTTTGGGCCGCGCTTCCGCGGCGGTTGTAACTGTTCATGATCCCAAATTTTTGTAGTATGTTCCTGGTTGATAAATGTGGTTTCTGGATTATTAAAATTGGGCCCAGGTTTTCTGTGGTTGCTACAGTTTTGTTTGGGGGCCCACTTGTTAATGTTTGATCGGTCGGATATTTTTAAACACATTTTTCACAGTATTTACATTATATCTGCGACCGTGAATGTCACTCGATCGGTAAATCCGGTCTAACTGCTATAGCCCGGTTAGACGGATTTGCGAACGTGACTTTCACGTTGATGTTCTATGTATTTGCTGTGATGTTGCGGATCGGTCGTGGGGGATAGCCTGGATGCAATGCTAGTACTGTGTTGTTGTATTATGTACATTTGATATTGCGGGGCGAGCGTCCGACATGTGGACTGCCGTCACTGCCTGATTGTATTATTCTTTTGGGGCACGACCTGGTTGCGGTCGATGTACCCGGTGTATGTATATTTTACTTTCTGTACTAGGGTTACTCCGCGGAGGGGTGCACGGATAGCCGGGTTCTAGAAGGCAACAAGCCCGCATCTCATGGCATTGGGACGGAGGGGGCTTCACTCCAGGATTGGCTGGCTATTCGCCGCACTCGTAGGGGGTATAGGATTTCATTGCACAGGCTATCCACACGACCAGGGGAACGTCGAGTTTCAGTAGTGGCTCTGTGAAACTCGGGGATCCCAGATATCTGTATTGTTCTGTGATACTGTACATTTCTGTGATGTTGCATTTTATTCACGCCTTGAGCGAATACTATATATTGGTATATATATTAGTAGATGTTGTATATGTTTTTCATCCGCGCTAGTCCAGTCCCCGCTCTGCCGTTAGTTAGCTAACCTAACGGGTGATGACGGGACCCAGTGGCGAATGCGGATGGCATATACGTACGTCGGTATATTTTCGTTCTTTGTGGTGTGATCAATTGATGGGACTGCATTGATTCGGATCAATGCAAGTTAAACAAACCTATTCTGATGTTGTTGGAACACTTTTCAAAAAGCTGTTATTGCAAGGACGTTCACTTTTGTTTTGCATCGTGGTATTCATTTGGAATATCCTGCTCCTCAGTCGACGAGGCAAGGGCCGAGATCCCTTCACCGGGAGTGACCCCTTGGACAGAATTTTGCGTCAAGGCTTTAACTTCACTATAGCCGATTACTTTTGCTTTGCACCGTGGTATTCAGTTGGAATATCCTGCACCCCATTCTACGGGGAAAGAGCCGAGATCCCTTCACCGGGAGTGACCTCTTTAGCAACGGTTTTCGTCACTATATTTTCTAAAAAGCTATCCGTTCCTTCGACGATATCAAGTTCATTACGTTAAAGGTTTTCGCCAGAAACCATTCGTAGCCCTCCGTCGTTTCATATGGGTAGTCAATAGTATTCAAGCTGTGTTTGTTGGCCTTAGTCAAGGCACAGTGTTTGATAGCTATTGGGTATTCATATGCTGCATAGATAGATGCGTTGGTTTGGGACAGTCGTATAGCCTTGTTGGCCTTAGTCAAGGGCTTGTATGGGTGGGTTCAAATCAACCTGGACAATGACGGGTAGAACTTGACATGTGACTTATGATTTGTTGGCCTTAGTCAAGGTCATAAGAGCATGGGGCAGAAATCCACATCGGGAGTTTCAAAAGTACTGAAACTTGCCAGATATGCGCATACCTTCTGGAGTATGATAACGTGAGCGGATTCCGTCACGTTATCATACGATGAGAGTTGGATCCTGATTCCCACTGATGAGTTGGTATACTCCTCGGGTGACCCCGACTAATTCTTCTTTCAGGTTTGGAGGAGAATTTGAGGTACAGTGGGAGGTTTCCAGATTAGATAAATTGGTAACCATTCTGATCTAGGTTAGAGTGCACGCTGAGTGTTTCTTTTCTCTCTCTCTCTGGCAGCGACCATTGACCCGACCCTAGACTTTGACTCAGTGACCAAATTGACCGAACCTACTTAACACTGGCTTTTGGATTGTCAGAGTTGCAGACCTCATTGCCACTCATACTTTTACCCTTTTCTCCAGGACACCCCGTATTACTACGAACGTCCACTTCCATTGGACAAAACCATCGTATGGTTAGATACGAACTCGAAGGAATTCGAGGATGGTTTCCGGTTCTGGAGAAAACGGATAGGATTATTCAGTTGTCTTTTCTTTTCACCCTCTCTCAGGTTGCGAGTACTCCTTAGTTTAGGAGTAGTACACCTATTATGCAAATTGGATAGTCTTCTTCCAAACCATAGGCTGGTGCCGACCGGTAGGGAATGAAGAAAACCAATTAGCATAACGATGGTGTGCAGAAGGTATTAAGTTCAGACAAAACAAGGGATCAGTAAGAGGGCAAAGTAAATTGCAACAGATATTCACGACCAAAACAAATATTTCGTTACCACTCCCACATCACCTTTGTATTTCTCCAGGACACTCCGTATCACTACGAAGATCCCATTTTATTGGATAATCCATCGTATGGTTATATACGAACTCGAAAGGAACTTGTTCCAGTTCGGGGATGGATCCTGGTTCAGGAGAAATAGGAATAAAGTACATTCAGATGTCTTTTATCTTCACCTTCTCTCGCGTTGCGAGTGCTCCTAGGATTAGGACAGTACACCCTTTATGCTTTTTGGATAGTCTTCTTCCAAACCATAGGCTGGTGCCGAACGGTAGGGAAGGTAGAAAACCAATTGGCCTAAAGGGGTGTACAGAAGGTAAAGACTAAAGACATATGAAGGGATTTGGAGAGGTGGCAAAGAATTATACGGTTACAGTTGTGAATTTGGATAATGGATGAGGCATTACTAGGAATACCAGGATACCCCAACGAAACATTTCAATGTTTCAGTTTCACTGTGTACTGTTAATGGAAAACTGATTTCCCGATTAGACACTTACTCCAGGGTATGTATTTACCAGGTATAATTCTCACATCTGTATGGTTTTACAGATGATGAGTGGGAGTAAGTTAGTGGGAATTGGGTGATCATCCTTATTATATCGGGATTCGTTGTAATCGGTGATATTTGAGGAGATCGCCTGGGTTGTTTGCCGGTCGGCAAATATTTGGTTTTGAATATCCGCTGTTGTGCACCAATTTCAAATTGATATATCTGTACGTCTATTTTCATAGAGTGAGATATACCTTTTGATATTATGTCGATGACATTTACCTATATCAGTGAATGGTTAGGTAAGGAGCATTAAACAGCGGTGTAATTCTTCTTAACCATAAGTACAGTTTTCAATCTACGACACACAGTGAATGAGTTGTTAGACTCAGCGGACTTATACAGAGTATTGTATATTGTCCAGTGTCCATTAGGACAGAGAGCTTGGTCCTCGTACTATATTCTGTTTACTTTTAACTTCTCTAGCCCTTAGACATGTGTTTCGTGGAAACACAGGGTCTAAGTTTTGAGGAGTTATAGGTATTTGAATAGAGTAGAGAACCAGGTATAGCAAGTATCGGGATTCTTCAAAGTGATCGAAGATGTAGATACTTGTGTATGGTATTCAGTTGATAGTAATAATTAAGAGAAATTGCTTCTCTTTCAGGTTACTCATAATTGGAAGCATTCCTAAGTTGAGTAACGCTGATCGGCCTCTTTCCATTTAGTTGACATGCGCTGGGGACAGCTGCATGATTTGAATCTGGTTAAATTAAATCAGTGCCTTTGTTTCTATATTGGATATAGTACAGTTCATATCTTAACATTGTTAAGGTACGGGGAGTTGTCTGGCTTATGATTAAAACCAGACTCTGGATAACTCAAGGCACGTTTCTGTAATGGCTGTTTGTGGGTTGACCCAGGCTATGACGCGGGTTGATTTTCTACCATCTGGATGAACAATAGCAATATTGTTCTAGACTCGCCACAGTTTTATTAAAAATGGATTTTTCAGAAAACAGCAGTGGGAGTATGGTAGAACTGGAAGTGATTCCAGAACCGCAAACGATTACTGAAGATTTGATAAGGAACCTAAAGATTCAATCTGATTTGACATTCCATTGGCCGCTCCGCAGATAAGGTGGGTAACTTCAGGCACCCGAGAGGTACTCCGGTAGCCTCAAGGACGGTGACAGGGAAGTTCTTGTTTACCCACACTTGCCATTGTTGTTGTTCCAGGCTGCGAGACCCAGCAGGAGGATGAGTATAGCGTCGTTCTAAACTTGCTTTGGAAGTGTACGCCTATATGACTCTGCCAGAGGGTTGTCGTAGTCAGTGGGAGCAGCGGAAGCATTGGTGGACAGGTTGCTTATGTCTATTTATAGACTAGAGCAGATGTAGCGGAGATAGATCATCTATTTCTGACGTGACAGTCATGGTTTTGACTTCATCAGAATAGGGGATGGATCTGTTGAGAAGGTAGTAGGGTGTGATATCCTGGTATTTGGATGATATACACAGAGTAGGAAAAGAAACTCCTACACTACGATCGGTTATACTTTGGTCGTCACACAGTAGTTTCTCCACAAAGGACTTGGACTTTATGTCTGACATACTGGTTACTAGATCTATGGTTTTAGATCTAGATTTGGGTGGTTTCCCAATCAGGGTACTTAGACAGCATTCTAAGAGTATTTAGAATGGACGACTCCTGGCACGGTAGTATACCTGCAGATGATGGAGTCACCCTCTCTAAAGGTGTCTTACAGACTAAAGGGGAGAGGGATGTGCATGATTGGCAGATCACTTGCTCAGGCAATTGAGTCAATCATGAGATGTGAAGTACCACACCAGATGTTGTTCTTGCACTAGATGCAATAAGTTGACATTGATCCAGTCCTGGAGAAACAGTCGGAAGCAGTTCTAGAACATAAGTGAATGTTCTAGGGAAATGATAACGGCTGCCTCTTTTAGGAGACGGTTATCATTCCAGGCTTCCAAGGTGACATGGACGACAAGGAGGTTGTCAGAGTTATAGTTTTCCCTCTGACGAGGGGCAGTATTTTGGACAGGTGATCCAAGGCAATACTGAGGGAGGCATGGCGCAGGATACTGATTAAGTTCAGTTGACGATACAGTCTAAGAAGTTTGGATTTGGAGTTCATATATGAGCTAGGTCCCATCAGACATCCAGACATATTCTGAGACAGGTATTGCTCTTTTCGGGAGATGGCTTTCTCCGCGAACTTGAGATATAAAGAGACATAGAAAGAAACAACTAAGCGGATCCACTCACTGAGGCTATTCCTCGAACGCAATAGTTCCGCAAACGAGCTTTGTGAGACTGACTAGTAGAGGAGTTGGATGTTCGGTATCACACGGGCTGTGAGTATGCGGCATCGCAATAATTAGCCTTGAGTGCAAGTGGGAGATTGTTGGAGATAGTGCCCTCAGAGTCAATTATTAGGTCACAGGTACGTGATTGTAATGATTGAGGGAGGACCTATCCCGGTAGGACAGTCTTGCTCGAGATGATAGTATGCTATCTGGTTTACCTTTATCATCGTGTACTGTTTTAGGTGACCTGACACGTCGCTATTACACGTTGATAGAGCCCCTAGGATTCTTGCTTGACCACCAGCAGTATGAGGGCGATCATATAAGTGGGAGCTCGGGGTCTACAAGCATATCCTTAAAAGGTCCCTAGTCGTGGGAGTTTCGAGACTGGGCATCGATACTCCATTAGTAGACTAGTGTATACAGTCGAGACCCCGACGAGGGGCGGTGGCCGGTCTCACAAGCCACTGGTTTCAGTTGGATCACCTAAGATGTATACAGGTGCTCATTGGGTTATGAGTACACCGGACAGGACTCGCCGGGAACATGCTAGTTGGTCATATACCAGACGTCAGATGGCAGTTCCCAGGTGACATGTGTGCAGGTTAGTTCATCGACCTGGGGATCGTCATTTGTCTCGTGTGAGTTCCCACTGTACTTTGATTACTACCCTACCACGGCTCAAAGGAGTCGTGCAAACAGGTTTTAGTTGGGTACAGTCCCGAGCCACATGGAGGCAGTGAGCGTATCTTCAGGGGTTCGTCTCTCCCGGTATTGGGGGTGAGGTCGTGCTGTGTCTAGGAGAGCCATTACACAAAGTCCTTGGCCAAGGCAAGGAGATTTACTGGTAGGTATTCCAGTAGTATCTCAGGGTGTTCTGGGCTACACTCCGACACGACTTGTACTGCTTTTGGGGGTCTGACTTTTACCAACCCCCTAGGCCCGCCATGCGATACTCATAGACGAACGGACCGGACTGCACGGATATTGTCACTGAAAGGCTCAGTAGGGTGTCAGGATGAGTTCGCTCATCGACGTCCCTTTTGGTCAATAGCTGGTGGCCCGTCACGTATTGGCTTATACCTCTGACGTGCTAGTGGTTAAATCCACAGCCATAGTATTGACGAGTCTTTAGAGTCCACCACACTTACAGTTACTCAAGTTTCGGGCGAAACGCTGTAGAGGCCGTATGGAGATATGGCAGGGTCCGATCAGATACGTGCGGTATTGCACGGATCAGGATCGGACGGTTTGTACTAGTGGCCGTATGGTTATATGGCAGGGTTCGATCAGATACGTGCGGTATTGCACGGATCAGGATCGAACGGATATTACTAGCCGGCTTTGATTAAGCCGGTCCTAGTTTAGTACAGTGTAGATTTTGTCTCATTGCATTTGTATCCGGACGGAATACAGATGCGGGTGTGTATGCACAGTATGGGGGTTTTCCTGTAATTTATTACGGGACCAGTTTTCTGGAGTTGCCAGTTTGCTTTCCGTTCCGGCCGGTTTTCCTTTGTTCTTTCCCGGCCGGACTTTTCTGATGGAGGGGGTTATTTGCAGTTTTGCAAATAACACTTTGGTGGAGGTTTTATTTGTAAGATGATTTTTTATGAAAGCATCTTTTCTTTTCAACCATCACTTGATTTGTATTAATGAGATTAGAAAGGATTTGAGGTTGATAAGAAAGATTGTTATGATGATGTTTAGGATATAGTCACCTTTCTACTTTTCCTACACTCACCTTCCTTCTATGGTTATGCTTCATTTTCATTCCTCCACCTTATTCTTATGACTTGATGAAAAATGGTAGAAAGAAAGAGAGAAGAAGAAAAGAGAGAAGAAGAAAAGAGAAGAAAATGAGAGCTTCATTTTTGAGAGAGTAGCATTCTTGATCTCATTTTTGATGCTAGAAAAATGCAAGCACCATTTTTCTTACCTTGTTTCCTCCATCATCCACAAATGGCAACCAACCCCAAAGTGAGACATACACTCTACACTATCTTCCTACAGCATATCTTGAGCATGTCGAGTTGCCGGCTTCATGCGCGAGTTGCCTCGGTATTGAGGTGGGAGCCCGTAAAAGTACCCGGCTTCGTGGTGCCCTTTCCGACGAGGAGGAGATGGACGGAGATCCCGCGAGGAGATCGGAGTGGAGATGAAGACCGGAGGACTTGGATCGTCGGTATATCTCTAACCCATCCTCTTAGTAGCTTAGACTTGTTAATGGTTAACGATCCGGGGTTTAGTGCGCGGTGGTGCCGTTTTGCCAAGTCCGCAAAAATTTAAGTTTACCACCGCTTCCGCTTTCCGGCGTCGGATTGACGGCCGGGGCGCCGCCGTGCACTTACACCCATCACCCCTGCACTGTTTGATTACTCTGAAATTAAACAAAGACTTCAATTTCTTCTTAAAATCAAATTTAAATGCATTTTAATTCATTCTTTCAATTCCAAAACCCTAATTCCACACTATAAATACAACCGCATACCCCAGCCCTTCCTCATTCTGAAAATTCTAGCAAAAACTATCATATTTTCTCAAGTACAAGAAGTGTACAAGAGAAGTTAGCCAAATACCAACTTTCGGTGAGGAATCGAGGCAATTCCGGCGACCCCGCGACGCCACGACGACTACCCCCTCTCTTTTTACTTCCTCTTCATCCATCTAGCTTATAAGTCCCTTCCAATCTTCTTCCCTCTTCTTTAAAAATTCTTTTTAAAACAAATATCGGTAAGTGAAGTTAATACCGATATCACTCTTCTAAACCTTAAAAACTCACTTTTTTACCTACATATTGTTCATCCAACTTTCACGCAATCTTTGTAGTACTAATATAAATGTTTAAAATAAGTTGTAACCTAAAATATCATGAAACATAACTTTAAATCAACTTTTATATTAAAATACCATTAATTTTGTATCTACCATATTTAATTGTTTTGCTTAATCATACCTTTAGAAAACCTCACGGGGTAATAACCTACCCCTCACAAACACACATGGTTTCCATGGCATGATACTCTTTTAGCATATTCTTGGTTACAATTACAATATTTCATTTAAATACCATGAACTATAAAAACCCGGTTTTCTTTGGATTGTATTATCAAAACTCTTTGCGATTATACCACTACAACCCATTTGGGGAATCTGTAACAACTCTGTTTTGGTGTACAGAAAATTTGTTTAAAAGTTAATGTACAAATGGAGTATTTACAATTCTGTGTATGCTATAAGTATTTGATTTGCTTTTGAATAACAAGAAAGCACTTGTAGCTCATTGGTAAAGCCTTGCACTGCTGTGACGTAGCCCCTGTGTTTGAATCCCATCAGCCATATATTATTTTTGTTGATTTTTCTTTTAAACTTTTAGAAGCTCAAAGGTTTGCACGTGCACTGCACGTAAAATGAAAAATCACAATAAAAACAAACATGTAGAAAATGTTGATTAAGAAGCCGAGGACACGTGGCCAAGATCCAAGCCCCATCCCCTCGATTTTGGCCGGCGAGATTTGCAATAGGGCCGGCGCCGCAGGGCCCCCAGTTGCAAATGCTCCCAAAAATTTTCCATAACACCCCTTGGCCTACCCCCACTATCCCCATACTGTTTGATTTCTCTGCATTTATCCAGAGAATGATAAATCCCCTCTTTAATCCATTTTAAGGCATATTTTTAATTCATTTTTCAATCCTCAAAACTCTAATTTCTCCTATAAATACCACACTACACCACAGCCCTCCTCATTAAGAATTCCATTGCCAAAACTCTCTAAAATTCCTAAGTCTAAGAAGTTGTACAAGTGGAGTTAGCTCAAGGCAAAGTTCCAGCGACGTTTTGGGACAAATCCGGCGACGAAACGACTCCACGAAGGCCACAAACCTTTTCCTTTACCTCTCCTCTAAACCCTAAGCTTGTAAGTCCCCTCTTCCCTCTCCTCTCACTATTAAAATGAATCCTAATTTCAAAACTCGTCGGAAGCGGAGTTAATCCGACTTCCGACTCTTTTTTCTTTAAAAATTCAATTTTTATTAAACAACAATTAACCTCCTTTTCATATATTGTTTAGTAGCCATTAAACAACAATTGGACAAAGTTTCAATTCAAAATATTATATTAAATCAATTCTATTTCACTTTTACAGTAAAACACCCTTAAGTTTGCATACGACATTATTTTCTAGTTTTGCTCATATTACCTTTAGAAAACTCACGAGGTAATGACATAGCTCATCACAATACTCATTCTTGACATAGCACGATGACTTTTGGGAACTTTAGTTGTGGGAAGATTACAAGGTTACAATAAAATACCCTAAACTATTACAAAACCGTATTCTTTAATTGTCTTATTTAAATTCCATACGATTAAGTCTTTACAACCCATTTTAGGGAATCCGATCGGGATGGTGCGGGTTATCGCACGTCCTCGGGACTAGTAGGGCGAGATGTAGACCTTCTCACGTAGAATACGATCTCGACGGAATTTGTATTACAATTTTAAGAAAAACGTGATTTCTATTTAAATAAATAAATTCTATTTTTAATATATATATATATAAATATTATCAAAATATATATTTTTAATATCTTATATATATATTCCATATTTTTCTAAATCAAAGGAATCACAAATTTCATGAAACTACCATTACAAATCAATACAATTTCAATATTATATTAAAATACCATATACAATGCAATCTAGGTTCTATTAACTAGAAAAAATTATATTTTAAAATATACATTCATGAAAACCCTAAAGACGATAAATAAATACTTGAGGTTTATTTTTAAAATATATAAAAACTATTTTTCATAAAACACCCTCAAGTTATATTAAATTATAATAAGGGCCCTAGTAAATATAGGTTTAAGCGGGACCAGTTCTCTTGAGCCACAGGGAGCCGGAGAATTTGGGTACTTGCCTATTTAAGGTAGACAAACTAAAAACGGTGTTATCAATACGGTAATTGTCTTGGAAAAAGACACAAATCCTGCCGTCCATGTGCAGCAGTTACTGATAACACCAAAACTAATTCAGGACTTCAATTCTGTCTAAGGTCCGACTTAGTCTAATATGAAATCATTCTATTCTTGAATATGATTCAAGATAACTTCAATACAACATGAATCCATTTATACCGGATACAATCTATATCAACTTGACTCGACCGAACCGAACCATGGATATACTCTGATTACATGACTATCCATTTATATCCATTCCGTTACATGATATCATGGTTTCGATAAGTCTAATACAAACAATACAAAATACATTACAGGGTTTTAAAGGGGTAGACTGGTACGGAATGTGTTAGAAGTGGTACGAGACGGTCACTTTAATACACCTAACATGAATATCCATTGCTGTTGTACCGTGGCTTAACGGTTCCTTGTGTTCCGTATACCTTAGTCCACGGAATACTTGGACTCCTCTCGTATACACTGGCATATTCTGTACCAAGCTATAAACAACCGCGTTAACATTATAATAAAAAATTACTAGTTATACTCTCTTATCTATCTATTCTATTTCTACCTTTTCTTTGGGACTTACCGAGCGATTGTTCGCTGACGACATTCCTTCTCTCTTCTTTCTTTGGAATATTGTCAGGTGGATCCGACCTATTGGAGATCGAGCCCAGTTCATAGGTGTTCAGTTGATAAAACTGCACATTTGTTATTACATTTTTTCTACTATTTCCATATTTAAAAAGGTCTTTATTATAATATATCATACATATGAGGGTTTATTTGTAAAAATACTATTTTTCATGTGTTGATATATTATAATTAGCATTTGGTAGGAAAATATATGCAAATAATATCATTGACCAAATCTTAACTCTACTAAATATTATTTGAGTTGTTGTGCAGAATTTGCAGGTCTAAAATCAAGGAAATCAAGTTGTTAAAGTAAACCTGCCTAATTAAGAAACCAAAACTTAGAAGTCAAGTCTGGCAGCAACTACGAGAAGATTTCCAAATTCAAAAGTTTCCAGAGAACTCCACGTGGCAAGTAGAGAGAAACCACAGAAAGAAAAATCAATGGATCTGCTTAAAAGGCCGCGGATCCGCGGCCATACCCCCTTTTTGGACGCGGATCCGCCGCATGATAGATGATTTAGAAGATGTAATTTTTTGGGGTGAATCTTTACTTTTGGACTCCAAATTTGGAAGCAAGTTTTCTGGCTTTGGGACTATAAATAAAGACCGAGAGCCTCTTGGAAAAATCATCAAGCCGACGAGATCATGAAGTCCAAGACGGCTCACGCATCCAGGCCGATCATCAACTGTTCGTCTACCTCCTTAGAAGAAATCGAGAAGCAACTAGATTTGTAATCATTTTCTAAGAATTCAAGTGTAATGAATTTTGTTGATTAATAAAGGTAGCTTTCTTTTTCTTATTCTATTTCTTCGTAGTTTAATTATGCATTTTCTCTCCATCTCTTTTTCTCCCAACATGCGCGAGTAATTCTCCACTTGTTAGGGTTCGTAGAATTAGGGTAGGTTAATGGATGATGAAAATTCCTAAACCCTTTTTAAGTTCTATAAAGTTTATGAACTTTATCAAAAGAATCATTAACATCCTAATCGGGCGTGCTAACAATTCTTTGTTAGTTCCGACCGCGATTAAAGATTTGATTAATGATTGTTTTGGTAAAGGCTAGATATGAACGGAGTTCCGTGTCGAGATAAGGGTTAAGAGTGGGATTCCTTTTCCCTCCAGAAACCCTAATCTACACGCATCACCGTCGTTCTAGTTTTAAATCCATTAAAGGATAAAAAGGGTAACTTTTAATTAATCGTCCATAACTACTAAATCCTAACGAACCCTACAAGCCCTCTTATTATATTATCTACATCCCTAAAATAATCTAGATCTATATTTTTTCATTCTTGCTTAACGTAGATCTAGAAACTTTTCACAAAACTCTTTATTCCTCCTCTCTTTTTCAACACGTCTAATGTAAGAGTAAAAGATTCAACGTTTCCCTGAGGACGACCCGTACTCATCTCGGTCTAGCTACACGCGATACCTTTCTGATTGCGGTTAAACTACAAAAACAATCTTTTCCACACCAATCAAATGGCGCCATTGCCGGGGATACGTGCGTAATTTTTTATTCTTACTATTTGTGTTGAATTCTTATACGATCTGTATCATAAATAAAATAAAACTGCAAATTGTATATTTAACGATTATTGTGTGAATTTTGCGAGGGAATCTGGAGTCACAGACTTGAGAAAACAGGAGACAGATACATTCATTGAGATCCAGAGAAGTAGAGAAGGCCATAGAAAAAAATTCATCAATTGATCTCTCCCTCTTGCGGCGGAACCGCGGCCGAAAGTGCACATCGGCGGCGGAAGCGCGGCCAGTTAGGAGATCTAGGGCTTCAGTCTTCTTTGGTAAGATTATAACCTCCTTCTCTCTCCTCTGAAATCCAATAAAATATCTTTTCTGCAGGATTCTTTGCAAAGTATCGCCGCTCAAAAATCTTTTTGCGAAGTTTTGTTTTGCGGTTTATTTTTGCATATTTTAATACGGATTTTTAAGGGGCAAGACCAAAATCCAGATTAGGTAGGGATTTCATCATCCTTCCTAAGCCCCACAAATCACAAACCGAGCATCTGCATCAACCCTACATTAATTTAAAAAATATCTAGACCATACTCTAAGGACTGTCGCGTTCAATAAGGACAGAGGAAGGTCATGGGTAATCTATCGCTTATCCACATTACTTTTGTAGTGTCTAGGCAAGTGTGTCTAAGGCGGGTAGTTACTTAATTAGGACCACTACTTTCGTAGTGGGGAGCCTCCCACTCACCTGGCACTTACCTGGCTACAAGAGTAGTAAAGAGACAGTAGAGAATTTATCCTGCGGCTTATCGTTTAGAAGTTTAGGAGCGGTCTAGAGACTGACCTAGGTAACCTTAATTTCAGGGTTGTCTGTGCATTTTTGTGTGATTTGTCTAAATCCGTCATTTTTCAAAACAAACCAATTATTTTCTCCTCTTTTTACCCCTTCCCCCTTCTTCTCTTCTTATAATGGGTGACCTAAACAGAAGAAAACTTGCCGAGCTTTGCTGTCCACAACCAGATATCTCTTGTTTTCGTAATCCCTTCGGTGTACCGTCCGGCTCTTCCATGTCCTTAAGAGATCATATAGAACAAGCAAGGAGAAACAGTTGGCCACCTCAGTCTAGGTCTTATCAACCGTATCCTAATCCTACACCTGTTTCAGTTGATACCCAGAGTGAGGAAACCCCTAGACGAATGTCCATTGCTGAGCACATAGTTAGGGCTAGAGGCCAAAGTTTCAACCCGGACCAATATCAACCATCACCTCCACTTTCCAAAGAAGTGTTTGATAGCCAACCGACCAACCCATATCAATATTTTTCTTATTACAATGTTAACCCTACTCCCACCCAATTTTCGCAACCATTCTATTCTTATCAATCCAATCCGACTTTTCCACCTTCTCTAGACAGTTCTTCTAATCAGTCATTTGGGAGTTTTAATTATCCACAGGAATTTCAATCTTATACTGAAACCCCTTATCAACCCAAGACTAGTCTGAAGCAGACATTAGAAAAATTTCTGGAATTGTCGAACCAAATTAGAAAGGAAACAATAGAGTGGATGCAAGCAAATAATTTCAAACCTGCCCAAAAATTTTCAGTATATGATTCGGGCATAGGACAAAATGAGAATTTGGGTAGTGAGACAGAACTGTACACCCTTCCTAATCAAACCTCCCCATTCCAAACTGAAATCCACAACTCCAGTTTCATAGATTCATCAAGTACACCAAATAGAATGTCTGATAAGTTGTGTGACTTTGTAGTGTTTGATTTACCCGATTGTGAAGGGTCCATTTTAAGTGAAACCATACCCAACCCTTGTGACCACTACACCTCCACTCTTAAACCAAAACTGATTGAAAACCATACTTTTGATGAGGTGTTTGAGAATTTTAACCTTAACTTAAATGAGATGATTGACGTTGGGGATATATTGATTGATGAACCCGAAATTTTGGATGATTTTGTCCCACCAATTCATCAAATCCTTTCACTTCCTTGTAGTCATCATCTTGAGCCTTTAATTCTTCCCGAACCCCAAATATGTCTTGAAGTTGATGATAATGGTATATCCGAAGATCAGACCGAAATACAACCTCCATCTTCCATATCTGGTTCAGCAACACTCGACACACCAATTTGTTTACCCATTTTACCTTCTACTTTCTCCGGTTCTTCTTCTGTTCCTATAGTTTCAGTGAGTTTTGATGAATCACAATCCGTTAATTCAAGTTCAATAATACCAGAAATTCAACTTGATTTGGATATTTTTGAAAATGAGGTAGATGAGTTTTTCGAGTCCTCTACCTCAATGATTTTTTATGAATCAAGTAGGATAAATTCTGGCACAAAACTCTTTGACAGCAAAATGTTCAATCACAACATTGATAAAAGTTTTGAAGAACTTTTTGCTGACGAACTTGAATTTTTGAACAATACGGATTTTGTGATTGATCAATCTCCACCTATAGAGGTTGAACCGTCACCATTCCTTCTTCCTAATCATTCACATTCATCCTCATTCTTTCTTTTCTCTAATTTCAAATTCAAACCCTTTCCCGACCACCTCTTATCCCTTCCCTATTTTTTCTTGACTCGATACAACACATTCTTCCACCGACCAATACGCTATACTGATAAAATCTTTGAATGGTTGGTGTTAACTTTTGGTCTTTGTAAAGTCTTACTTTGACCAAATGACTCACCCCCTCTTAAAATGCTTCGTATTGTCTAACTCATGTTTGAGGGGGGGTATATTTTTGGCTCTTGAACATAACTTTTGTCCTCAAATTTGTGAGCCAAAAATAAGTTTGGGGGAGGATTTTCACTTTCTTATATTCTTGCCCCCATTAATAATGTCCTCCCAAGTTTACAGGTTTTTGTGATCCAGCAGATAGCAACAGTGAGGACACTGTTGAAAATAAGTTTGGGGGAGTTTGTGCTTATTTACGTATCACTTTGCATCATATTTTGCATAAGCACAACATTTTCAAAAAAATTTAAAAATTTAAAATTTTTCTTTTATAACAAAAGAGTAGAAAGTGAAAATTACATCCAAAAGATAGGAATAGTTTAAGAAAACCAAGAAAATTAGAAGTTTTCTTAAACGAACTAGTAATAAGTAGTTATGAGCTGTTGTCCCAAGGGTTAGTAAGATGAAGGAATTCACTAATCTGAGGATAAAAATAAGTCTGAAAAATAATTTCTATTCTGGAAGCCAAACATTTGAATATTGATACCCTACTATATGCACTTACACACGTCTTGAAACTCGGGATAGTAGAGGATACCTTGAAATGCTCTTGTCTAAAAGCCAAAGTATGAAGAAAATAAAAAAATGAATAAAATATAAAAATGGTGAAAAGAAAAATGAACACTGGTTTTGTTATCGCCAAGGCAGCAATAAAAAAATATAGCAAGGGTGCTTCATCACCTAGTGCCTTAGACCAACTGGTTTGGGAGTCACTGCTAAGTCTTAGGTGGTGCAAGACGAGGAAAATACTATTACCTAATCAGCAAGCACATGAGTAATCGGTCGGTTAGTACCTCAAGAAGTATTAACGGTCGCATGAAAATGTGTGAGCAAATCTAAATATTCATCAAATTAAAAAGTACTACGGCAGATGGACAAGAGTATGATAGCTTGAATTGAATTCTCCGAGTGTAGGGATGTTCTATTCACATACGTAGGGGTATATGATCGATATTTGGATGAAAGGTAGGAACGAAATAAAGACGATGTTTTATTGAGGGATGATGTGATTTCTAACATTTTTTCATGACTATTAAGATAGGGCTCATGACATCTGAAAAGCTAGTATAGTTGGAAACTCTAAATTTTCAAAGTCTTTTCTTTTATGGTTCTTATCTTTATATGTTAATTTCACCATCTCTCTTTTATTATAGGATTTTGTGGGTGTAATCCGCTGAAAACCCTCAGGAGACAACACTCCTCCTACTAGGGACACCTAGAGGTTTAACGGCTTGTTGCACGTGCTCAGTGCAATCGTGTTTGCCTACGAAAGTGTGCTTAGTTTTCTCCTTTCTTTTCCTTCTCTTGAATAAACTAGTTTGCTCGGGACGATCAAAGATAAGTTTGGGGGTATTTGTTCAGTTGATAAAACTGCACATTTGTTATTACATTTTTCCTACTATTTCCATATTTAAAAAGGTCTTTATTATAATATATCATACATATGAGGGTTTATTTGTAAAAATACTATTTTTCATGTGTTGATATATTATAATTAGCATTTGGTAGGAAAATGTATGCAAATAATATCATTGACCAAATCTTAACTCTACTAAATATTATTTGAGTTGCTGTGCAGAATTTACAGGTCTAAAATCAAGGAAATCAAGTTGTTAAAGTAAACCTGCCTAATTAAGAAACCAAAACTTAGAAGTCAAGTCTGGCAGCAACTACGAGAAGATTTCCAAATTCAAAAGTTTTCAGAGAACTCCACGTGGCAAGTAGAGAGAAACCACAGAAAGAAAATCAATGGATCTGATTAAAAGGCCGCGAATCCACGGCCATACCCCCCTTTTGGACGCGGATCCGCCGCATGATAGATGATTTAGAAGATGTAATTTTTTGGGGTGAATCTTTACTGTTGGACTCCAAATTTGGAAGAAATTTTTCTGGCTTTGGGACTATAAATAAAGACCAAGAGCTTCTTGGAAAAATTATCAAGCCGACGAGATCACGAAGTCCAAGACGGCTCACGCATCCAGGCCGATCATCAACTGTTCGTCTACCTCCTTAGAAGAGATCGAGAAGCAACTAGATTTGTAATCATTTTCTAAGGATTCAAGTGTAATGAATTTTGTTGATTAATAAAGGTAGCTTTCTTTTTCTTATTCTATTTCTTCGTAGTTTAATTATGCATTTTCTCTCCATCTCTTTTTCTCCCAACATACGCGAGTAATTCTCCGCTTGTTAGGGTTCGTAGGATTAGGGTAGGTTAATGGATGATGAAAATTCCTAAACCCTTTTTAAGTCCTATAAAGTTTATGAACTTTATCAAAAGAATCATTAACATCCTAATCGGGCACGCTAACAATTCTTTGTTAGTTCCGACCGCGATTAAAGATTAGATTAATGATTGTTTTGGTAAAGGCTAGATATGAACGGAGTTCCGTGTCGAGATAAGGGTTAAGAGTGGGATTCCTTTTCCCTCCAGAAACCCTAATCTACACGCATCACCGTCGTTCTAGTTTTAAATCTATTAAAGGATAAAAAGGGTAACTTTTAATTAATCATCCATAACTACTAAATCCTAACGAACCCTACAAGCCCTCTTATTATATTATCTGCATTCCTAAAATAATCTAGATCTATATTTTTGCATTCTTGCTTAACGTAGATCTAGAAACTTTTCACAAAACTCTTTATTCCTCTTCTCTTTTTCAACACGTCTAAAGCAAGAGTAAAAGATTCAACGTTTCCCTGAGGACGACCCGTGCTCATCTCGGTCTAGTTACACGCGACACCGTTATTGATTGCGGTTACACTACAAACACACTCTTTCGAATCAATCAATAGGACATGGATCAGTTCAGCGAGGACCCCGAGCTCTAGACCGTTGTATATACTTTACTTTTATGTTCATGCCATTGTTTAGGCATTGCTTTCATCATTGTATTTACATTTTCAGCTGTATTATAAAGAAATGTTTAAATCAATAAAAGTTGCTGTTCAGTTATATCTCTTGTCATTTTTTTCTTGTGTACATTTATTATATTTCTTATTACGCTTAGCGTGTTTATTTCTGAGTAAATACGAAGCGGGCCGTGTCACGTCTCCTTACCGTACACCGGGAAGCGGGGCGTGACAGGTGTCACGACCCGCAGGGTACGGAACGTGACTGGCACTTAAGTTTACGAAACGTCTAAAGGCGTCCGTAAAATAAGTAAGCCAAAAGCCCAGAAAACAAAACCAATTAAGCAAAAGAGTGAAGAAAACCCAAACATTTGAAAGCAAGTTTATCAAATAAGTCATGTAAAACCCCTTTTTAAAAACAATACTAATTTTTCCGAAAATTTCGGCAGAGTCTCCTTTATAAATACTGGCCCCCAAAATGGGTACAACATAAATAAACATGAATCCAACAAAATAGGGCATCCCCAAGCGGGAGCTAGCTCTTCGCCATAAGGCGGTCACAAATCCCACGCAATGTAAATGACAACAAGCATAATAAAGCATAAGGAAGCATGAAAAGTAGCATGTCGGCTCAAGTGAGCTCGACCCCAAAATACAGCATAAAATCCACAAACCTCACAGTCTCATCTCTAGGTCAATATACAATAATCTGGTAGAAACAGTAGATGGAGTACACTAGATACAAGAATATACAAGGTGGTACAAAATAATAACATAACCCACCTATGAACCAATCTCGAGCCCAAGCAAAACAGGCAAAAGAACAAGTGCGCCCGCCGCTACTGAACTGACGGAGCGGACCTGCAAAAGACTGTGGCACAACGGGGGTGAGTTGCCAACTCGTGAGTAATAAATAACATCTGCAAAGGCTATCGTATGCATGCACACAAGCATCCTAGCATCTAAAATACAGGTATGACTGGATGCACTAGCAGGTGTGTATACCATATCAGTGTGCTAATATGTATGCAACATGAAAATCTGAGGTCTCAATAGATATATATAAGAAATATTTTATCTCTTTTTGTTTTTGAAACTCTTTTAGAATGCCAGCATAATGTCAATGAATCGACGAAAATCGGTGTCCAGCAACGACACCCAAAAGCTGTCTCAAATCTCATAAATGTATCTCTGGCCTCAGCCGTCCGGCTGACCCATCTCAAATATCAATATCTCATCATCTAGCGGCCACGGTCGGTATCCTCTGGATATCCGCCGTCCCAAACAGTCACCGGTAGGTAATCCGTCCCCTGCCAGGCTCAACGTCATCACCACATTCCTCTTGCCCCGGGGTACCTTACCGGGCCCACCATGTACCCTTGCCGGTTCCTCCACTCCTCGACACGGATTTCCAAATCCACAGCAAACTCATGGTGGACGACACTTACATCACTAGAAAACCGCAATTTACATATTTTAAAAGATATAATAAGTTTAGAAATTTTGCGGTTTTCCCCCGAAATCCAGCAATATCATAAAATCTCAGAAATCCTCATAAGTGCATATATCAATGATAATGAATGCGTATGATATCAATAATCAAGTTGCGATGTGTGATTAATGTATTAAGTATGAACAATTAATATGATGAAGTACGTGCACAAGAATAGCAATCCTACGATTTCATTTTAAGGAAATAGCACAAATTAAGTATCAATTAGTAAAAGGTTTAAATTAAAGGTTATCTAGTGTGGTGGCATGGCAGTTACCAGGGTGTGTGTGTAAACATGAATAGTGCTCGTGCTGCATATAAAAACCTGGTAATGGTGCATGTGTCCTATAATTGAGTTTGCGTATATGGGTATAACATATTGTTCTAATTGCAGCAATTATCATGCCAGTAATATTATTCTAATGTCACAAGTGGTTATCCAGTTTACTATTTTTCAGTTTACTAAATCTATCGGGCGACTTGCGCCATCCAAACGATCGTCCCCCGTAGATATTAAATCTACTCACCAGGATCCCTGGCTAGCTGTGTCCAATCACCGCCTTTCCCTTTCGCGCCGCGTCTGACGTCTCCGCGACCGAACCTGGAATTTACATCAATACCAGACATAAGGTTACACATTCAAGAACGACGCAAAACCCCAACGAAACTACTAAAGTTCGCTAGCTAGGTACAACGTGCACAAAGTGCGCGGAACACACGCGAAAATCGCAAAACTGCCGAAAAACGCCGATTTGGTCGCCCGGCAAAACTAAAACCCGACTACCCAAAAAAATCCGCACTCACGCATCCTAAAAGTCGTAGGACAAGCCATACAATCATCAAGATATCAAAAATAATTCATCACATAACTTTTATAAAAATCTAGTAAGCATTTGCATTCCAATTTGATGCAAACATCGACAATTTAGCGACAAAGTCAACACCACCCAACACCAACATCCAAACTAACCAAATAGCTAGCCAATACACTGATTTTAAACCATCAACCATGCTTAAAAAAACTAATTTCCATAAACAAAAGCTTCTCTTGATTTTTGTAATTAGCAAACATAAACCAAACTATATATGAAAAACCTTAATTTAACACTAGATTTTTGCCTAATAAGCAAATTAACCACTTAGATTAAGGTTAGCAAAACACTAGATAGCAAATTAGGTTTAATCAATTAAATAATGCTTTCAAAAACTTAATCCACTCACTAATCAAGCTTCACAAACCAATTCCATACAAAAACCCTCTCTTGAAAATCCTAAAAAAGCAATTTCACCCTTCTAAATTTAACCAAATTAGCATAATTGAAAACTACATCAACAAGATAACTATATGGATTAGTTAATTAACCACTAGATTAACTGTAAAACAATCTAATTAAGTATTATGGCTTCAAAACCCTAGCTAAAATTTTCAAGCAAAACCTAAGAAACTAGATTAAACTACACTAAATTAACACTAAACCATCTAACATAAGAACTTAAACAAAAGAATTTAACATGATAGAAATTATACCTCTTGATCTATGGATCAAGCAAGAAAATTTTGCTCCAATTGATGGCCTCAAGCACCAAGATCCAAGCAAGAATGGTTAAGGAAAGGATAGCATAAGGATTTTGTGTTGAAAAAGAGAAGGATTTGTGGATTTTTGATGTGGTTTTTGAAGAACTTTGAAGAAAAATGAAAAGAAAAGAGTTGAAGAAAGAGGGTGCAGGTTTTCGGCCAGCAAGGGGAATGGGGGAGGGTGTGGGCAAGTGGGGAAGGTCATGGGTCAAGTCCACAAAGTCAAATGCACCTTACTTTATTCATTTTAATTAAAATAAATCCAAAAAACCCCTTAAATCAACTCAAGAAAGCAACTAAAGAAAAGAGATCAGAATTTTCTGGACTTGGTCAGGGTTGGGCTGTCCTAGGGCTGAGGAAAAAGAGAGAGGGGTTTTACAAAAGAAATTTTATGCAAAAAGGCCCCCTACAACTCAAAAATTGCAAGTTTTAGCTCAAAATTCAATAAATTCGTTTCATAACATAAAAATTTGTTAAAAATCAAAATAAATTACTAAAAATTCATGTTATCACTAGATTATAATTATCATAATTTTAGAGATTAAAATTAGCCCGGAAAAATTTGTATTTATCGCTTATTTAATGTATTTTCTTACCGGCTTAAAATAATATTAAAAAATTGAAAAATAGGGAAAATTTTTTAAATGACCAAAATTTCATAATTAACTCATTAGATACTAAAAACAAGTAATTACCTATCCATTTAAGGTATAATTAGCCTTAAACTGCAAAATAACAAGAAAGACGGTTTTCGGAAAAATACCGAATTTTCACCGAATTTCAGGAAAACACCAAAACGACTTTTCAAGACGCTACAATCTTCCCCCCTTAAAGAAATTCGGTTCCCGAATTTAAAATAATATAGCTACGCGTACCTTCGAAGAGATGGGGATACTTCTTCCTCATCTCGCCCTCGGTCTCCCAGGTAACCTCCTTGCTGCTCGGGCTACGCCAAAGGACCTTGACGGTTGGTATAATCTTCGACCTCAACTTCTTCACCTGCCGATCCAGGATGGCCACCGGCTGCTCTGCAAAAGAAAGGTCGCGCTCTAGCTGGACTGTCGGGTGCTGAATCGCACGCGAAGGGTCGTAAAGGTACTTGCGGAGCATCGAAACATGAAAAACGGGGTGAACATCGGGAAAGCTGGGTGGAAGAGCCAAACGATATGCAACAGCGCCGACACGCTCGAGGATCTCGAAGGGACCTACGAATCTAGGGCTAAGCTTTCCCTTTTGCCCAAAACGCATCACGCCCTTCATCGGGGAGACTCTCAGAAAAACATGGTCGCCAACTGCGAACTCTAATCTGCGACGGCGCCTGTCTGCATAGGATTTCTGCCTGCTCTGAGCCGCTCTCATCCGGTCTCGGATCAACTGGATCTTAGATGTCGTCTTCTCAACAAGCTGCGGCCCCAAAATGCTGCTCTCGCTGAGCTCTGTCCAACAAACGGGCGATCTGCATCTCCTCCCATACAATGCCTCGAAAGGTGCCATCTGAATAGTATCCTGGAAGCTGTTGTTGTAGGAGAACTCCACTAGAGGTAAATGACGATCCCAGCTACCACCAAAGTCTAAAACGCACGCTCTGAGCATGTCCTCGAGAGTCTGAATGGTCCGCTCTGACTGTCCGTCGGTCTGCGGATGAAACGCTGTGCTGAAGCTCAAACGAGTGCCCAAAGCATCCTGAAGTCTCTGCCAAAGTCGGCTGGTGAACTGAGTGCCTCGATCTGACACGATACAAGTCGGTACGCCATGTAGTCGCACGATCTCGTCAATATAGAGCTGAGCATACTGAGCGAAGCTGAAAGTCGTCTTCACTGGAAGGAAGTGAGCCGCCTTCGTCAATCTATCCACGATCACCCAGATGGAGTCATACCCTCGACTGGTCCTGGGTAGACCCACAACGAAATCCATCGAAATCTGCTCCCATTTCCACTCTGGAATGGGTAACGGCTGTAGCTCTCCCGCGGGCCTCTGGTGCTCGGCCTTGACTTGCTGACAAGTCAGGCATCTCGAAACGAACTCCGCAATGTCCCTCTTCATCCCGTCCCACCAGTAGGTCTCTCTCATATCATGGTACATCTTGGTGGAACCGGGGTGGACACTATACACTGATCGGTGTGCCTCCTCAAGAATGTCGCGCCGCAATCCATCAGCATCTGGTACGCACAGTCTAGATCCATATCGTAAAATCCCCTGATCGTCAACCACGAACTCGGAAAATCTGCCCTGTCCCATCTGTGCCATGGTCTCTGAGCAACGGTCGTCACTGCGCTGTGCCTCATATATACGGTCAAGCAACTGTGGGCGTGCACGAACATGCGCGAGCTGTCCCCCTGTCTGAGTGAACTCGAACTCCACTCGGCTGTCACATAACATCTGCCAATCTGCTGACGACTGCCTCTGCACTGTGCGCAAAAAGGATAGACTACCCCCGGGCCTCCTACTCAACGCATCTGCCACCACATTTGCCTTGCCTGGGTGATATAAGATCTCGCAGTCATAGTCTTTCACCAACTCCATCCAACGACGCTGTCTGAGGTTCAGGTCTCGCTGCTGAAATATGTACTTTAAGCTCTTGTGATCGGTGAATATCTGACACGACTCGCCGTAAAGGTAATGTCGCCAATTCTTCAGTGCAAAGACCACTGCAGCCATCTCCAAATCATGAGTGGGGTAGTTCTGTTCATGCTGCTTCAACTGCCGAGAAGCATAAGCGATCACCCGGCCATGCTGCATCAATACGCATCCTAATCCCACTCGCGAAGCATCACAGTAGACAACAAATCCGCCTGATCCCGAAGGCAAAGATAATACCGGCGCCGTAGTCAAACAAGTCCGTAGTTGCTGAAAACTGCGCTCGCACTCCTCTGTCCAAACGAAAGGAACTCCCTTCCGGGTCAAACCGGTCAACGGTGCAGCTATACGGGAGAAGTCCTGAACAAAACGCCTGTAATAGCCCGCCAGGCCTAGAAAACTACGGATCTCAGTCACTGATGTAGGTCGGGGCCACTGCTGAACAGCCTCAATCTTCTTCGGGTCCACACAAATGCCGTCTCTCGTAACCACGTGACCCAAGAATCCGACGCTGTCCAGCCAGAAAGCACACTTGGAGAACTTCGCGAACAGCTGGTGCTCCCTCAGAGTCTGTAACGTAATCCGCAAGTGCTGCTCGTGCTCCTCTCTGCTCCGGGAGTACACCAAGATATCGTCGATAAACACGATGATGAACAAGTCAAGATACGGCCTGAATGTACGGTTCATCAAATCCATGAATGCTGCCGGGGCGTTGGTGAGTCCGAACGACATCACCAAAAACTCGTAGTGGCCGTAGCGCGTGCGGAAAGCTGTCCTCGGTATATCCTCCTGTCGAACTCGCAGCTGATGGTATCCTGATCGCAAATCGATCCTCGAAAAATACCCCGCACCCTGAAGCTGGTCGAACAAATCATCAATGCGCGGCAACGGATATCTGTTCCGAACGGTAACTTTGTTCAGCTGGCGGTAGTCGATACATAAGCGCAAACTTCCATCCTTCTTCTTGACAAACAGGACCGGAGCACCCCACGGAGAAACACTCGGTCGAATAAGCCCCTTATCTAACAAATCCTGCAACTGATCCTTCAGCTCTCGAAGCTCTGCCGGGGCCATCCGATAAGGTGGTATAGAAATAGGCCCCGAACCGGGAATCAAATCAATGCAGAACTCCACATCGCGCTCAGGCGGTAGCCCAGGTAGCTCATCAGGGAAAACATCAGGGAACTCACAAACTACCGGGACCCGGTCCAACGGAACATCTGCAGCTCGAGTATCACAAACTAACGCTAAGAATCCCTGACATCCCTTCCGCAAGAGCTGACCAGCGCGAAGAGACGAAATTAAGCTGGGAAGGGTGACACTGCGGTCTCCCTGAATAACAAGGACTGGCTCTCCCGGAAAGCTAAATCTGACTGCCTTCTCACGGCAGTCCACCGAAGCATAACAAGTGGCTAGCCAATCCATGCCCAGAAGCACATCAAAGTCCAACATATCGAGGAGTATCAAATCAACTGATGAATCCCTTTCCCCGATACGAACGGAACACAAACGAAATACAAACCGAGCGACAAACGACTCGCCTACCGGAGTAACAACAACAAGCGGCTGATCTAACGACGATGACTCACGGCCCAACATCGGTGCAAAGTGCGTAGAGACGTACGAATGTGTGGAACCTGGGTCGAATAATACCCGTGCGTCGAAAGAACAAACTGGCAAAGTACCTGTCACAACGGCATTGGATGCCTGCGCATCCTGCGGTGTCAAAGCAAATACTCGGGCCTGTCCTCCACCGATAGCGGGCTGACCTCGACCTCGGCCTCTGCCTCCTCGTCCTCTCTGAACAGGACCGCCGCGTCCACGGCCTCTCGGTGCACCTAGCTGGCGTGGAGCATCGCCTGGGGTAGGAAGTAGGGCTCTGTGAGGAGGGGGTGGTGATGGTGGTAGGGTCACGTGCGGAACTGTCGCTGCTCCCTGTCGTCTCACCGGACAGTCTCTGACAAGATGATGCAGACTCCCGCACCCAAAACACCCTGGAGACGGCTGCTGCCCCTGGGGATAAGAACCATATAACTGTCCCCGCCCAAATCCTCTGCCAGGCCTATCTCTCGGAAAGAATCTGGCGCGCTGTCTCTGAGACGGTACATCGGTGCGAATCCTCTTCGGCCCAGAAACGGCCGAAGTCCGCGATATGCGTGCCTCCATCCGCAATGCCGTATCCATAGCAGCTGAATAAGTGTCGTAGTGCTGGGCGCCAATGGCAAGATATAGCTGGGCATCAAGTCCCTGTACGAACCTCTTCACCATCTTCTCCTCGGTATCCACCAAATACTGAGCATATCGGGATAACTGTGTAAACTGGATGTCATACTCAGACACCGTCATCCCAGGTGTCTTGACTAAGACCTCGAAGCTGCGAGCTCTGGCGTCACGAACGCTCTCTGGAAGGAAACGGGCTAGAAAGACCGCTGTAAACTCGGCCCAAGTCATAGGCGGTAGATCTGCAGCTCGACCTCTCAAGACTGACTCCCACCATGTCTGCGCGAGACCCTCTAGTCGGAAACTCGCAAGCTCTACCCATCGATCATCCGAACATCTCAGCGAACGGCAGATCCTGGCTAAACTGTCAAGGAACGTCTGTGGGTCCTCCGCTGCCTCGGTGCCGGTGAATACTGGAGGTCTCAGCCTCATGAAATCCTGTAGTGAAACCGGAATGGCCACGGTAGTAGTAGTAGGAGCAGGTATCATGGTCGTCTGTGATGTAGTAGGTACGTCATCCGGCCTCGGTGTACGACTGGCTGCAACTAGGGATCCTACCATCTGACGCAGCTCCTGCATGCCTCCCATCATCTGTCGCAACTCCTCCATACCGGTCTCGAGCCTATCCATACGGCCTGGGGAAGGTGGATCGGTCTGTCCCTGCGGCGTAGGCATACCACCCTGCTCAGTCCTAGTCTAGGACGAGCCAGCTCGAATCTCGTCTCTGGCGGCAGCCCTCTGTACCCTCGTAGCCTTCGGCGGCATAGTGGCTGTTACAGGAAAACGAATAGTAAGGACAGTGCAATAGGATCATAGGATACACGGAATTGAAGAAGGAATTTTTCAAGCAAGTATATCCTAAAGTCACTTAGGCGGAGTACCGTATCGTAAGTATGCCGCGGACATACGCACGCTACGTTACCCTGCTTAAGTCACTTACTCCATCTACCAAGGGTCATCCTACACTCACAAAGGTAAAACCTATCGCTCTGATACCAACTTTGTCACGACCCGCAGGGTACGGAACGTGACTGGCACTTAAGTTTACAAAACGTCTAAAGGCGTCCGTAAAATAAGTAAGCCAAAAGCCCAGAAAACAAAACCAATTAAGCAAAAGAGTGAAGAAAACCCAAACATTTGAAAGCAAGTTTATCAAATAAGTCATGTAAAACCCCTTTTTAAAAATAATACTAATTTTTCCGAAAATTTCGGCAGAGTCTCCTTTGTAAATACTGGCCCCCAAAATGGGTACAACATAAATAAACATGAATCCAACAAAATAGGGCATCCCCAAGCGGGAGCTAGCTCTTCGCCATAAGGCGGTCACAAATCCCACGCAATGTAAATGACAACAAGCATAATAAAGCATAAGGAAGCATGAAAAGTAGCATGTCGGCTCAAGTGAGCTCGACCCCAAAATACAGCATAAAATCCACAAACCTCACAGTCTCATCTCTAGGTCAATATACAATAATCTGGTAGAAACAGTAGATGGAGTACACTAGATACAAGAATATACAAGGTGGTACAAAATAATAACATAACCCACCTATGAACCAATCTCGACCCCAAGCAAAACAGGCAAAAGAACAAGTGCGCCCGTCGCTACTGAACTGACGGAGCGGACCTGCAAAAGACTGTGGCACAACGGGGGTGAGTTGCCAACTCGTGAGTAATAAATAACATCTGCAAAGGCTATCGTATGCATGCACACAAGCATCCTAGCATCTAAAATACAGGTATGACTGGATGCACTAGCAGGTGTGTATACCATATCAGTGTGCTAATATGTATGCAACATGAAAATCTGAGGTCTCAATAGGTATATATAAGAAATATTTTATCTCTTTTTGTTTTTGAAACTCTTTTAGAATGCCAGCATAATGTCAATGAATCGACGAAAATCGGTGTCCAGCAACGACACCCAAAAGCTGTCTCAAATCTCATAAATGTATCTCTGGCCTCAGCCGTCCGGCTGACCCATCTCAAATATCAATATCTCATCATCTAGCGGCCACGGTCGGTATCCTCTGGATATCCGCCGTCCCAAACAGTCACCGGTAGGTAATCCGTCCCCTGCCAGGCTCAACGTCATCACCACATTCCTCTTGCCCCGGGGTACCTTACCGGGCCCACCATGTACCCTTGCCGGTTCCTCCACTCCTCGACACGGATTTCCAAATCCACAGCAAACTCATGGTGGACGACACTTACATCACTAGAAAACCGCAATTTACATATTTTAAAAGATATAATAAGTTTAGAAATTTTGCGGTTTTCCCCCGAAATCCAGCAATATCATAAAATCTCAGAAATCCTCATAAGTGCATATATCAATGATAATGAATGCGTATGATATCAATAATCAAGTTGCGATGTGTGATTAATGTATTAAGCATGAACAATTAATATGATGAAGTACGTGCACAAGAATAGCAATCCTACGGTTTCATTTTAAGGAAATAGCACAAATTAAGTATCAATTAGTAAAAGGTTTAAATTAAAGGTTATCTAGTGTGGTGGCATGGCAGTTACCAGGGTGTGTGTGTAAACATGAATAGTGCTCGTGCTGCATATAAAAACCGGGTAATGGTGCATGTGTCCTACAATTGAGTTTGCGTATATGGGTATAACATATTGTTCTAATTGCAGCAATTATCATGCCAGTAATATTATTCTAATGTCACAAGTGGTTATCCAGTTTACTATTTTTCAGTTTACTAAATCTATCGGGCGACTTGTGCCATCCAAACGATCGTCCCCCGTAGATGTTAAATCTACTCACCGGGATCCCTGGCTAGCTGTGTCCAATCACCGCCTTTCCCTTTCGCGCCGCGTCTGACGTCTCCGCGACCGAACCTGGAATTTACATCAATACCAGACATAAGGTTACACATTCAAGAACGACGCAAAACCCCAACGAAACTACTAAAGTTCGCTAGCTAGGTACAACGTGCACAAAGTGCGCGGAACACACGCGAAAATCGCAAAACTGCCGAAAAACGCCGATTTGGTCGCCCGGCAAAACTAAAACCCGACTACCCAAAAAAATCCGCACTCACGCATCCTAAAAGTCGTAGGACAAGCCATACAATCATCAAGATATCAAAAATAATTCATCACATAACTTTTATAAAAATCTAGTAAGCATTTGCATTCCAATTTGATGCAAACATCGACAATTTAGCGACAAAGTCAACACCACCCAACACCAACATCCAAACTAACCAAATAGCTAGCCAATACACTAATTTTAAACCATCAACCATGCTTAAAAAAACTAATTTCCATAAACAAAACCTTCTCTTGATTTTTGTAGTTAGCAAACATAAACCAAACTATATATGAAAAACCTTAATTTAACACTAGATTTTTGCCTAATAAGCAAGTTAACCACTTAGATTAAGGTTAGCAAAATACTAGATAGCAAATTAGGTTTAATCAATTAAATAATGCTTTCAAAAACTTAATCCACTCACTAATCAAGCTTCACAAACCAATTCCATACAAAAACCCTCTCTTGAAAATCCTAAAAAAGCAATTTCACCCTTCTAAATTTAACCAAATTAGCATAATTGAAAACTACATCAACAAGATAACTATATGGATTAGTTAATTAACCACTAGATTAACTATAAAACAATCTAATTAAGTATTATGGCTTCAAAACCCTAGCTAAAATTTTCAAGCAAAACCTAAGAAACTAGATTAAACTACACTAAATTAACACTAAACCATCTAACATAAGAACTTAAACAAAAGAATTTAACATGATAGAAATTATACCTCTTGATCTATGGATCAAGCAAGAAAATTTTGCTCCAATTGATGGCCTCAAGCACCAAGATCCAAGCAAGAATGGTTAAGGAAAGGATAGCATAAGGATTTTGTGTTGAAAAAGAGAAGGATTTGTGGATTTTTGATGTGGTTTTTGAAGAACTTTGAAGAAAAATGAAAAGAAAAGAGTTGAAGAAAGAGGGTGCAGGTTTTCGGCCAGCAAGGGGAATGGGGGAGGGTGTGGGCAAGTGGGGAAGGTCATGGGTCAAGTCCACAAAGTCAAATGCACCTTACTTTATTCATTTTAATTAAAATAAATCCAAAAAACCCCTTAAATCAACTCAAGAAAGCAAATAAAGAAAAGAGATCAGAATTTTCTGGACTTGGTCAGGGTTGGGCTGTCCTAGGGCTGAGGAAAAAGAGAGAGGGGTTTTACAAAAGAAATTTTATGCAAAAAGGCCCCCTACAACTCAAAAATTGCAAGTTTTAGCTCAAAATTCAATAAATTCGTTTCATAACATAAAAATTTGTTAAAAATCAAAATAAATTACTAAAAATTCATGTTATCACTAGATTATAATTATCATAATTTTAGAGATTAAAATTAGCCCGGAAAAATTTGTATTTATCGCTTATTTAATGTATTTTCTTACCGGCTTAAAATAATATTAAAAAATTGAAAAATAGGAAAAATTTTTTAAATGACCAAAATTTCATAATTAACTCATTAGATACTAAAAACAAGTAATTACCTATCCATTTAAGGTATAATTAGCCCTAAACTGCAAAATAACAAGAAAGACGGTTTTCGGAAAAATACCGAATTTTCACCGAATTTCAGGAAAACACCAAAACGACTTTTCAAGACGCTACAACAGGTTTTGTTGGCGGCCCATGCAGGTCAGTTCTACATGGACATGCAGGTCAATTATACATAAAGTCCTAAGCAATATAACATAAGAATCAGCAACTAAAAACATTTTTTACATTTCATATCTCTTGAATCTTACAATTTTCTTTGAATCTATCCTAACCCTATTTTTATTTCAAGGTTATGGATTCTCCAAACAACACGAGTACAAACGTCAACAACACACCACTACCTCCTACCGTAGCTGCTCCGTTCAACGAGCAGACGATATTGCTTGAGGCAATCCAAAGCCTCCTAGAAAGATAGCAGCAGCAGACTGCTATTTTATTGAACCGTCCAGAAGCGGAAGCACCCGGAGTGAAGCAATTCCGGGCATTGCACCCAAAACAATTTTCTGGGAAAAAGAGCCCTTTAGAAGCTGAAAAATGGGCTCAGAGCATTGAGGACGATATGGCAGCAGCACAAGTGCCAGAAATTGCCTGGATTAGAGTTGCGAAGCTGCAACTCACCGACAACGCCCGAGTATGGTGGAAGACGGAAAAAAGCCATCTTGCCCAGCCTATCGAATGGAAAACTTTTCGTGACATGTTCAACGCAAATTATTTTCTAGAGACTGCTTGATTTGACATGGAGCAGCAATTCATTCACCTACAACAGGGTTCGATGTGGAACAAATCTGTGGATGAGTATGATGCTGAGTTTACCATGCTCGGTAGGTAAGATATGTCTCAATATTCGATTTTCTACTATCACATACTACACAGCTAACAAAAAGACCGTAACAGGCTCGCGGCACACCTCATTCCGACTGCTAAGATCAGGTCTAGACGATTTCAGCAAAGGTTAGATCCAGAGATCCAAGCTGCCTTACCTAAAGGGGATTTCTCAACCCACGAACTGGCTTTGAAAGCTGCCTGTCGATATGAGGCAGTAGTGAAGATGAAGGGCGGACCCTAATCTACCGGAGTGAAGCGCCCTGTCACCTAGATGGCAGGAGGAGCCTCTTCAAGGCCACATTTTGTGCCTAGGAGACCGGGAGTACCATTCAACCGGCCTAGCCCATCCTTTTGCACCTACTGCAGGAGGGATGGACACCTGGTGAAGGATTGTAGGCATGCTAATCGCCTTTGCTTAGTATGCGGCTCGGCTATACATGATATTGGGTCTTGTCCTCAAAGACTCAATCCAAATGCTGCACTCAGACCAGCAATCACCTATCTGCAGCGGCCAGCTATCCAGGTACCTGCTCCACGACTCGCTCTCCCAACTCCACCTTCTCGTGGACCGACTGCACCTCCTCCTCGTCAGTTCCATCAAGCACAAAGGAACTTACCTCAAGTACAAAGGAACGGACAGAGGAATGCTCCTCCAGCAAGGAGGAATATACTGAGGCAACAAGCTTTCACAATGACCGTGGAAGAAGTTAAAGCCACTGGCCAAGTCATTACTGGTAACCTTTCAATCATTCAAAGCTGTTCAATACTTGTTACGTCCATATATCTTTTTCTATACCTAAACCTATCCCACCTAACTTAGGTACGATCTTAGTAGCCTCACTTTCTGCACTAGCACTCTTCGATACTGGAGCATCTCATTGCTTTATGTCGCAACGGTTCGTCCGAACTTATGCGATTCCAGTCAAACCACCTATATCTAACCGGAATGTCAGTTCAGGGTACGGCGTTCTAAAGTCAACAATGGGATACGACCAGTGTCCAGTAGTCGTCTGCAGCAGAGAATTCTATTCTGACTTCAAAGTACTGGACATACCGAATTTCGATGACGTTTTGGGTATGGATTGGCTAGGAACATTCTATGTTACCATTGACTGTCGTCAAAGAAGGGTAGTGTTCGAGATTCCAGAACATCCGGTCTTTTATTTCAAAAGTGGAGACTGTACCCTGGAACCAAGCACATACAAAGCAAAACTGAAGAAGGCAGCAATTGCAACACTTCAAGTAAAGGAAGGATCGAAGCCAAAGGTAGTTCAAGAGTTCGATGATGTATTTCCTGAAGACATATCAGGTTTGCCTCCCAATCAAGCCCTTAAATTTGGGATTGATTTAGTACCTGAAGTACAATCGGTGATCAAAGCACCGTATCGGTTAAGACCTGAAGGTTTGAAGGAAATCCGTACTCAGTTGGACGAATTATTAAAGAAAGGATGGTTTCGTCCCAGCACTTCAAGTTGGGGATCGCCAGTTCTACTTGTGATGAAGAACGAAGGTTCATACAGAATGTGCATTGATTATAGAGCTCTGAACGAAGTAACTATAAAGAAAAAGTATCCACTTCCGCGCATCGACGATCTGTTCGATCAGCTAAGTGGGTCTTGCGTTTTCTCCAAATTAGATCTTCGTTCGGGTTATTATCAGGTGAAGGTCAAAGAGTATGATATTCTGAAGACGGCATTCAGGACTCGCTATGGTCATTATGAATTTCTTATGATGTCATTTGGAGTGACCAACGCACTAGCCATATGCATGAACCTAATGAATCAAGTTTTCCCAGAGTACCTAGACAGGTTTGTTGTCATCTTCATCGACGACATCCTAGTGTATTCTAAGAGTCGGAAAGAACATGCCGAGCATTTATGAATTGTCCTGGATACTTTGCGACAACATAAACTCTACGCTAAATATAGCAAGTGCGAGTTTTGGCTAGATCAAGTCGGTTTTCTCGGACATATTGTATCAGGCGATGGAATCTCTGTAGATCTAGCTAAAATATCAGCAGTAAGTGAATGACCGACACCGAAGTCAGTGAAGGACATTCGAAGTTTCTTGGGATTAGCAGGATATTACAAAAGATTCATCGAAGGATTTTCGAAGATTGCAACACCCCTGACTAAGCTCACACGTAAAGATGAAGAATTCGTGTGGTCAGAAGCATGCGAACAAGTTTTCGTAGAACTTAAGTCAAGATTGATATCAACACCTATTCTCATCATACCAGACCAATCTGGAGGTTTTGAAGTGTATTGCGATGCATCCGGTAAGGGATTAGGATGTGTTCTACATCAGCACAGTAAAGTTGTAGCTTATGCATCAAGACAGCTGAAGATTCATGAGCGCAACTATCTTGTTCCCTTATAAAAAAGGGTAAGGGAAAGTTCCTCTTTCGTTCAAGAACATGCAAGAGAAGGTGACGGCTGCAGTGGGCCGGAAACACGTGCGCACCTATATGAAACGCATATAGGCACTGCAATTAAAACAACTGATAAACTAAAACAGGCTCACGTTTAACACGTGAGTACCTATATGCAACGCATATAGGCACTGCAATTAAAACAACTACTAAGCTAATGGAGCCTCACGTGTTTAACACGCGAGTGCCTATATCTAACGCATATAAGCACTGCAATGCAAACAAAATATAGGCTAATAATCCTCACGTGTTAAACACGTGAGCGTTTATATGCAAAGCATATAGGCGCTGCAATCAAACAGCTGACAAAATAAATAAGCCTCATGTGTTGAATACGTGAGAGCACCTCCCTACGTAGAATTAAATTCTATTCAACAAGGAACCGTTGGATCAAAGATCCAATGGTGATTAAGTATAGAATTAAATTCTATTAATCTTTTTAGGTGGGGAGTGATATTTTTTGTTAAACAAAAAGTTGGCTGATCAAAAATCCCTTGAGATAGAAAATATTTTCCATATATTTCTAAACAAAGAGAGATTGTGTTCTGTTAAGCTGAGCACCCTTGGATTAAAAATCCAATGATGGTTTAGTAAGATTCTGTATATGGGAAATATTTCCCTAATCTTGTTAAAAAACAAGAAAAATATGTTCTGTAAAACAGAAACCCTTGGATCAAAGATCCAATGGTGGGCAAAATTCCCCAAGTCATTTCTGGAACCAATTAAATCAATTAGGATCTCTCAATGAGAGATTTTCTCAGAATTAAACAAACTGCTCTCCACTATATAAGGGACCAGAGACTTCAAGTCTCGAAACGAAAGAACACATAGTAAAGGAAAGTTAGAGAGAGTAAACAAAGGAATTCGCTCAGAAGCTTAGAAAAAAGAGAGAAGCTTAAGAGAAGAAGAAAAAAAAGTTTCAAAAGAAACAGAGAATTTAATTCTCACAAAGGAAGATTTGTTTCATTAAAGCCCTAGGTAAATAGAAAACAAAACTCAGAGATCATCTTGTCTCTCTTTTGCCTCTCTAAGAGTTTAACCCTTCATGTAAGAACTTAGTTCTTCCTCTGGTTGAGATCTGCAGAAGCAGATCTCACCACAAGTTGAGAATTTAATTCTCATCGGGAAGATTCTGTCATGCAGATTCAAAACTTAGAGGAAAGAATTGAGTTCAAAGAATTTGATTCTTACAAAACACATGAAAACTAGGGTTTAACCCTATAAAAAGAATTTAATTCTTACAAACCAAGAAATATAAGATCCTCCAAACCCTAGGGTCATGAACAGGAGATCAAAATCTCCAAACATCCAGAAAGAAGGAAAGACTGATGATTCATTATTGTTAAAACACTATAACGAGGACCGCACGTGCTTCCCATGCAAACGCTTAAAAGAAGAACAATAAGTTCCTCCTAGGGCAGTCACATGTTTTGCACGCGATCTCCAATCAAGTGCTTAGCACTTATATAAAAAAAAAGAGCGGATAAAACCCAAAAGGTAGAACCCAGCTTTGGGGCGCCTCACGTGTTTCACATGTGAGCGCCACAAGAACCAAGTGCTCAACACTTATATAAAAAGCGGGAGAATAGGTGGGGCAGTGCCCATAATCCGGTGCCTCACGTATGTCATATGAGCGTCACAAAACTTTAGTGTTTAACACTAATTCGGTGCCTTACATGTGTCATGTGAGCACCACAGAACTCTAGTGTTTAACACTAATCCGGTGCCTCACGTGTGTCACGTGAGCGCCACAGAACTCTAGTGTATAATACAAATCAGGTGCCTCATATGAAATGCACGTGAGCATTGTATGCCTCAACGCTTAGCTCTGTTGGGTAATTATGGAGACCCAGATCTAGCCCAAATTGACTAAGTTCTTCTAATCAACTGAGCCCCTCTGCACTCATCATTCTCCAAATTGATCTTAGTCCCAAACATGACTAATGATCGATCTTTCAACTCATGATATTCAAAATGATGTTCATCCCACATCTCCTAAGTTAATCTTAGTCTCCAAAAATGACTAATGATTCTTAGATGATCCACCATGATCTTTTCCCTCAAACACGGGAATTGGTTCAAGGGTACATCTCTCTACACCTCTGATACATGTTGTAATTCCTCAACGTCTTCAGAGAGGTGGCGGGTCCCGACAACCAACTGCTTTTTGGTGCACTTCCCAAATTGACGTACACATCCCAAATCAAATCACATCCCAGACTGGATGCATCCCATATCATCGTTGCTCATCCCATCACGTAACAAATACACGTGCATGCAAGATGGATAATGGACCGAGATGTCCCTAAACTAACAACGGACCGAAACGTCCTTAAACTAACCGTTGTCCCCAAAATTGCAACAACGGACCAAACGTCCTTAAACTAAAATCTCACCGCTAAATGGTGATCAATGGACCGAAACGTCCTTAAACTACAACGGACTGAAACGTCTTTAAACTACAACGGATCGAAATGTCCTTAAACTAAACGTTGCCTCCAAAAGGGCGACAGCGAACCTTAACGTCCTTAAACTAAAACCTCACCTCAAAAATGGTGATCAATAGACCGAAATATCCTCAAACTATAACTTCGCCTCCAAAATGGCAATAAAGGACCGAAACGTCCTTAAACTAAAATAACAGAGACCAAATGCTCTCTTTGATCCAATGGTGGAGAACATTTAGTTCTAGCTCTTGGCGCTCTCGTGTTTTGCACGTGAGGCGCTGCATCAGAGTTTTGACTCTTAGCGCTGGCGCTCTTGGCGCGAGCGCTCTCGTGCTTTATACGTGAGCGCTGCCTCAGAGTCTTTGACTCTTAGCGCTGGCGCTCTTGGCACGAGCGCTCCTGGCACGAGCGCTCCTGTGCTCTGCACGTGAGGCGCTGTCTCTTTACTGAAGGTGTCTTTTCGCCTTCTTTCTCTGCTTTTCCTGAGTCAAACTTCTCTTTCCCAATGCATTCTTTTAACAGAGCTTGGAAACAGTTCCATCATGCACAAAGAAAATATTGATTTTAAGTGGAATGAATTTCTCGATATCTCATTCCAATCTCAGGGATTCGATTCGCGCCTAACTCGCACTGCTTTCAAGAGCTGGCTTTCACACTCCTCTATATAAGATCCATAACTTGGACAAGACAGCTGCACCGGGATACTCAGAAAGAAGTAAAGCGCATCCACAGCTGCCACAGAAAGAAGAGGAGCATATATACTATCTTTAGCAACTTTCGAAAGAGATACATCAAGAACAAGAGCTGGTACCGCATGTGCGGCAGGACAGGCAGGAGATATCTAATATTTTTATTTAGAATGATTATATTTAAATATTTGAAAGAACAATAGGAAGGGGATTCGCCAACTGGATAGGACCATTTCTTCCAGATGAAAGAAGAGAGATAAGAAGGCCGAGAATCCTTAAGCAAGGGCGGGGGCAAGGAGATCACATCTGTCTAACAGACGGGGTAAAGAAGCAAAGAATCTATTCGCGTTGACCGGGAAGTGGCATATAATATAGGAAATGAAAGCGACGTGTGTAGCTGAGCTAAGGCTAAGCCAATGGCAGGAGCCCAGACTTAGCTAGCACCTAGCTTTCCTGCATCTTGCTCCTACGCCTCCGGATCCTCTTACTTCTTGTGCTTACGCTACAACTTATGCCAACGAAGCACCTACTGGGGCCAAGGAAGGGACCAAGCACTAAGAGATCCACCTACTTACTGCTTGGACCGACATCGCTCCTGCACTTGCAAGAGGAACAAAGCCTAGCAAGAAAACGGATGCAAAAGAGGAAAGGAGTAAATTAGATTCGTCAGACAAAACTACAAGGGTCTGTGGTGAATCTGCCAGATCTACCTCACGCCCGAAAAATGTTGTATAATAGAGCATCTGACTGCTTCATGATCAACCAACTGCAACACTGCAGGAGTGGATTCAGGTGTCGTACCATATCTCGACCTAGCCGCATGAGTTGGAACCATATAAGCTTCTGACAAAGAGCATTTCCTTTCCAAGTACGCTAATCTGGAAGTGAAAGTTTACCAATTCAATTGAGTCTTTTGTGATGGTAAACTGACCCAGCCCATCGGTGTGGTGGACCAACCATTCTTCTTAATGAAGTTCAGGATCTGCCTTCTCCAACCCAGAAGAGATGGCTCCTGCAGAACAAGGCTATTTCTTAGTTCCAATCACCTGAAATGCCTTATTAGCATCATTTAATTTAGGTCCTTCTTTACCACTATGTCTCTTGGAGATCCCTAATCTGTAAGGTCTCTTTCCGCTGCCTATTCGAGGCAACCAGCTCCATCTCCATGATCAGTCACCGCACCTCTTTCTCTAGCTCTTCCTAGCTGATCGAACAGATCCACAATGAGAGGAATGGGGTACTTGTTATTGATCCTTACATCATTGAGGGCTCTATTGTCGATGCAAAGTCGAAGACTCCCATCGTGCTTCTTTTGAAACGGCACCATATGGGGCCTTTGATGGCTCGGCATCCAGCAACTCCTCAGTTCTTCTTGCTCCGGTGGGGCCATCCTGTAAGGGTCCATTGCCGGTGGCTTAGCCTTAGGTTCCACCTCAATGCGATGATCCTAGGTGGCATAACATCTTTGAACTCGTTAATAATTTCTGCTATTCTTGCTTTATAGTAATCATGTCCCTCTCTTTGAAACCCTGTAACAAGTCAGCAAGTCAACCACCTCGCTCGAGTGTAAACAACTACTAAAATTGATGAACTACAATCTCAACGTCTGATGCGATCAGTAGCACAAGAAGAATCTAGCACCTTTTGATTCCCTGTCTTTTTAAAGTCAGGTAGCTCATATTACTGAGGGACCCTTCGGAATACGTTCCTTCGCGAAGGGGCCTCCGCTCTCTCACTCACTCAAGGGTTTCTTCACAGAAAGGCAACGCCGGTGACTTTTTTGTTTGAAGAAAGCCTTCCAAGTATAACTTCTCTTTCATATGCTTGACAGAGTTACGCTCAATGATAGTATACCATACTCAACGAGTCTTCTTGACTTACAGACAGGACGCCACGAATGCGCCGTACTCATCTTAACTCATGAGACTCACTTTACTTTGCGGCCATATAAAAATAGCTTAAAGTACCGTTTCACTCGTGCCGGGGACCCTTCACTAAGTTTATAACTCAGAAAGTCTGTGTTCAATAGTACAAGGTTTCTTACTTGCTTGCAGAAGTCACTCTTTTCATCGAACACCCAGTCCTGTAAAAATAGCTTTAAGTTCCGCTCGGAAAGAAGAATGGCTCCTTCGCTCTCTCACGTTGAAAAAGAAAACAAGCTTAAGGGAGCCCTCAAGCGCCGGGGGATTATGCCATCTTGGTCCAGAATTGAATGACAGAAGAGAGGGAATGAGAGAAGCATTGGGATCCCATATCAGAGTGAGCCCTCGCCGTGATACTGGTTCACTTTTTGATCCTGGTTTTATGGTCCACCTGTTGAAGTAGCTTGGCTTGAACGCAATGCTTGGATAACTTGGCTTGTGGAAACCTATGTTTGCTGGGTTTTTCCAGCGCCCTGGCCATCTACCGTGCCCGACGCGGAACAAAAACTGGCATTCAAAATTTTGGCGCAAACAAAATCCGTCCCAAGATCGAAACCATAAACCTATACTATCAAATTAATAGAGCTAAACTAAAGGATAGAGATGGTTATACCGAATGAACCAAGTCCTTCAGTCATCTACCGCCTTTTTTTAGCTCCTTGGGCTGCAAATCGAATTTGGTTGCCGGTCTTCATCGAGGATGATCCACCCGAGGAAAATGACGCAGGCTCCAGCCTCGCCAAGCGAGGCAATTGACGCTCCAAGGTTACTAGCAATGGAGAGTGGAGGTGTAGGAATGTCTCACTATATTTTTTCTCTCATGATAAATGCTCAAATGAGCAACTCAAGAAGGAGGAGGTGAGGAAAACTGGTGGCATGAGCAACTCAAGAATGGCTAAATCTCACCAAGAAAGAGTGAGAGTGTATGAAGCAAGTGATGAATGAATAATAATCAATAATGGATGGCATGTAGAGAATATATGGCTAAGTCTTTTACAACCATACAACCAAAATATCTCATCCATTTTCCAAATAAAATATCCAAGAGCCATACCTCTCTACATGCCAAGCCATGGTCATGCCAACTCACCCTTCCACCTCATTTCCAAAATGATTTTCTAAAAAGGAAAATCATGTAATGAGGTGGCAATCTTCTAGAAGCAATTCCGTATAAATACGGAATACAACCTGGTATACGTATCGAAATACATATACGCGTATTCGTACAAAAATACGAATAGCCAAGAGAGAAAATGAATAGTGAACAATAATACTAGAACACACACACACACACACACATATATATAAATTATTAAATCAAAACCTGATTTAATAATCCGGCTTAATCCTAAGCCGCTAGTATTATCAACCGCCCGATTAAACTCTGTGTAGCCTGTACATATATTTAATCGGACACATGTATGTACCAACATACGTCATCTACACCATATCGCCTGAACCGTGAAAACCCTCTGTGTAGACTCGTTAATACGCTAGCAGTGGATTTAACCATAAGCACGTCAGTGACACTAGCTGTACGTAACGGCTATCCAGGTATTGAGCGAAAGGAAGGCCGACGAGCAAACTCATCCAAACCCCTTCTGAGCCTGACATACGTATCGAAATATATATACGCGTATTCGTACAAAAATACGAATAACCAAAAGAGAAATGAATAGTGAACAATAATACTAGAATGCATATAATATATATATATATATATATTTATATAAATTATTAAATCAAAACTGATTTAATAATCTGGCTTAATCCTAAGCCGCTAGTATTATCAAACGCCTGATTAAAGTCTGTGTAGCCTGTACATATATTTAATCGGACACCTGTATGTACCAACATATGTCATCTACACCATATCGCCTGAACCGTGAAAACCCTCTGTGTAGACTCGTCAATACGCTGGCAGTGGATTTAACCATAAGCACGTCGGCGGCACTAGCTGTACGTAACGGCTACCCAGGTATTGAGCGAAAGGAAGGCCGACGAGCAAACTCATCCAAACCCCTACTGAGCCTGACAGTGACAATCTCCATACAGTCCGGTTTGTTCGTTTAAGAGTATCGCATATTATGTCTAGAGAGAGGATAAAGTCAGACCTCTAATAGCGCGATATTTCGTGTCGGTATGAAGCCCATCACCCACTAAGAAAAAACTAATCTAAATCAGAAATTCTCGACTACCTTGGCCAAGGATTTCTGGTGATGGCCACCCATGCACTGCGCGACATCAACCCCCAATACCGGGAGAGACAAATCCCCGACGATCCGCTTACTGCCTCCATGTGGCTCGGGACTGTACCCAACTAAAACCTGTTTGCACGACTCCTTTGAGCCGTGGTAGGGTAGTAATCAAAGCACAGTGGGAACTCACACGAGACAAATGACGATCTTAGGTCGACAGACTAACCTGTACTCAGATCACCTGGGAACTGATATCTGACAATAGGTATAATACCAACTAGCATGTTCCCGGCGAGTCCGTCTAGTGTATTCATAACCCAATGAGCATCTGTATACTATCTTAGGTGACTAGCTGACACCAATGGATTGTGAGACCGTCTACCGCCCCTCGTCGGGGTCTTGATAAGTATACACTAGTCTACTCTGGAGTATCGATGCCCAGTCTCGATACTCCCACGACTAGGGACATTTAAGGATGTACTTATAGACCACCCAGCTCCCACTTATATGCTCACCATCATAATGCTGGGAGTCAAGCAAGAATCCTATTGGCTCTATTAACATGTAATAGTGATCTGTAATGCCACCTAATGCTATACATGATGATAAAGACAAACCGGATAGCATACTATCATCTCGAGTTAGACCGTTCTACCGGTATAGATCCTCACTCAATCATCACAATCGCGTGCCTGCGATTCAATAATTGACTTGAGGGCACTATAACCAACAATCTCCCACTTGCACTTAAGGCTAATTATTGCGATGTCGTATACTCACAGCCCGTATGATACCGAACACCCAACTTCTCTACTAATCAGTCTCGCAAAGCCCGTTTGTGAAACTATTGCGTTCGAGAAATAGCCTCAGTGAGTGGATCCGCTCCAGTGTTTCTATCTTTATCTCTTTATATCTCAACTTCGCGGAGAAAGACCATCTTCCGAAATGAGCAATACCTGTCTTAGAATTTGTCTGGATATCTGATGGGTCCCAGTTCACAAATGAACTCCAAATCCAAAAAACTTCTTAGACTGTATCATCCACTGAATTTAATCAGTATCCTGCGCCATGCCTTCCTCATTATCCCCTTGGACCACATGTCCAACATACCGCCCCTCAAAAGAGGGAAAACTATAACTCTGACAACCACTCTGTCATCCAGGTTACCTTGGAAGCCTAAAATGATAACTGCCTCCCGAAGGAGGCTGCCGTTACCATATACCAAGAACATTCACTTATGTTCATAACTGCTTCCCAACGTTTCTCCAGGATTGGATAAATATATGTTTATTGCAGCTATTGCAAAAACAATATCTGGTGCGGTACTTGATATCTCATGATTGACTCAATTGCCTAAGCAAGTGATATACCAATCATGCAAATCTCTCTCCTCATCAGTTTAGAAGACATCTCTTTAGAGAAAGTGGCTCCATCATCTACGGGTACACCACCACGCCAGGAGTCATCCATTCTAAAACACTTTAGAATAGTATCAAGTACCCAAATTGGGACACTTCTCAAATCTAAATCTAAAACCATAGATCTAGTGATCAGAATCCCTGATATTATTTCCATATCCTATGTGGAGAAATACCTTGTGACAACCACAGTATAACCGATCGTAGTATAGGAATATCACTTCCTATCAAGAGTATGTCATCCAAATACCAGGACATCACTCCCTACTACTTTCTTATTAGGTCCATCTGTTATTCTGATGAAGTCAAACTCTCTGACTGTCATATCAAAAATAGACGACCTATTCCGCTATACCTGCTCTAGTCTATAAATAGACATAAGCTACTTGCCCACTACGTTTCCGTTGCTCCCACTGACTACAACAACCTTCTGGCAGAGTCATATACACGTGCACTTCTAAAGCTAATTTAAAACAACGTTATATTCATCCTCCTGCCAGATCTCAGAGTCTAGAACAGTAGTAGGGTCAAGTTTGGGTAATCAAGAACCTCCATGTCACCATCTTTGAGGAGACCGAAGTATCTCTCGGGTGCCTGAGGTTACCCACCAAATCTACGGAGTGGATAATGGATTGTCGAGTCCAATTGAATCTTTAGCTTCTACTAAATTTTCAGAAATCGTTTGTGGTTCTGGAATAACTTTCAGTTCTACCATACTCCCACTAATGTTTTCTGAAAAGAATCCATTTTTACAAAAACTGGTGGCGAGTCAAGAACAATATAACTATTGATCTTCCAGATGGTAGAATGTTAACTCTCGTCAAAGCCCGGGAACCCACAAACAGCCCTTCCTGAAACGTGCCTTGAGTTTGTTCAGATTCTGGTTTAAGTATCAGCCGGACAACTCCATATACCTTAACATTGTTAAGATATGAATCCATTCTATATATCCAATATAGAAACTAAGGCACTAATTTAATTTGAACCAGATTCAAAATACATGCAACTATTCCCAGTGCATATCAACTGAATGGAAGGAGGCCAAGCAGCATTACTCATCAAAGAGTGTACACACGGATGAGTAATCTGAAAGAGAAGCAAGTTCTCAAAACTATTACTTACAACGGAATACCAAACACAAGTATCTACATGTTCGATCACCTTGAAGAATCTTGATACTTGCAATATATGGTTCTCTACGTTATTCTTATACCTACAACTTCTCAAAATTTGGACTCTGTATTTCAACGAAATACTTGTCTAAAACTAGAGAAGTCATGAGTAAACAGAATATAGTACGAGTACCAACCCCTTTTGTCCTAACGGACACTGGACAACATATAATACTCTGTATAAGTCCATTGAGTTTAATAAATCAAATCCTGTGCGTCGTAGGTTGAAAACTGTACTATGGTTAAGAAGAATGACACCGTTGTTGAATACACCTTACCTAACCATCAACTGATATATGTAAATGACATAGATATAATTTCAAAAAGTTATATCTTGCTTTATAAATAAACGTACAGATATATCAGTTTGAAATTGGTGCATAACAACGGATATTCAAAACCAAATATTTTCCATCAAGCAAAACCCAGGTAATTTCCTCAAATATCACCAATTACAAAGAATTCCAATATATAGAGAATATAATCACCTAACTCCCAATATCTTACTCCTACTCAGCATCTGTAACGCCATACATATGTAAGAATCAAATCTGGTAAATACATACCCCGGAGTCAGAATCTAATTGAGAAAACAGTTTTCAATTAACACCGCACAGTGAAACCGAAACATGAAAATGTTTTGAAGGGGTAACCGAGTATTCCTACTAATGCCACTTCCACTATCTAGATTCATGACAGTAATTGTACATTTCTTTACGCTCACTCCAATCCTTTTATATGTCTTTACTTATTACCTTCTGTACACCACACTTAGGTTAATTGGTTTTCTCCTTTCCTACCCTTCGGCACCAGCCTAAGATTTGGAAGAAGACTATCCAATAAGCGCAATAGGTGTATTCTCCTAATAACAGGAGCCCTCGCAACCTGAGAGAAGGTAAAGAGAAAAGACAACTGAATAATCCTTAATCTATTTCTTCAGAACCAGAAACCATTCTCGAATTGGAACAAGTTCCTTCGAGTTCGTATGTAAATACACGATGGAAATATCCAAGCAATATGTGGATCTTCGTAGTGATATGGAATGTTCTGGATAAATGCAAAGGTGAAAGTAGGAGCGACGATGGTATACGCGGTTTCGTCGTGAATGATAGTGGTCGCAATTTTCTTTGGCCTTAATCCAATCCCTTTATATGTATTTACTTATTACCTTCTGTACACCACACTTAGGCTTATTGGTTTTCTTACTTCCCCACCCTTCGGCACCTGCCTATGGTTTGGAAGAAGACTATCCAATAAATGCAATAGGTGTACTCCTAATACCAGGAACTCTTCAAACCTGAGAGAAGGTAAAGGGAAAAGACAACCGAATAAACCTATTCAATTTCTCCTGAACCAGAATCCATTCTCGAACTGGAACAAGTTCCTTCGAGTTCGTATATAACTATGCGATGGAATATCCAAAAAATTTGGATCTTCGTAGTGATACGGAATGTTCTGGAGAAATGCAAAGGTGAAATAGAAAAGGCAATGATATATGCGACTAAATGACAGTCTAAAAGTCAAAGTGTTTTAAGAAGGTTCAGTTAACTTGGTTCATGAGTTTTAGTCTAGGGTCGGGCTATGGTCGCTGCCAAAGAGAAAGAGAAAAAAAACACTCAGCGTGCACTCTAACCTAGATTAGAATAGTTAATCACGTTATCTAATCAGGATGTCTTCCACTGTTTCCTCAAATTCTCTTCCAAACCCAAAAGGAGAATTAGTCGGGATCATCTAAAATCACCCGAGGAGTAGCACCTACTCATCGGTGGGAATTGGGATCCAACTATCATTGTATGGTAACTTGATGGAAGCCACTCAAGTCACCACACTCCAGAAGGTATGCGCATGCATGACAAGTTTCCTGTATGTTTGAAACTCCCGATGTGGTTTTTACCACTAAGACCCAAGTGACCTTAACACAGTCAGCAAATCAAAGAGTCCTAGTTAAGTTCAACCCGTCATTATCTTGATTGCATTAAACCCACCCGTATGAGCCTTTGACACAGTCAATAAGGCCGCACGACTGTCCTAACCAATCGCATTGTATGCTACAAACAAGCACCACTTAGCTACCGCACACTACGGATTGGCACAGTCAACAAACGCAGCACGAATACTAAGTACTATTCGTAGGAAATGACGGAGGGTTGCGGCTAGTTATTGGTGAAAAACCTTGAACGTAATGAACTTGATATCGTTGAAGGAATCCGAGCAGTTTTATAAATATATAGTGGCGCAAACTTTCACTAAAGAGGCCACTCTCTGTGAAGGGATCTCGGCTCTTTCTTCGTCGAATGAAGTGCAGGATATTCCAAACTGAATACCACGATGCAAAGCAAAAGAATTGACTATAGAGCAGTTATTACAAATACGCAAACTTTCGCCCAAGCGGTCACTCCTTATGAAGGGATCTCGGCTCTTGCCTCGTCGAATGAGGTGCTGGATATTCATAACCGAATATCACTGTGCAAAGCAAAAGAAAACGTCTTGAAACAACAGATTTTCAAAATTGATTCCAACAACATCAAATATGTTTGTTTTTCCTTGCATTAATCAGAATTAATGCAGTCACATCAATTAAACATATCACACCATAGAAAGGAACGAAAATATAATGTACGTATATGTCATCCGCATTCGCCACTAGGCCCCATCATTACCCGTTAGGTTAACTAAAGACAGAGCAGGGGCTGGACTAGCGCGGATGCAAAACATATACAACATCTACTAGTATATATATAAATATATATAAAACATTCATCCTAGGCATGATATAAGCAACATCACAGAAGCATCACAGAAGCAACACAGAATGGTGGATAATCTTGGAGCCCCGGGTTTTATTTGAGCCGCAAATGAGACCCGACGTTCCCTGTCATATGGAAAGCCTGTGCAATGAAAACCTGGACTCCTACAAGTGCGGCAAGTTACCCGCCAATCCCAGAAGTGAGGCAACCCCAATCAACAAAGTGAATGGGCCACTCAACACTTCACGGAATCCGGTAACTTGTGCACCCCTCCGTGGATCATCCTATACCCCCTACAAGTGCAGCGAATAGCCCGCCAATTCTAGAGTAAGGTCCCCTCCATCTCAACGCCATGAGATGCGAACCCGTTGCCCTCTAGAACACGGCTATTCGTGCACTCCATCGCGGGGTAATCCTAGTACATAAAAAAATATATACAATAGCGACATCGACCTCAACCCGGTCGTGCCCTAATAAAAGAATATACAATCTGGCAGAGACAACAATCCACAAGTCGGACGCTCGCCCCGCAATACTGAATATACAAATGAATCTGAACTATACTACCATTGCACCACTGGCTATCCACCACGACGATCCAACCACAGAATCAGCACATCACAGAACATCAACATGAATATTAAGTTTGCAAACCCGTCTAGTTGAACATATAGCAAGTAGTCGGGTTGTACCGCTCAATAATATTCACGGTCGCAGATATCACACATGCACTGATAAACACACACTTAGAATTTTGATCGACTAAACCTTTCCTAATTAGCCCCAAATGCAAATCCAGCACTCAAACAAATCTGGGCCAAAACAATATGTATCAAAAATCAAATTTCCATGTCAGAGAGTGCCACGAGAAATTTGGTACAATTTCACCACAAGACGGCCACGGAACTGCCGCAAATAGGCACCTATTGCGGCGCTTCCGCGGCCATTTTGGTGGTTCACTTGCCCAAATTTCTTATGGTCCCCTACAAATGCATGCACGTACTTTTAAGATACACAGAAAGATTTTTTGAACACTTTTCAAAATCGACAACAAGCATGAGAAAACGGAAAAATGATTCGGAAAATTTGGTCGATCGATATTCTAACTTTGTGCAAACTAGCTAGTATTGATTTATGGGTGACTCTGATACCATGTTGGGTTTTGCCGGCGCCCTGGCCATCTACCGTGGCCGATGCGGAACAAAAACGTTCAAACTTTTTGGTGAAAACAAAACCCGCCCCAAGATCGAAACCATAAACCAATATTAGCAAACTAATAGAGCTAAACTAAAGGATAGAGATGGTTATACCGAATGAACCAAGTCCTTCGGTCTTCTACCACCTTCTTTAGCTCATAGGGGTAGCGGATCGAATTTGGTTGCCGGTCTTCCTCCATCGATGATGATCCACCCGAGGGAAACGACGCAGGCTCCAGCTTTGCCAAGCGAGACAACCGATACTCCAAGGTTGCTAGCAATGGGGAGTAGAGGTGTGAGAATGTCTCACTATATTTTTTCTCTCATGTTAAATGCTCAAATGAGCAACTTAAGAAGAAGGAGGTGAGGAAAACTGGTGGCATGAGCAACTCAAGAATGGCTAAGACTCACCAAAAGAGAGTGAGAGTGTGTGAAGCAAGTGATGAATGAATAATAATCAATAATGGATGGCATGGTAAGTAGAGAATATATGGCTAAGTCTTTTACAACCATACAACCAAAATATTTCATCCATTTTCCAAATAAAATATCCAAGAGCCATGCCTCTCTACATGTCAAGCCATGCTCATGCCAACTCACCCCTCCACGTCATTTCCAAAATGATTTTCTAAAAAGGAAAATCATGTAATGAGGTGGCAATTTTCTAGAAGTAATTCCGTATAAATACGGAATATAACCTGGTATACGTATCAAAATACATATACGCGTATTCGTACAAAATTACGAATAGCCAAGAGAGAAAATGAACAGTGAACAATAATACTAGAACACACACACACACACACATAAATTATTAAATCAAAACCTGATTTAATAATCCGGCTGAATCCTTAGCCGCTAGTATTATCAACCGCCCGATTAAAATCCGTGTAGCCTGTATATATATTTAATCGGACGCCTGTATGTACCAACATACGTCATCTACACCATATCGCCTGAACCGTTAAAACCCTCTGTGTAGACTCGTCAATACGTTGGCAGTGAGTTTAACCACAAGCACGTCAGCGGCACTATCTGTATGTAATGGCTACCCAGGTATTGAGCGAAAGGAAGGCTGACGAGCAAACTCATCCAAACCCCTACTGAGCCTGACAGTGACAATCTCCATACAGTCCGGTCCGTTCGTCTAAGAGTATCGCATATCATGTCTAGGGAGGAGGATAAAGTCAGACCCCTAATAGCACGATATTTCGTGTCGGTATGAAGCTCGTCACCCACTGAGAAACTACTGATCCAAATCAGTAATTCTCGACTACCTTGGCCAAGGATTTCTGGTGATGGCCACCCGTGCACTGCGCGACATCAACCTCTAATACCGGGAGAGACGAATCCCCGACGATCCGCTCACTGCCTCCATGTGGCTCGGGACTGTACCCAACTAAAACCTGTTTGCATGACTCCTTTGAGCCATGGTAGGGTAGTAATCAAAGCACAATGGGAACTCACACGAGACAAATGACGATCTCAGGTCGAATAACTAACCTGTACTCATGTCATCAGGGAACTGCTATCTGACAATAGGTATAATTCTAAATAGCATGTTCCCGACAAGTCCGTCCAATGTACTCATAACCCAATGAGCCCCTGCATACTATCTTAAGTGACTAACTGACACTAATGGCTTTTGAGACCGGCCACCGCTTCTCGTTGGGGTCTCGATAAGTATACACTAGTCTACTCTAGAGTATCGATGCCCAGTCTCGATATTCTCACGACTAGGTACATTTAAGGATGTGCTTATAGACCACCCAGCTACCACTTATATGATCGCCGTCATAATGCTGTAGTCAAGCAAGAATCCCATGGGCTCTATCAATATGTAATAGTGATCTGTAATGCCACCTGATGTTGTACATGATGATAAAGACAAACCAGATAGCATACTATCATCTCGAGTAAGACTGTTCTACCGGTATAGGTCATCTCTCAATCATCACAATCGCGTTCCTGCGATTCAATAATTGACTTGAAGGCACTATTGCCAACAATGTTTACTCAAAAGCATAGAATGGGTTCCGCTCTTTGCCATACATCTGCAGGAACTCACTTGACATAGCTCTGGAGAGCTCATGGTATAACTCCCGTTGACTGGATCTATCTTTCTGTCAAAGACCTCATGGTGATGAAGAAAGAAAAGCATCTCTTTCACCGAATCCTGATTCCCATTTGAAAGATGATCCGAGGTGAAGGGCCCATCTGAGCAAGAAGCCAATCCAGTGCAAGTTCCACTGTACGCTAGACAGAATGAGTGGGCAAGAAGGCTTAAACGAACAATCACGGACAGACATGACATGATCGAGTGATCCATCATCTGAGGGCAAGATCCCCATATCCCCTTTCTTTGTCCTGATTTAAGGTCTTCCTTCTCTTCGTTCTTTGGCTTTTTTTGGTCATTATGTGATCGAATGGCCATCTTAAGCATGAATTTGCTGACAGGTCTTTGCCCTTCTCTTTGGCAAAGTGGACACGGATCTTGGTACGCAGGATGATAGGGGGCCTTTACCGCTTCTTCATTTCCAAGGTCAAAATCATTAGCATGGGATGAGCCGAATGCAGAGTACCTCCTTGAACCACAATGTATGACTTGCTCGGATTTCCCTTCCCTCTATGTTATTTGGCTCCCTGCTAAAGGTCTCACGAAAGTTGGGATGCTCAGATTGTGACCGCTAACTACTCTTTTCTTTGGGCTTGTCAAATAGTTCCTATCGAAGGAAATTTGGCGTCTACCGATCACTGAATCAACGTGACCAACTTCAGAGATCCTACTCTTTTGGGTAATCCGGAGAATTCGAAGAAGAATAAAGAAAGTTTGACGAAACCCCATAATTTAGATTCAAACTAGATTCCCCACTCTAAGGGAAGTGAGCCAAGGAAAGTCAGTGAAGGTTCGACTCCGCTCAGGTGGGTGAAAGCCCTGGGTTGCGTAGAGAAAGGATAATGGAATTCAAAAGGACGACATTTGGGAATTGGCCTCTAGTTCCCGATATTGAACCCTTCTTTTCACTTATGCATAAACTAACTGCCCTGTCAGACTCTGTTTCCCCAATTGAGAGCAAAGCTCTATTCAAAATTCAAAATTTGAACTGAGGCAGTGCTTTACGTGCAAAGCTCGAGAGCGCTGAGCGCCAAAAGCGCCAGCGCTAAAAGCGCCAGCGCTAAAGAGTCAAAGATTCTGAGGTAGCACCTCACGTGTAAAGCACGAGAGCGCTCGCGCCAGGAGCGCCAGCGCTAAGAGTCAAAGAGACTCTGAGGCAGCGCCTCACGTGTAAAGCAAGAGAGCGCCGGCACCAGGAGCGCCAGCGCTAAAAGTTAAAGACTCTGAGGCAACGCCTCACGTGCAAAGTACGAGAGCGCCAAGCGCTAGAACTAAATGTTCTCCACCATTGGATCAAAGATCCAACTGAGATGAATAAATCATCAAATTACAGAATAAAATTCTGTTGAGGAAATACTCCTCAAATCTTTCCAAACAGGAAAGATTGTGCTCTGTAAATCAGAGCACCGTTGGATCAAAAATCCAATGGTGATTAAAAATCACTAAGATACAGAATAAGTTCTGTATGGGAAAATATTTTTCCAATCTTGTTAAAAAAACAAGAAGATTGTCTTCTGTAAAATAAAAGCCCTTGGATCAAAGATCCAACGGTGGGAAACATTCCCCAAATCAATCAGAAATCTCTCAATGAGAGATTTCCCCAACTGATTCAACAAATCAGCCTCGCCTATATAAAGGACCCAAGACTTCAAGTCTAAAAGAGAGGAACCCCCCTGTTTACCCCAATCAGAGCAAAACTCTGTTCAAATTCCAAGGCGGAAGATGAAGCAACGCTTCTGATTCCCCCCAATCAGAGCAAAGCTCTACTTTGAAAATTTAAACTTTAATAAATGAAGCAACGCTTCAGATCCTCTGCGCTGTGCGCAGGGCGCCACGTGTCAAAATCAGGCACGCTAGCGCAGAGAGCGCAGCACGCCCAATCAGAGCAAGGCTCTATTTAAAACAAAAATTAAAGGAAGCAACGCTTTAATTGCGCAAGCACTGTGCTGCGCGACACGTGTCGGCGCAGTTGCGCAAGCGCTGCACTGCGCGACACGTGTCAGCGCAGTTGCGCAAGCGCAGTTGCGCTGCGCTCTGCGCTGCGCGACACGTGTCAGGGCAGTTGCGCAAGCGCAGTTGCGCAAGCGCAGTTGCGCTGCGCTCTGCGCTGCGTGGCACGTGTCAAGCGCTGGGGCGTTTGCGCCAAACAGAATTAAAATTCTAGTAAGATCCTTCTGTTCTTGTTAAAACAAGAAGATTGTCTTCTGTAAAACAGAAGCCCTTGGATCAAAGATCCAACGGTGGGGAAAATTCCCCAAATCACTCAGAGAATGATCTCTTTAACAAACTTAACAAATTTATGGGCACTATATAAAGACCTTTAGACCCCAATTCAAAAGGACATCAAGATTGAGAACATCAAGAACTTCACAGAGAGAACTTGGAAGGATTGTGAGAAGAACTCAAGAACAAAAAAAGGTAAAAACCTTTATTCAAGAAAAACTTCTTCTGAATAGATCATTGATCTAAGAACAAGATCAATGATCTTCAATAAAAAAATATATATATAAATAAATAATAACAGTGCCTTGCACTTTTTTATGAACCATTGGTTCTGGAATCTTAAAGATTCCTCTCTTAAATCCAAAATTGGATTAAGTCATTAAAACAGTGCCTTGCACTTGCAAATCTGCACTGTTGCGCTCTTGGGTTGGCGCAAGCCACCAGAGAGCGCCACGTGTCAGCTCCAAGGCCACTTGCGCTGTACGCTTAAAATAGAGCATTGCTCTTTAAAGTTGGCGCAAATTACCAGAGTGCGCCACGTGTCAGCAGCGCAACAGCGCAGCGCACTGCGCTTGCGTGACACGTGTCACCACTACAAGCGCTTGCGCCCAACAATTGACACAAAGCGTCTGACAAGCCACTGTCAAGTAATTAATGCACTGCATTATTTACAGAAGGGCCAAGCCCAATTAAAAAAGGCCTAACATGCCTAATAAAACGCAATGCATTATTTTAAAAAGGGCAGAGCCCAAACCAAAACAGATGCTCTGCATCATTTACAAAGGGACTGAGCCCAAATCAAAAAGGCCTAGCAAGCCAGAATAAAATGCAATGCATTATTAAAAAGGGGCAAAGCCCTAGCACAGGCCTAATAGACCAAAGATAAATAAAAAGGTTGAACATTTCTCAACTGGACTTAGCCCAATCATGGCCGTAAGTCCTCAAATTAAATTGACTGAGCAAGACTGCTCTCCTAAATCAATTTACATCCGGTTCAAGGGTACATCTCCGAACTCCTCTGACACCTATCGTTGTAATCCTTCAACGACGTCAGAGAGGCGATGGGTCCCGACAACCACACGGTAATACGGACTGTGGGGTCCTTAAACTCATGGACCGAAACGTCCTTAAACTAATATTCGTCCCAAAATGGGAATGTTGGACCGAAATGTCCTTAAACTAATGCTCGTCCCCAAATGGGAATGATTGACCACCATGTCCCTAAACTGGAGATGGACCACTATATCCTTAAACTGGTATCAGACCATCATGTCCTTAAACTGGAAATCGACCGCAACGTCATTAAACTAAACAATAGAGCCAATTGCTCTTTTGTTGGATCTAAACGATCCCGTTAAGTTGATCTTAGTCTGGAGATTAGGCTAACGTATCCTTAACAAAAGTTTAAGTTGATCTTAGCCTTAAATAGGGCTAATGTATCCTTAAACCAAAGCACCAAACCCAAATCTAAGTAAACACGGATTTGGACTAATCCACGTCTTACGGGCGATGGCATCACTTAGTCTCCGTATACAACCACGGGCAACCACAAACAAAACAAACACTTACGACACGAAGTAAAATTCTGGAGAAGGAGAAAGTTGCTACCGCGGTGCGGTAGCGTAATTAACTGCAGGGGCTTACGCCTGCAGGGAAGAGCGTCCCCACAATCAAAAACCCCTCAGATGAGGGGGAATCTGACGAAGTCTGCTACATCGGCCGCATCCGTCTAAACCTACGATACACGGTGCCATAAATCAACTTGGCATCTTCGGAGAGGTGGACGGATAAAACCAAATAGCATCTGCCCCGAATCTCAGGCAAGACGAACCTACGCGGTCGTGTCTCTGTGTTCGGAGGGGAACAGATTCTGGCACGCCCGGTGGGACCTTTTCCTCTTTCCACTCCACACTTCGTGTGTCGTCTTCGCGAACGAATCGCGGTTTGTTAATGGTTGCCTTTGGATTTCAAGTTACTAAGATTTGGTCTTTTTCCTGGCGCAGAAATCAAGCATCAATGGCCTCCAACTGCTCGAGATGCTCAAAGTGCCAGTGCAACCAACGCTCCGCCTCACCTGGAGGTGTAGCTTATGGGCCTCAAGCGGCCTCCATCCTTGCCATGCCGGTTGACCAGTGACCCAGGCTACCACCAGTCTGTTTTTCGGGACCATGATCCCTCCTGCAAGCTTCACCCTTCCAGTGCCCGTACCGGAAGTGCACAAGAAGTCGGTCTTTGATCGGCTCACCGCTACAACGGCCCTTTTCAACGGGTCATCCAACATCAAACCAGCAGTATCTGTCTTTGCCAGGCTGAGCCAGAACCCTGATGGGCCCGCCAAGAAGCCCATGAACCCTGAAGTGGCCGTCCAAAGAAAGAGAGCCACCCCCACTCCTGAAGTCGTCAAGGAGGCTTCTCCTGTTAAAGAGTCAGTCTTTTCAAGGCTGACTATTCCGGCTCCTGCTCCTACTCGAGGATCTGTCTTTGACAGATTGAATACCGCTACTCAAAGGACAACGTCAGTCTTTAAGAGGCTGACACCAACAACACCTCATTCAGACAGGAGGCAAGAAGAAGTTGTCTCTGTCGCCGAGCCAGCCCCGACGGCTCGTCATGCTCGACGTCGCCACTGGCACCGAGTAAGGAAGGCCGGGGGCAACTCCCCCTCAGGGCTAACTCCACCTGCTCCAGTGGTAGAAGTTAATGCTGCTGTTCCAACTGGGAACAGCTTTGAACCACTTAGGAGGGTACGTAAGAACTCTCCAACTGCTATGCTAAAAAGATCCCCTCCACCTGCGGAGAGGGTCCTGGAAACGAAGCTGGAGCAGCCCCCTCAGCGGCTATCCTCCAAAATTTATAAAGTCTGGTGGAGAGTTCAGGACTCGGTAATCGACCAAAATCACTTTCGCCAACAGAAAAGGGCAAAAGTGCAAGAAGAAAAGAACCGTCCGGACAAACAGCAAAGGACGACCACCACCAGGGTGCCTGCTGCAACGGCCCCCTCAACTTCAACGGCCCATAAGAGAAGGAGGCCAGAGAAAATTCCCACGCCCGCGGCCAATGCAAAGGGCGGCGAGCCCAAACGCCCTAAGTCCGGGGGCATTGTAGTCCATACTGTATACATGGCGTCGGGGAAGGAGGACAACCGTGCATCTACAGGTCATAGACCGCTTACACGGTCAGTGACCAAAGCTCAGGAGCAACAGCAAAAGCTCCAGGAGATGATGAACGCGATGGCCGCACTCACTGGGCCAAAAGAAAGCCCCGAAACGTCCTCGGATGAACGCCAGGAGCAAGAAACTGACGCTGAATTCCTTCGTCGGATATTGGAGAAGAAGGATAAAGAGCTGCTGAACAAGCAGCCAACATAAAGCGAATGGCCCTCCTGTTCTAAGACATGGTGGGAATGATGATCCAACAAGATCCTCCAGCTGAAGATCCCCCGATCGTCCTTGAAGACGATAGGGGAGAAACGTCAAATCCTCCACCGGCTCTATCAACAGCTAAAGAGGAGACAATCTCCAAAGCTGTCTTGGACGAATATATAGCCCAACAGATACGGGTTCATCATGCGACTGAGATAGCCGGTCAGGTCGTAAAAACAGGACGACCATATCCGAGCTGGTATGATCAAATCAAGTACCCCCGGGCTATACAATACTGAAATTTCATGTCTACAAGGGGACGGGCAATCCCCACCAGCATGTTGCCCAGTTCAGGGTGGTTTGCGGCAACACTGGCGGTGATGATAAATTGTTACTTCGCCAGTTCGTTGGTAGCTTATCGGATACAGCATTCGAGTGGTACTCCGAGCTCCCAAACGACTCTATCAAGACCTTCGCGGAGATGGAACTGCTGTTTACTCAGCGTTTCGCAAGCGCCAGCAAACGCACCCCGATGACGGCATTGATTAATGCCAGGGTGAAGCCAGGCGAGACATGGGTCCAATACGCGATACGGTGGTGGAACTTATGGTCAAAATGCGAGCAACACATCGAAGAGGCTCCTGCAGTGGGTATGTTTGTGGGAACCCTTGATCCGCAAGCAACCATCTCGCAATTTATGATGTTCTTTAAGCCGACTACCTTCCAGGTCCTGATTGACAAGCTAGCTCAGATGGATCAGATGGGCCATAGACCTCCCCCTTCAAAGCCGGACTCTCGAAATGAGAAGGGGAAGGGAAAAGCAATTGTTGTCGCTAATGCTCAACAACAGCCGAGCAACTTGAAACCGGCTGTCCGTTAAAATAATATGCGTCCGCACGTACCCCTTGAGGAGAGGCTAGGACGTCCTTACTTGTTTCCCTGAGATAAAACGAGAAGATTATTCGAGCTGGCGTTGCGCAACCGACTCATAAATCTGCCGGATCCAAAACGTCCGTCGCAGCCAAATGATGTCAATGAGCCCAACTACTGTCCCTATCACCGAGTACTGGGTCATCCGATCGAAGATTGCTACGTCTTCAAAAATTGGATTGAAGACCAGTACCAACAGGGCAAGTTCGCGTTGTCCGACAGATGGAAGGTAAATCCGCTGCAACCTCACACCTCTAAAAGGATGAATACGCCGGGGGCAACGTGCTCTCTCGTTGAAGAAGCCCCATGGGAGGTTGTGCTATCAGCCAAGACAAAGAGGATGCTGAACGATCTTCAAACATGCCCAGCGATCAGGTGGAAGAACCCGCTGGAACCTCAGATCATTGAAGGGATGTTGAAGACGCGTCCAACTCCAAAGACCGATGGTGGTGGCCCAAGCGCTCACAACCAGCCGTCAAAATCTTCGAAGAAAAAGAAGAAGAAATCTAAGAATCCCGTGAAGCCTGGTGACAAGCGCACAGACTTACAGAAATAAATTGAAGCACCGGAGAAATACAACCAGAAAGCACGGACTCCCATTACATTCTAAGAGTTCCTCAACCACGTCTTTCAAGAGGAAGATGAGGGAGACAGTTCGTCGGATGAATCTGAGGAATACGTGGCGAGCTGCCATATGGTTTCCCATTCGTTTACAAACGATGAGGAAACTCCTTGCACTGAAAAGCTGGGGGCAGATCCTAAACCGGAATTTCTGGGGCCATCGGATGAAACAATTGACGCATTCCTCAATGAAGCTCTGTTGAAAGTAAAGCCGATCGGGAACGCGAGACGGCCATATTTGAAAGGGCCAAGCGCCAGAGACTTGACGAAAGAGTTGAGACACTCCCGCTGGAGCAACATACATCCACCGCGGATAAAAGCAAATTCAAGACGAGGAAAAGGTTTGCTAAGGCCATATCAATGGGCATGAAACTACCATCATCTGAAGGAAACATTACTGGTAAAGCGGAAATGCACCCCTCCTACTGTTTGTATCATCGAAAGATTTCGCACCCTACCGAAGAGTGCAAAGCTTTCGATAGATGGTGGCAAGGATATGTTGCTCACCGACAACATTTTAAGCGGGAGAAGCGCAAAACTCGCCGGGAGCGGAAAGGTACGACCGAGGGGCTTAACAGAACTACCGGTGATTGTCGCATGGTTAACACCGGGGAAGCGCAAGTTCTCACATTCGGGAGCGACTCTGACGAGAAAATGGAGCTTGGCCCTCTCTTTAAAGAGTCCACGTCGGGAAGAGAGGAAGAGCCGAAGGCCTGCGAAAATATCCAACTGCGTAATCGTACGCTACCCGAAAAGAATCTTGGACCCTCAAATAAAAAAGATAAGGGAAAAGAGAAGGTCTCTGAGGATATCGCCCTGGATGACCAAGTTGTGGAAGAGCTAGCCGTCAAGGACCCGCCGAAGAAAAATAAGGTGGATTATAACGTTCTAGCGCATCTGAGGAAACTACCCTCGCAGCTTAGCATCCTTGACGCCCTTTTACTATCAAAAGAAGCAAGCGATTTATTAATCAAGGCACTACAGGACCCCGAGCAATTCCAAGCTTTCCTGGCCGAAGAAAAGATGAAGGATGAATTGGAGGAAGTGCACACGGCCGATGTCACTTTTGGCGATGAAGACCTTCTCCTTGGGACGTGCGAACACAATTACCACCTCTATGTCTCAGGATACTGCCATGATATAAAGATAGGCAAAATCCTAGTCGACCATGGATCCTCCGTTAATCTCCTCAATGTGCGGGTGTTAAAAGAAATCTGCATGAGCGTCAAGCACCTTGCTCGGGACAAGATCACCATCTCCGGGTTCGACTCCCAATCATCAAGAACTTTTGGGTCTGTGATACTGACGCTGCGCTTTGGGCTACTCATCACGGACATTAAGTTCCACGTCATAGATGCCAAGACATGCTACAATGCTCTGCTCGGCCGACCATGGTTACACGAGTATAATATCATCCCTTCTACACAGCATCAGTGTATGAAATATTTTAAGGATGGTCTCGAGTATACCGTGACGGGAGAACTGAACCCGTTCTCCGTGAACGAAGTCCGCAAATATGAAGATGCCAAATACTTTTTACCGAATTTCGAAGACACAGAGAGGTGTCACAAGCCGGAGAACAAAGCTAATGCCACCATCCCTGTCTTCGGCAGTGATACCGAGGAGGAAGAGGAGATGATTTATTCGGGTCCACCCCAACACAACAAGCTGGGACCGTCCGCTCCCACGTTGATCTTTGGCAGCGATTCGGAAGATGAAGTCCACGCTATATTTTCCGCTCGACCTTTAATACAAACATCCGCTGATGAAGAGCAAAGTCTGCAAGTCGCCATAGTGCCGCTTAAACATCATAAAGAACTGGATGCGCTCGATACCTACAGCGTAGAGGAGCTGCGGACGTTCTATGTCCCTCCTAGGCGAGAAGGCGAAAAGGCAATTCTATTCTACCGCTCTGAAGAAACCAAAGCGGAGAAAGAAATCTGGCATGGCTCGGATCCTACGCTTGACAGGCTTCAGCCCATCCGTCTCCCCAGATATTATACAGAAGGCTTGAAGAGGCTGCTAAAGCGCCAAGGGATATCCTTTAAACAGACCGCTCGAAAAGCCAAATTCTATGACAGGGTCTGGAACGTTCCCGGGACTCAGCACAAGTTGCCTAATGGGAGAATGGAAACAATCGGGCTTGGATACATTCGGTCCAAGAAACGAGAGCTACTCCACGGTTGCTACGTCGTGCATGACTTCGATGAAGAAGCGGATGCTCAATGGGAGGACGCTAATCCTGAACCAGTAAAAGTTCCTGATGTAAAAGTGCCCAGTCCGTCGTTCGAAGAGCAAATGGACAAGCTTATAAGGGAAACTGGTCAAAAAGTCCGAGACGATCATAACCGCAAAATGGCCATCTACGAGAAAGCCAAAACGCAACGCCTCCTCCAACAGGTTGTGAAAGATGAAAATGCCGCTCCCTGTCAACCGGTTATAAAAAAGGTTCGACGCAGAGGCAGAAATAAATCGAGAGACGAAAAAGGCACTCAACAGCAACAAAGCGGGACTAAGAGGCCACGCAAGCGGGAATCGAGCGGTTCCGATCTATCCCTCATAAGGAAAATGGGTCGGGCGTACTCTTTTCCTCGGGACAAGACAAAGAAAATACTTGACCTCGCTCTAAAATATCAGATGCTTACACTGCCGGAGTCTAAACACCCCGAACAAGCAGGCGAAGTTTCTCACCCAAACTATTGCTCTTATCACCGAGTAATAGGGCATCATCTCGAAGACTGCTTCACCTTCAAGAATTGGGTCGAAGATCAGTATCAGCTTGGCAAGTTCGCTCTGTCTGACAATTAGAGGGTAACGCCGCCACAGAAGCACGAACCCGAAGCCACGAGAGCAGAACCAGTTCCACATTGGGCTTGGAAGCGAATTCGTACTTGTCACATGATAACAATATCAAAAGAAGAGCCCGAGAACATGGATGACCTTCCCTGGTGCTTCGAAAACAGCAACGATAAGATGATCTCAGAATTTCCACCAGCACCGAAAGAGCTGGAGGATGGAATACATACCACTGCGGATAACCTCAAGAAAATTGAGTTGGGGATGGCGAATGACCCGTGACCGACATTCATTAGTGAACTGCTATCTGAAGAGAGGGTGGCTTCATTAAAAGACCTGCTTATGCAGCATAGAGATTGCTTCGCATGGAACTATTCCGAAATGCCCGGACTAGATCCAGAAATTGCTGTGCACAAATTGGCAATATCTCCGGACGTCAAGCCGGTCAAACAGGCGCCAAGAAGAATGCGGCTCGAGCTTGAGATGAGTATCAATGTTGAGGTCAAGAAGCAGATCGACTCTGGCTTCATCCAGGAGGTCCAGTATCCCGAGTGGATCGCCAACATCGTCCCGGTGATGAAGAAAAATGGGACGGTACGCATATGCGTGGACTTCCGGGATCTTAATAAAGCTTGCCCGAAGGACGATTTCCCAGTGCCAGTCACCGAACTGATGATAGACAATACGTCCACTCATAAGGTTTTCTCCTTCATGGACGGCTCATCAGGGTATAATCAGATAAAGATGCATCCCGAAGACCAGAAGCACACCGCCTTCAGGACTCCGCTAGGTATATTCTGCTACAAGGTGATGCCCTTCGGTCTAAAGAACGCCGGTGCCACCTATCAGAGGGCCATGACGAAAATCTTCGATGACCTTATACATGAAATTGTCGAATGTTATATCGACGACCTCGTGGTTAAAAGCAAATCATACGAGGAACATCTCGAGCATCTGAAGACCGTATTTCAACGCCTTCGACAATACAACTTGAAGATGAACCCTCTCAAGTGCGCATTCGGAGTTTCCTCAGGCAAATTCCTAGGATTCATCGTCCGATACTGAGGTATCGAAATAGATCCGTCAAAGATCAAGGCGATCATGGAAATGCCTCCGCCAAGGACTCTCAAACAGCTGCGGTCTCTCCAAGGGAAGCTCGCATATATACGGCGATTTATAGCCAACCTTTCAGGCAAGTGCCGTCCTTACAGCCACCTGATGAAGAAGGGAACCCCGTTCGTCTGGGACCAAAAATGCCAAAGCGCGCTAGACGAGATCAAGCAATACCTGCAGAACCCGCCAGTGTTGGCTGCTCCGGTCAAGGGAAAGCCCCTCATTCTTTATACAACCACCCTCGAAGGTTCCTTAGGCGCATTATGGGCGCAAGAGAACGATCAAGGGAAAGAAAGAGCACTCTATTATTTGAGTCGAGTTCTACTGGGGGCAGAAAGCAACTATTCCCCTATTGAAAAACACTGCCTGGCGTTGATCTTTGCGATAACAAAGCTCAGACACTATGCGTTGGCGCATGAAGTCCGTCTCATTTCGAAGGTGGACCCCCTTAAATATTTAATGTCGAAGGCCATATTGACGGGACGACTCGCTAAATGGGCCCTGCTCTTGATGGAGTTCTCGATAACGTATCAACCTCTCAAGGCAGTGAAAGGCCAGGCAATCGCCGACTTCCTCGCTGAGCATCCGATACCCGCCGATTCTCCTGTAAATTGCGATCTTCCAGACGAACATGCGTTTGATTCGATCTACGGTGGTGATACCTGATGGGAGCTTTATTTCGATGGAGCATCTTCCATGAAGAAGCGCAAACAAAGTACCCCTATGATCAAATCGGGGGTAGGACTCATCTTTGTAACTCTACAAGGAGGGATAATGCGCTTTGCTTTCTCCTTAACAGAACCACGGACAAACAATGAAGCCGAATACGAAGCTTTAATAGCAGGCCTCGAGATCGCCATTGACATGGGAATTGAAAACCTCCTCATATACGGAGACTCCCAGCTGGTCGTTAGTCAAGTAAACGACGATTACCAAACGTGCAAACCAGAGCTGGTGAAGTACGGCGAAAAGGTGCAAATCCCTTCCTACACTTTGGAGAACATACCGCGCGCGGAAAACAGTAAAGCGGACGCATTAGCCAAGCTCGCTAAAGAACTGGCTGACGAGAACTTCGATGACGTCAGAATTGTGGTACAAAGCCGTTGGGTGCTTGCCCCAGCGGAAATATCTCCGGAATCACCCGAAGAGAAGGAAGCGACTGAGCAAATGGCTATGCAAATAAAAGACCGGGAAAAGGCCGAGGATTGGAGAGAAGTCTTTATAGACTACTTCAAATACCGTCGAACGCCCGAAGATGCGTCCTCAAGACATCAGCTTATGAAACGAGCTCTGTCTTTCGCCTTCGTCAATGATACTCTGTACAAGAGGTCGTTCGATTCTTTGTGGTTGAGATGCCTGGGACCTGACGAAGCGAAAAGAGTCGTTCAGGAAGTTCATGACGGACTCTGCGGTTCTCACCAAGCAGGCCCAAAGATGAAGTTGAAGATTAAACGGATGGGCTACTACTGGCCCACGATGATTCAGGACTGCCTCGAATATGCGAAGCAATGCCACTCATGCCAAATTCATGGGGACTTCATCCACCAGCATCCAAATCCACTCCATCCAACGGTGGCTAGTTGGCCATTCGAAATGTGGGGAACTGACATAGTCGGCCCCATCGAACCAGCATCGTCCAGGGGACATCGTTTCATCCTGGCGACGACTGACTACTTCTCCAAATGGGCAGAAGCAGTACCGTTGAGAGAAGTGAAGACGGAGAATATCCTCCATTTCTTCAAGACGCACATCATATATCGGTTTGGAACTCCACGACGGATCATCTCCGATAACGGGCCAGCTTACAGAAGCCACAAGATCAGTCGCTTCGCGCAACAACACAATATAGACTGGAGATATTCCTCGATTTATAATCCGCGAGCTAACGGTCTAGCTGAGGCCTTCAACAAGACCTTGACAAAGATCATGAAGATAACGGTGTCCCGAAATAAGAAGGACCGGCATGAGAGACTGCAAGAAGCTCTCTGGGCGTATTGAACTACGTTCAAGACAGCCACGAACACAACACTGTACGCATTGGTATTCGGTACAGAAGCAGTACTCCCCTTCGAGATAAAGTTACCCTCTCTACGAGTGGCAGTCCACTACGAGCTGACGGACGAAGAAAATGCTCACCTTCGACTTGAAGAGCTTGATGCCATTGATGAAACCCGGCTCATAGCGCAACAAAATCTAGAGGCCTATAAAGCAAAGATGACGCGCTCATATGAAAGATTGACCCGGCCGAGGACATTCCGCCAAGGTGAACTCGTGCTAGTGGTCAAAAGGCCTATGATCCCCAATCGCGCCAAGTGGGGAAAATTCGAGCCAAACTATGAAGGCCCGTACATCATAGACAAGGTCTACCAGGGTGGAGCCTATCTACTCATGGATATGCACGGTGAAAGGCCTTTCAGGCCAATAAATGGTCGCTTCCTAAAGAAATACTACGCTTAGCGAGTTATCGCCTAAGTCAATGATAGATGACGACGACTATGTCCGCTCGCTATATTCCTAAGCTCAAACTTTATAAGCAGTAGCCAGCCTTCTCCTGGACGGACCGAAACGTCCTTAAACTAATGGCGGACCGAAACGTTCTTAAACTAATGGCGGACCGAAACGTTCTTAAACTAATGGCGGACCGAAACGTCCTTAAACTAACGAAGGACCGAAACGTCTTTAAACTACTACCGCAGCATCCTTAGGCTGACGAGATGAATAAAAAAAAATATAAAAAAAATATAATAAACGGTATGTCCATAAGCAAAATGGGCACGGAAGAAAACCCGAAAGGGCTCCGTTAGTAAAAACAGCAGGGCTACCGGCGAGTCTTGTGAAACCCCGAAAGGGCGCAACCTCGTTAGAAAAAAGAATAAAAAGAATAAAAAAAATGGTATGTCCATAAGCAAAATGGGCACGGATGAAAACTTAAAAGGGCTCCGTGAGTAAAAACAGCAGGACTACCGGCTAGTGTTTGTGAAAACGCGAAAAGGCGCAACCTCGTTAAAGGACACTTACAGGGTCCTCTCGACCCTGTAAGGAGAAACCACCCGCGTGAGATCCTTACGACTCACAAGGGAGCAACACACTTAGGGATCCCCACGATTCCTGAGGAGAAAATACACTTGCGAGATCCTCACGACTCGTAAGGAGAACTCTCTTAAGGGACCCTCACGGCTCATAAGATTTGAAAGTCTTAAGTTACAGAGACCTAAACCTGTGCTTAAGCAACCTCTACAACCTTCGATATTGCCCTACAAGTTGTTCAATACTGACCCTTGTATACAATCTACGGGCGCGAATAAACATTTCCCTAACCAAGTCCCATCCGTGACTGGGGATATGTGCGCATTTTGAACAACCCTTATAAGTCCTCTCGACTTATAAGGAGAAAACCCTCTTGTAGGATCCTTACGACTTACAGAGGAACATACACTTAGGAATCCTCAAGATTCCTAAGGAGAAAATACACCTACAAGATCCTTACGACTTGTAGGGAGAAATACCTTTGTGGGACCCTTACGGCTCATGAAGTTAAAGGCATTAGTCGACAAGACCTTAACCCTGTTCGCTAAGCCACCTTTGTTCGACATCGACAGAGGCAAATGATGATTCGCTCCTGGCAATATCCCTGTTGTAGCGGTGCTGATGCCGAAATCGGTGTCTAATTTCAGGTTTACGGTGAAAAGTCAGTAGTCCGCACATGCATACGAAATAGCCGAAATGATGGGGCAACTTGCAATAAAAAGCATCAAGTAAAAACGTACGCATATAGAACAGCCGAAATGATTAGGCAACTCGCAATAAAAAGCAGCGAGTAAAAAAAAAAAAAATAGCCGAAATGATTGGGCACCTCGAAAAATAGCCAAAATGATTGGGCAGTCACGACTTTCGCGATCAAAAGCTGAAATGATAGAGCATCGCGGAAATAGAACAATAAAAATAAATGAAACTTTTGCCCTACAGTTGAGATCACATCGATCCTTGTATACAATCTAAGGGCACAAACAAAGATGGAACCATACCTTCCCAACAGGCTCCGCCAGAAAGCAAAGCCAAATCTCGACGGTTCACCAATAGTCTAGAGACAACCGCGACATTCGTCTTGATGCAACAGACGCAGTGCCAGTGAACGAAGCGAAGATCAAATCCCTAGCTTTACGGTTTTGACGGTAACTCATATGGAACCCGAAAGACCACCAGAAATCAGTTCAATCCCCAGGGAAACCAGTATCCTTGGCAAATACCTCAATTCAGGGAAACTAGCGTCCTTGATGAGAGCCTCCTGATTCGCGTCGGCCCGCAGAGAAACTAGCGTCTCCGTAGGAATACTCCGATTCGTTTCAAGCCCGAAGAAACCAGTGTCTTCGGCAAAATCCTTCGACTCAGGGAAACCAGTGTCCTTGACGAGAAACTCCTGATTCGCGTCGACCCGCAGAGCAACTAGCGTCTTTGCAGGAATACTCCGATTCGTTTCAACCCCGAAGAAACCAGTGTCTTCAGCAAAATCCTTCAACTCAGGGAAACCAGTGTCCTTGACGAGAAAATCCTGATTCGCGTCGACCCGCGGAGAAACTAGCGTCTTTGCAGGAATACATCGATTCATTTCAACCCCAGGAAAACCAGTGTCCTTGGCAAATACCTCAATTCAGGGAAACTAGCATCCTTGATGAGAGTCTCCTGATTCGCGTCGGCCCGCAGAGAAACTAGCGTCTCCGCAGGAATACTCCGATTCGTTTCAACCTCGAAGAAACCAGTGTTTTCGGCAAAATCCTTCGACTCAGGGAAACCAGTGTCCTTGACGAGAAAATCCTGATTCGTGTCGAACCACAGAGAAACTAGCGTCTTTGCAGGAATACATCGATTCGTTTCAACCCCAGGGAAACCAGTGTCCTTGGTAAATAACTCAATTCAGGGAAACTAGCGTCCTTGATGAGAGCCTCCTGATTCGCGTCGGCCCGTAGAGAAAATAGCGTCTCCGCAGGAATACTCCGATTCGTTTCAACCCCGAAGAAACCAGTGACTTCGGCAAAATCCTTCGACTCAGGGAAACCGGTGTCCTTGACGAGAAAATCCTGATTCGCGTCGACCCACAGAGAAACTAGCGTCTTTGCAGGAATACATCGATTCGTTTCAACCCCAGGGAAACCAGTGTCCTTGGCAAATACCTCAATTCAGGGAAACTAGCGTCCTTGATGAGAGCCTCCTGATTCGCGTCGGCCCGCAGAGAAACTAGTTTCTCCACAGGAATACTCCGATTCATTTCAACCCCGAAGAAACCAGTGTCTTCGGCAAAATCCTTCAACTCAGGGAAACCAGTGTCCTTGACGAGAAAATCCTGATTCGCGTCGTCCCGCAGAGAAACTAGCATCTTTGTAGGAATACATCGATTCGTTTCAACCCCAGGGAAACCAGTGTCCTTGGCAAACACCTCAATTCAGGGAAACTAGCGTCCTTGATGAGAGCCTCCTGATTCGCGTCGGCCCGCAGAGAAACCAGTGTCTCCACAGGAATACTCCGATTCATTTCAACCCCGAAGAAACCAGTGTCTTCGGCCAAATCCTTCGACTCAGGGAAACCAGCGTCCTTGACGAGAAAATCCTGATTCACGTCGACCCGCAGAGAAACTAACGTCTTTGCAGGAACACCTCGACTCGTTTCAACCCCAGGGAAACCAGTGTCCTTGGCAAACTCCTCAATTCAGGGAAACTAGCGTCCTTGATGAGAGCCTCCTGATTCGTGTCGGCCCGCAGAGAAACTAGTGTCTCCGCGAGAACTTCCCGATTCGTCTCAACTTGCAAGATAAAGCCTCAGGCAGCAGGGATTAAAGAACTTGTTTCTTGAGCACTGGGACCCTGCATGTCGGTCTAAAACGGTCTCTTGCATACTATTCACGGGTCTCACTCTCCAAACTTGAATCTCGATAAGGAGGGAAACAACCGCTTACGGGTCCTCTCGACTCGTAAGAGGGAAAATTCTCTTATAGGATCCTTACGACTTATGAGAGAAAACGCACTTAGGAATCCTCACGATTCCTAAGGAGAAAATCCACCTACGAGATCCTCTCGATCCGTAGGGAGAAAAGTCTCTATGAGACCCTTACGGCTTATAGAGTTGAAAAGTCTTAGGCGGCAGATCTGAACCTGCGGCCTAAGCCATTGCTATCTCTCGAAGAAACCAAGATGCTTACTCTATTATCTGTCGACCCTGTTTATTAAGACAGCATGCTGACAATAAAAGAAAGAAGAAAGTGACAGAAAGAACATCCGATTTACATTTGATTAAGCGTTCGAGACACACTCATTCATGCATAGGCAAAAGACTCAGAACGAGAAATAAGACAAGCTAGAATAAAATTTTTCCATTCATATTGCCAAAAATCCTTACAATCATGAAAGCAATAAACGAGAAACATTATTCAAATTATTACAATGGAATAACCTCAGAGCCAGGGCACGGATTGAGGAATTCAAAAGTAAGGCCATTCAGAGTTCTTCTGGCCTTTCTGATTATCCTCGTGCGCAGCCTCTCGCGCTCCTGTGTGTCAAGATCTTCGGCGAGGCCCCCCAGCCTTCGATAAGCAGCAATTATTGTCGTCTGCTGGAAAATTTGATGCAGGATGTCGATGAGGCTATCCCGCCGTTTCTTCGAGATCAACCCCGACAGGTACACTGAATGCACCTTGTCTTCGGCATCATCCAGCGCATTGAGCGATAGGGCCTCGTGGAACCCCAGGAGTGCTCTCCAGATCGCTCCCAGCACGACTTTCAAGAGGGCAGAACGGCGAGGGAGCAGCCAACCAACGCGTGCATTCAAGCGACCCATAACCTCCGCACACTGAGCATCTGTAAACTCCTGGTTTTGAACAACCCTTATAAGTCCTCTCGACTTACAAGGAGAAAACCCTCTTGTAGGATCCTTACGACTTACAGAGGAACATACACTTAGGAATCCTCACGATTCCTAAGGAGAAAATACACCTACAAGATCCTCACGACTTGTAGGGAGAAATACCTTTGTGGGACCTTTACGGCTCATGAAGTTAAAGGCCTTAGTCGACAGGACCTTAACCCTGTTCGCTAAGCCACCTTTGTTCGACATCGACAGAGGCAAATGATGATTCGCTCCTGGCAATATCCCTGTTGTAGCGGTGCTGATGCCGAAATCGTTGTCTAATTTCAGGTTTACGGTGAAAATTCAGTAGTCCGCATATGCATACGAAATAGCCGAAATGATGGGGCAACTTGCAATAAAAAGCAGCAAGTAAAAACGTACGCATATAGAACAGCCGAAATGATTAGGCAACTCGCAATAAAAAGCAGCGAGTAAAAATAAAATAAATAGCCGAAATGATTGGGCACCGCGAAAAATAGCCAAAATGATTGGGCAGTCGCGACTCTCGCGATCAAAAGCTGAAATGATAGAGCATCGCGGAAATAGAATAATAAAAATAAATGAAACTTTTGCCCTACAGTTGAGATCACATCGATCCTTGTATACAATCCAAGGGCACAAACAAAGATGGAACCATACCTTCCCAACAGGCTCCGCCAGAAAGCAAAGCCAAATCTCGATGGTTCACCAACAGTCTAGAGACAACCGCGACATTCGTCTTGATGCAACAGATGCAGTGCCAGTGAACGAAGCGAAGATCAAATCCCTAGCTTCACGGTTTTGACGGTAACTCATATGGAACCCGAAAGACCACCAGAAATCAATTCAATCCCTAAAGAAACCAGTGTCCTTGGCAAATACCTCAATTCAGGGAAACTAGCGTCCTTGATGAGAGCCTCCTGATTCGCGTCGGCCCGCAGAGAAACTAGCGTCTCCGCAGGAATATTCCGATTCGTTTCAACCCCGAAGAAACCAGTGTCTTCGGCAAAATCCTTCGACTCAGGGAAACCAGTGTCCTTGACGAGAAAATCCTGATTCGCGTCGACCCGCAGAGAAACTTGTAGGGTTCCTAGGCACTCTAATGGAGTCTCACAAGTGATCAAACATGCACAAATCAAATTTTACGGGTGCCTACAAACCCTAATACGGATCGTCAACTAGATATATAGGCGATGCAAGCAAGTAAACAGAAATATAGCTAAAGGGAAGGGCTACAACCTTTGTAGATCCGATCCTCCACCTCCTAGGCTCCGTGATGAAGTCCTCTCCGCTGTCCAAATCGAACCATGACTCTCACGGTGGTTTCATCGGAGAAAAAGGCGGGCTAGGTCATCGACGACGATGCCGAAGATGATCTACGTCGAGGCATCGCTAGATCAAGCTCCAACTTCACCAAGTCAAGAAAACTTGTGAAAGAAACACCCTATACTACTTGGCAAGAGGCAGAGGATGAAGAAATAGGAAGTGGGTAGACTTTAGAATTGGATTTCTCACTAGTTTTCATCACTTGCCATTGGAGTAGCAAGCTTTCTTCATGGAAGAAGAAGATGAAGAAGAAGAAGAAGATATGATAAGTTTTTTAATAAATTAGATAAAAAAATCAATACTTATCATACTTTCAACTATAGTTAAGTGTAGAGAATTAACTTGGGTTAGTTAAATGGTTAGGGTTAAGCATAACAACAAAAGAGGCCACTTAGTCAAAGCTTCAAGAATCTTCAACTAACAAACAAAAAGTCCACCATTTCTTCATTTATCCTTTCCAAAATGAAAAGGTAAATAAAGAAATAAATAAGTAAACAAACAAAACCCTAATCATTAACTTAACCATGGATCAATTCTTTACACTTAACCAAGCAAGCATGTATCATCAAACATGATACAATCATGTGCACAAAACTATATCGCATATACAATGTGCACAAATCAAGTGAGAAAATCCTTTTAAAGTGAACCAATACTAGTTAACGCAAAGTAATATATCAAATATATAATTATACATTAAATCATTAAATCAACACTTGATTTAACGATCCGGTCATATCGCATATAACCGACTAGTATCATATGTATCGGCTTATCGAATCAATCCTTGATTCGACAACTAGGTTATATCGCATATAACCAATCGATACATTCATCGCGAGAATAGAATACGGTATCACATACACGCATTATTCTCGGTCCCGCACATATCTCATATGCGCTCCTATTTCGTTTCGCTTGAGCCAGGAAACCTCTGTGTAGGACTCTAAAGACTCGTCAATACGCCGGTAGCAGATGATGATCATATCAAACACCCACAAGCCGCAAGCGGTCTGCTAAACGTAACGGCCACCCGGGTATTGAGCGATCAGAAGATCGACGAGCAAGCCCGCTCACACTCCTGTGAATCCAACCAGTAACACTTACCGTACAGTCCGGTCTGTTCGTCTGATATGTCGCATATCTCGCCTAGGGGTGGTAAACGTCAGACCCCAGTAGCTCGATAAGTCATGCCGACTTGAGGTCCATAACATTCGTGAAACTACTGATAACTCTTACCAGTATATCACAGCAACCCTGGCCAGGGATTTCCTGTTATGGCCAGTCGAGCATAGCGCAACATCAACCCCCAATACCGGGAGAGACGAATCCCCTCCTATCGCTCATTGCCTCCATGTGAATCGGGACTGTACCCAAAAACCACCTGTTTGCACAACTCAGTAGAGCCGTGGTAGGGTGGAAATCAAAGCACAGTGGGAGACACACAAGACTCTATGACGATCTCGGGTCAACAGACTAAGCTGTACCAGTGTCACCAGAGAACTGCCATCTGACGTGAGGTATAATACCATCTGCGAGTTCTCGGCGAGTCCGTTCAGTGTACCCAGTCTCCACTGAGCACCCGTATACCATCTCTGATGTCAAACACCAATGGATATGGGATCATCCATCGCCCATCACATGGGTCGAGAAGATATACGCTAGTCTACTCTGGAATATCGATGCCCCGTCTCGATATTCCCATGACTAGGAACAATGAAGGATGTACTCATTGACTACCCAGGCCCCACTAGTATGATCTGCATCATAGTCCTGGAAGTCGAGTACTCATCCTAAGGGCTTTATCAACATGTAACAGAGAGACAGAAAGTATACACGTTAAGACAAAGAGTAACCAGATAGCGTACTATCATGTCGAGCAAGAAAGTCCTACCTATATATGTCCGAGCATCCACTACAATATACATCCAATGTACAGTAATGGCCTCTAGGGCATACATATAACTAACAATCTCCCACTTGCACTAGGGCCATCTGTAGCAGTGGTTGCAGTATCACATACTCAACCATCCCATAAAGCCTCTCTTTGGGAAAAGGCCTTCGTGAGTGGATCCGCCGTGTTCTCCTCTGAGTCTACTCTCCTAACCTCGATCACCCTGGAGATCAACTATCTCTATGATCAGGTGATGCTGCCTCAGAATATGTCTGGGTCACTGATGGGACCAGGGTTCCAGGGCCAAAGCCACAGTTCCATTGTCACACAATGGTAGGAACCTAGTTCATCCTATGAACCAATATACACCCAAACTGCCTCTTTGGCAATATCTTTAATAGCGATGTTACCAGCCTTTATCGTCTAGTTTGTCACGGTATCTAGCTTGGATATCTTCCAACATACCGTCCCTTTACTAAGGGTAAAGACAATGCCTGTGACTGACATTCAGTCGTCTTTATCACTCTGGAACCCTTCCAGTGATTCTCCCTAGGATCGATTGGTACCATCTCACTACAACTAGTGAGTATCCTAACATCCAATTAGATCTATCTCATAGATCCAAAGCTTAGGATTTAGTAGGTATCACTTTGATCCTATATGGAAAATCATTGTGATAAGCGGAGATTGATCGAGCGTAGCATAGGAAACTCCTTCCCTAACAAGAGTATGTCATCCACGTACTCTACGAGGATCGTCACCATACTCCCTACTACCTTTTTGTTTATACAAGGTTCATCTACCATTTTTGATGATGTCAACTTCTTTGACTAATCCATCAAAACAGATGTTCCAACTCCGCGATGCCTGCTTTATCCTATAAAGCATCTTGCACACGTTTCCGCTGCTCCCACTGTCTACGAGGCCCTCTGGCTGTGTTCTTATAGACGTTCTCTTCTAAATCAATATTTAGAAAAGTAGTCATGGCACCCAACCACCAGATATCGTAGTCATGGTATGTAGCAGTGGCAAGTAGGATCTGGATGGATTTAAACATAGTCCCTGGAAAAGGTTTCATCATTATCCGTGCCTGGTTGATGACGAAAACCTTTAACAAGTCTAGCTTTGAAAGTCTCAACTTTTCCATGTACACCAAGCAATCTTCTCAAGATATACTTGCTCCTGATGGGGATTTAACCCTTCAGTTATAGCAACCAAAGTCCATACTTTGTTGGTGTATAAGGATTCCATCTCAGATCACTAAGCATCCAGCCATTCTTACAGAGTCCCTACTCTCGATGGCCTGCTCGAAACTGGTTGGGTCATCATCTCATGATGCAATCCTCGCTCCCACTGTCATCGAGAAACCGAGGTATCTCTCAGGTGGGTGAGGAACCCTACTAGATCGGCGGAGAGGCTGAGGTTCGTCGGAAACTATTGAATCCTTTGGTTCTGTCAAATCATCAGCTGTAGTTTCGAATAGCTGGAACCTTTCCAGTTCTACAGAACTGACCTTGCCTCGATCTTGTCCGGATTTTGCTTTTGACATAGGCCGGACAACCCCAAATATTAACTAACTTAAGATATGGGCTCTTCCCTTTCCATATCACATATGAAGTGGTAGGCAGTGATTTGATTCGAACCCTATTCAATAGGTATGCAGCTTCTCAAGCGCATAACTCCCAAAAAGGAAACAAGTAACTCAGTAGTACTCATCATAGAGCACACCTTATCATATAGGGTGTGATTGCTCCGCCCCGATACACCAATGTGCTATGGTTATTTGGAGGAGTAATGCTGAGAGAGAATCTCATTCTCATTTAGAATAATCCAGGAATTCCATGCACAAGTATTCTCCTCCTTGATCTCATCAAAGGACATAATACTTATACCCGGTTATTGGTTCTCTACTTCTAACTTATATTCTGTGAATACCTCAAAAGGTTCGGACTTATGTTTCAACGGGAACATATGACTGAATCTTGTGAGATTATCAGAGAATATAATGAAGTATAAAGAACCAGTCCTGGCATGTGTAGACAGGAGACCTTACATACATCATCATGTATTAGTCCCAAGAGTTTACCAACTCTTCCTCTGTTTCCAATAAACAGAGCTATGGTCATCTTATCTTTGTGACATGACTGGCAAGTTTCACAAGATGTAAATTCAAACTGATTTAAATATACATCTAAATGTAACTTCAGCCAGTCGGGTCGCATTGATATGACCTAGTCTACAATGCCTCAAGAAGAATTCGTTCATTTCTGAACTCTTCCTCTTGTGTGTGTTCTGAATACAAAGAACTGTAGTTTGATTTAGAACGTTAATGCTTTTAGATAACGCGCCTAAACCGATCAACTTTTGATATAGGAAATGTTCAAAACATTATCCAACAATACAAAATTATATCATTTCTTTACTAATAAAGAGACTGATATGATTTTGTATATCAGGTTCGGTATCTAATAGCATTTGTTCAGAATCAATGTATTCGTAATACAGGGTGACAGTGACCAACAGACTTGGCTGCAACACTTGCCCCGTTTTCTGTCTCATGAAACTTATCACCCTTTCTCAGTTTTTCTACCCTTTTGTAGCCCTATGTAACAGATTACATATCTGGGATCCTGATCCGGTATCAGATACCCAGGATGCAGAGGATACTGAGAAACAGTTCTTTGTAATGAACATACCCGAAGGAGATGCATCATATGCACTTTCTTCGTTTGGGCGGCATAGGAATTCTGGTATTCCCTATTTCCTGCTCTGTCTTATAACAATTATAAGTTTGAGCGGGACCATCGTTCCCCAGCTCAGTAAAACAAGCGGGTTCGGTCAATACATCCATTTTATTATCTTGATTAAGGCGTGATATGGTCGCTACCAGGAGAGAGAGAGAAGAAAACACTCAGCGTGCGCTCTTGCAAGATTAGATTGGTTATATATTTTATCTAATCAGGATGGCTCCCACTGTTTTTATCAAATCTTCCTTCAAACCTTAAAAGGAAAAACTAGCCGGGATTAATTACACTCTACAAGTTCGCCAATCTTTCAGCTAGGCCAGTGTCGGTACTTTGAGGGAGGTTTCCCGTGCTTTCGCACGGACCTAATTACAGTAAACCTCGTTTTCCCAGAGGCGTAACCCCGTTGACACCTTTCTAGACACCTACTTGATCGGCTAATTGTAAAGTGCAAAACTCTCCCAGGAGTAACAATTACTCGCAGTGGGTATCGGGATCCAACTATCATATAGAAGGTATGCAATCTCATTGCAAGTTTCAACACTTGAAACTCCCGACAATGATTTTTACCCCTAGCACCTATGACCTTAACTATGGTCAACAAATCATAAGTACTAGTCAAGTTCTACCCGTCATTTCGTGATTAATTAGACCCACCCACATGACCCTTAACTATGGTCAACAAAGTCACGCGACTGTCCTAACTAATCGCATCATATGCGGTGTAGGAAGACATCACTTAGCTACCGTATACTGTGCCTTGACTATGGTCAACAAACACAGCACGAATACTAAGTACTCTACTTCCTAAAATGACGGAGGGTTGCGAATGGTTTTTATGAAAACCTTTAACGATTTGAACTTGATCTCGTTGCGGAATCAAATGGTTTTTAAATGGAATGTTTTCGAGGCTTTTCTAGTTTTGCTAAAGGGGCCACTCCCGGTAAAGGGATCGTCGGCCCTTTCCTCGTCGAATGAGGTGCGGGATATATCATATATATCACTGTGCAAAGCGAAAACTATAGAAGTGATCAAAGACAAACCGAGGGTTGTAGCATCTGCCAGTTATTGCTAAAGGAGTCACTCCCGGTGAAGGGATCTCGGTCCTTTCCCCATCGAATAAGGTGCAGGATGTTCTATAATGAACACCGCGATGCAAAGCAAGAACTGTAGCTACCTGTTTTTATTTTGAAATTCGATTCCACAACATCAATTAGGTTTATTTTCTTTCATTAATCTCATTAATGAATATCCCATCATTTAAGTCCACCTAAACATCACAGATAAATATAACGTACGCTTATGCCATCCGCATTCGCCTCGATGTCCCGTCTGCACCGTTAGGTTAGGTAACTAACGCCAGAGCGAGGCAGGGCTAGCGCGGGTGTAAAACATAAGCAACGTCTATATAATATATCATATATACTATATAAAATATCTGTCACAGAACATAGCATGATCACATCATAGATAACGCAGCAGAAAGAAACATATGAAATATTGTATATACTAGGACGTCCGTGTTTTCAATACGAGCCAGTATAAAACACGGATTCCATGGTCGTGATGAATAGCCAATCCCACACCCCTAGACCCCTACGAGAGCGGCAAGCAACCCTACCAATTCTAGGGTTAGGAGACCCGGACTCGACTTCTCGAGTTGGTCTCCCACTGGACCCCAGAACCCGGTTACTTGTGCCCTCCTCCTTGGGTCTATCCTAGTGCAGAAAAGTAAATAATATACAAATGGTGACAACATCCGCAACCTGGAAGTGCCCCAATAAAAGAATATTACATACAAGTTTTTACATGAATGAAAATGAAAAACACTCATCTCACATAAAACCCCCCCGGCTATTCAAACACGACGATCCAATATAATATATCCAGCAATACATAACATCACATGTCATCAACGTAAGTAAATATGCGCATCCCAATTGTCGTTGACATATAGCAACGAAACCGGCGATATCACATATTACACTTACGGTCGCAGAAAAGAAAGTGTAAAACTACAACAGTTGGAATCCGCAATCTCTCTAGACATCGCATGCCTAATCAAATGAATTCCTTAGACATCGCATGCCTAACAATTATAAACCCCGCATTTTAGTCTCATTATCGAAAACTCTTTTCAATACCAAGTCGGGCAATTCAATAGGATTCCCGACATTTTGATCGAATGCTCGTCGCAAACTTTAGTAGGCGGCTGCGACCCCGACGCCGTCGACCAAGTGCACCAAGGCGGAACACCGCTACCGCGAGCACCCGAACGGATGCTTTCGGCGACGGGGTTCTCCTACAGTCACTTAGTCGGGGCTATGGGGTGAGGCTGTCTATTAAGTTTACCCGGCGAGTATCCGCATACGCTACGTGATTGCGACGGACTTTTGATCACATCAAAATTCCGTGGCAACCGATCATGTGAGATTAAAGTGCTATGTTTATAACATTCATTCAGTTATCACATAACTTTTGTGAATTCCAATTGTTGTATCACATTCCGGATAAAATAGAAAATGTTAAACTTTCCGATCGAACAATCGAACACCCAAGTTTTCCCGATACAGCTCAACACATGAAATAAGTCTAACAACATTCAGTTCGTGCCTCAGTACCAACGGTCCAGCCGTAGAAGGGTCAAGCCAACGCCTCACATGTGGCACGCCGTACTGCCCCAAACCCGAAGGTTCAAAGGGCAGTTCAAGACGGTCACATAATCGAGTTAAGGTTTGTTGTCTTCTAGAGGGTCCATCGCGTTACTTGCACTACTTAGAACGTCGTTAAACTTCGGAAAAATCCAACAATTGGAAACTTCCCGGCAGGGGAAAAAGTGGGTATTTATATCCGATCGAACTTTTTAACATATTCTAAAAAATACCCGGAAACACACACAGACAAAATTAGACAGTCCGATCGAATCTCCGAATCCCCAATACAACCCAGAAAATAAGACTCTGGAACAAATATTAAAATATTCCCAGGAAAACCAGCACTGCTTACTAAGAATTACGGTGCAAACTTCGATGCACAAAACGACAAACTAGCCGCGGAACCGCCGCATGAGCATGCTCATGCCGCGGATCCGCGGCGACTTTAAGGAATCAGGCCATCGAATTTTACAGTAAGTTTTAGATCTTCCTGCTGATTTTTCTGCATATTTTTAATCTGGAAAAAACCACGTTTTTCAAAAAAGGCCAGAGAGCATGTTAAAATAGGGGTTTCGGGTCGATCGGACTTCTAACTCCGTCTACGCATCGCCTAAGGCTCTAGCTAGGCTCTGATACCACTGTAGGGTTCCTAGGCACTTTAATGGAGTCTCACAAGTGATCAAACTTGCACAAATCAAATTTTACGGGTGCCTACAAACCCTAATACGGATCGTCAACTAGATATATAGGCGATGCAAGCAAGTAAACGGAAATATAGCTAAAGGGAAGGGGCTACAACCTTTGTAGATCCGGTCCTCCACCTCCTAGGCTCCGTGATGAAGTCCTCTCCGCTGTCCAAATCGAACCATGACTCTCACGGTGGTTTCATCGGAGAAAAAGGCGGGCTAGGTCATCGACGACGATGCCGAAGATGATCTACGTTGAGGCATCGCTAGATCAAGCTCCAACTTCACCAAGTCAAGAAAACATATGAAGGAAACACTCTATACTACTTGGCAAGAGGCAGAGGATGAAGAAATAGGAAGTGGGTAGACTTTAGAATTGGATTTCTCACTAGTTTTCATCACTTGCCATTGGAGTAGCAAGCTTTCTTCATGGAAGAAGAAGATGAAGAAGAAGAAGATATGATAAGTTTTTTAATAAATTAGATAAAAAAATCAATACTTATCATACTTTCAACTATAGTTAAGTGTAGAGAATTAACTTGGGTTAGTTAAATGGTTAGGGTTAAGCATAACAACAAAAGAGGCCACTTAGTCAAAGCTTCAAGAATCTTCAACTAACAAACAAAAAGTCCACCATTTCTTCATTTATCCTTTCCAAAATGAAAAGGTAAATAAAGAAATAAATAAGTAAACAAACAAAACCCTAATCATTAACTTAACCATGGATCAATTCTTTACACTTAACCAAGCAAGCATGTATCATCAAACATGATACAATCATGTGCACAAAACTATATCGCATATACAATGTGCACAAATCAAGTGAGAAAATCCTTTTAAAGTGAACCAATACTAGTTAACGCAAAGTAATATATCAAATATATAATTATACATTAAATCATTAAATCAACACTTGATTTAACGATCCGGTCATATCGCATATAACCGACTAGTATCATATGTATCGGCTTATCGAATCAATCCTTGATTCGACAACTAGGTTATATCGCATATAACCAATCGATACATTCATCGCGAGAATAGAATACGGTATCACATACACGCATTATTCTCGGTCCCGCACATATCTCATATGCGCTCCTATTTCGTTTCGCTTGAGCCAGGAAACCTCTGTGTAGGACTCTAAAGACTCGTCAATACGCCGGTAGCAGATGATGATCATATCAAACACCCACAAGCCGCAAGCGGTCTGCTAAACGTAACGGCCACCCGGGTATTGAGCGATCAGAAGATCGACGAGCAAGCCCGCTCACACTCCTGTGAATCCAACCAGTAACACTTACCGTACAGTCCGGTCTGTTCGTCTGATATGTCGCATATCTCGCCTAGGGGTGGTAAACGTCAGACCCCAGTAGCTCGATAAGTCATGCCGACTTGAGGTCCATAACATTCGTGAAACTACTGATAACTCTTACCAGTATATCACAGCAACCCTGGACAGGGATTTCCTGTTATGGCCAGTCGAGCATAGCGCAACATCAACCCCCAATACCGGGAGAGACGAATCCCCTCCTATCGCTCATTGCCTCCATGTGAATCGGGACTGTACCCAAAAACCACCTGTTTGCACAACTCAGTAGAGCCGTGGTAGGGTGGAAATCAAAGCACAGTGGGAGACACACAAGACTCTATGACGATCTCGGGTCAACAGACTAAGCTGTACCAGTGTCACCAGAGAACTGCCATCTGACGTGAGGTATAATACCATCTGCGAGTTCTCGGCGAGTCCGTTCAGTGTACCCAGTCTCCACTGAGCACCCGTATACCATCTCTGATGTCAAACACCAATGGATATGGGATCATCCATCGCCCATCACATGGGTCGAGAAGATATACGCTAGTCTACTCTGGAATATCGATGCCCCGTCTCGATATTCCCACGACTAGGAACAATGAAGGATGTACTCATTGACTACCCAGGCCCCACTAGTATGATCTGCATCATAGTCCTGGAAGTCGAGTCCTCATCCTAAGGGCTTTATAAACATGTAACAGAGAGACAGAAAGTATACACGTTAAGACAAAGAGTAACCAGATAGCGTACTATCATGTCGAGCAAGAAAGTCCTACCTATATATGTCCCAGCATCCACTACAATATACATCCAATGTACAGTAATGGCCTCTAGGGCATACATATAACTAACAAAACTAGCGTCTTTGCAGGAATACTCCGATTCGTTTCAACCCCAAAGAAACTAGTGTCTTCGGCAAAATCCTTCAACTCAGGGAAACCGGTGTCCTTGACGAGAAAATCCTGATTCGCGTCGACCCACGGAGAAACTAGCGTCTTTGCAGGAATACACCTCGACTCGTTTCAACCCCAGGGAAACCAGTGTCCTTGGCAAACTCCTCAATTCAGGGAAACTAGCGTCCTTGATGAGAGCCTCCCGATTCGTGTCGGCCCGCAGGGAAACCAGTGTCTCCGCGAGAACTTCCCGATTCGTCTCAACTTGCAAGATAAAGCCTCAGGCAGCAGGGATTAAAGAACTTGTTTCTTGAGCACTGGGACCCTGCAAGTCGGTCTAAAACGGTCTCTTGCATACTATTCACGGGTCTCACTCTCCAAAGTTGAATCTTGACAAGGAGGGAAACAACCGCTTACGGGTCCTCTCGACTCGTAAGAGGGAAAATTCTCTTATAGGATCCTTACGACTTATGAAAGAAAACAGACTTAGGAATCCTCACGATTCCTAAGGAGAAAATCCACCTACGAGATCCTCTCGATCCGTAGGGAGAAAAGTCTCTACGAGACCCTCACGGCTCATAGAGTTGAAAAGTCTTAGGCGGCAGATCTGAACCTGCGGCCTAAGCCATTGCTATCTCTCGAAGAAACCAAGATGCTTACTCTATTATCTGTCGACCCTGTTTATTAAGACAACATGCTGACAATAAAAGAAAGAAGAAAGTGACAGAAAGAACATCCGATTTACATTTGATCAAGCGTTCGAGACACACTCATTCATGCATAGGCAAAAGACTCAGAACGAGAAATAAGACAAGCTAGAATAAAAATTTTCCATTCATATTGCCAAAAATCCTTACAATCATGAAAGCAATAAACGAGAAACATTATTCAAATTATTACAATGGAATAACCTCAGAGCCAGGGCACGGATTGAGGAATTCAAAAGTAAGGCTATCCAGAGTTCTTCTGGCCTTTCTGATTATCCTCGTGCGCAGCCTCTCGCGCTCCTGTGTGTCAAGATCTTCGGCGAGGCCCCCAGCCTTCGATAAGCAGCGATTATCGTCGTCTGCTGGAAAATTTGATGCAGGATGTCGATGAGGCTATCCCGCCGTTTCTTCGAGATCAACCCCGACAGGTACACTGAATGCACCTTGTCTTCGGCATCATCCAGCGCATTGAGCGATAGGGCCTCGTGGAACCCCGGGAGTGCTCTCCAGATCGCTCCCAGCACAACTTTCAAGAGGGCAGAACGGCGAGGGAGCAGCCAACCAACGCGTGCGTTCAAGCGACCCATAACCTCCGCACACTGAGTATCTGTAAACTCCTGGTTTTGATGACGGCCTTGTACGCGGATATCCTCGTAGGTGATGAATTCGTGCAGACTGTATAGGTGAACAGCCATAATGCCTGAAAGAAACATCAATGGAAGATTAGCGATAAAAAAAAGAGAGGGACACAAGGAGTTAAAACTCCTCGAGAGTAATGCTCTGCAGACAGGAGTGACACCTGTCAAAATCAGTTATGAGGAGAATTTGAGGAAAATCCCCTAAGAACATTGAGAGTTTTGCTCTGAAAAGATGATATAATAATAATAATATTACAAAATGCCATCTTTAACTTCCAAGATCCATGAAGAATTCTTAAGAGTTCTTCTATATGATTTGGAAGGAGCAAAGCTCTATTAATGAATTAAGAAAATCCAAGGAAAATCTTTTAGAGAGCAGAGCTCTATTAATGGAACCCTAATAGGGTTCTCCTTAGTCCTCTTTAGACCCCTTTAGAGCAAAGCTCTGCTAAGTGAAATCCTAAATGGGTCTTCTTTAGATCAGGGATCTATTGAGAGCAAGGCTCTTAAAATTAATTTAATTTAATCCAAATTAATTTTTTACCTAAAATTCTTTAAAGTTTGAACTTTTAAAAGTGTTTAAACAAAAGAGCAGGGCTCTGAGATTCTGAAAGTAAAATTTTTGGAGATGATGATCATCTGTGAAGGACCAAAGGTCCTATTTATAGGCATCAAATGCCCTTTCAACTTCCAAAAGTTGCCGCAACGGTTGGAATTTTGCCACCGTTGCGCTCGCGTTTGGGGCTACGTAAGCGCAACGGTGGGGTGGGGGGCATTTGTTTACCCCAATCAGAGCAAAGCTCTGTTCAAATTCCAAGGCGGAAGATGAAGCAACGCTTCCGATTCCCCCCAATCAGAGCAAAACTCTACTTTGAAAATTTAAACTTTAATAAATGAAGCAACGCTTCAGATCCTCTGCGCTGCGCGCAGGGCGCCACGTGTCAAAATCAGGCTCGCCAGCGGAGAGAGCGCAGCGCCCGAGGCAGCGCGCCCAATCAGAACAAGGCTCTATTTAAAACAAAAATTAAAGGAAGCAACGCTTCAGTTGCGCAAGCGCTGTGCTGCGCGACACGTATCAGCGCAGTTGCGCAATTGCGTAAGCGCTGTGCTGCGCGACACGTGTCAGCGCAGTTGCGCTGCGCTCTGCGCTGCGCGACACGTGTCAGCGCAGTTGCGCAAGCGCAGTTGCGCTGCGCACTGCGCTGCGTGGCACGTGTCAAGCGCTGGGGCGTTTACGCCAAACAGAATTAAAATTCTAGTAAGATCCTTCTGTTCTTGTTAAAACAAGAAGATTGTCTTCTGTAAAACAGAAGCCCTTGGATCAAAGATCCAACGGTGGGGAAAATTCCCCAAATCACTCAGAGAATGATCTCTTTAACAAACTTAACAAATTTATGGGCACTATATAAAGACCCCTAGACCCCAATTCAAAAGGACATCAAGATTGAGAACATCAAGAACTTCACAGAGAAACTTGGAAGGATTGTGAGAAGAACTCAAGAACAAAAAAAGGTAAAAACCTTTATTCAAGAAAAACTTCTTCTGAATAGATCATTGATCTAAGAACAAGATCAATGATCTTCAATAAAAAAAATATATATATATAAATAAATAATAACAGCGCCTTGCACTTTTTTATGAACCGTTGGTTCTGGAATCTTAAAGATTCCTCTCTTAAATCCAAAATTGGATTAAGTCATTAAAACAGAGCCTTTCACTTGCAAATCTGCACTGTTGCGCTCTTGGGTTGGCGCAAGCCACCAGAGAGCGCCACGTGTCAGCTCCAAGGCCACTTGCGCTGTGCGCTTTTAAAATAGAGTATTGCTCTTTAAAGTTGGCGCAAATTACCAGAGTGCGCCACGTGTCAGCAGCGCAACAGCGCAGCGCACTGCGCTTGCGTGACACGTGTCACCACTACAAGCGCTTGCGCCCAACAATTGACACAAAGCGTCTGACAAGACACCGTCAAGTAATTAATGCACTGCATTATTTACAGAAGGGCCAAGCCCAATTAAAAAAGGCCTAACATGCCTAATAAAATGCAATGCATTATTTTAAAAAGGGCAGTGCCCAAACCAAAACAGATGCTCTGCATCATTTACAAAGGGACTGAGCCCAAATCAAAAAGGCCTAGCAAGCCAGAATAAAATGCAATGCATTATTAAAAAGGGGCAAAGCCCTAGCACATGCCTAATAGACCAAAGATAAATAAAAAGGTTGAACATTTCTCAACTGGACTTAGCCCAATCATTGCCGTAAGTTCTCAAATTAAATTGACTGAGCAAGACTGCTCTCCTAAATCAATTTACATCCGGTTTAAGGGTACATCTCCGAACTCCTTTGACACCTATCATTGTAATCCTTCAACGATGTCAGAGAGGCGACGGGTCCCGACAACCACACGGTAATACGGACTGTGGGGTCCTTAAACTCATGGACCGAAACGTCCTTAAACTAATATTCGTCCCAAAATGGGAATGTTGGACAGAAATGTCCTTAAACTAATGCTCGTCCCCAAATGGGAATGATAGACCACCATGTCCCTAAACTGGAGATGGACCACTATGTCCTTAAACTGGTATCGGACCACCATGTCTCTAAACTGGAAATCGACCGCAACGTCATTAAACTAAACAATAGAGCCAATTGCTCTTTTGTTGGATCTAAACGATCCCGTTAAGTTGATGTTAGTCTGGAGATTAGGCTAACGTATCCTTAACAAAAGTTTAAGTTGATCTTAGCCTTAAATAGGGCTAACGTATCTTTAAACCAAAGCACCAAACCCAAATCTAAGTAAATACGGATTTGGACTAATCCACGTCCTACGGGCGACGGCATCACTTAGTCTTCGTATACAATCCACGGGCAACCACAAACAAAACAAACACCCACGACATGAAGTGAAATTCTGGAGAAGGAGAAAGTTGCTACCGCGGTGCGGTAGCGTAATTAACTGCAGGGGCTTGCGCCTGCAGGGAAGAGCGTCCCCACAATCAAAAACCCCTCAGATGAGGGGGAATCTAACGAAGTCTGCTACATCGGCCGCATCCGTCTAAACCTCCGATACACGGTGCCATAAATCAACTTGGCATATTCGGAGAGGTGGACGGATAAAACCAAATAGCATCTGCCCCGAATCTCAGGCAAGACGAACCTACGCGGTCGCGTCTCTGTGTTCAGAGGGGAACACCCCCCCATAAACTTCAAGTTCTCAAAAAAGAAAAGAAGAATAGCAAGCTCTAAGAAGAAGAACTTACTTCAAGGTAAATAAAAAGAAGAGAGATCATAGCATCTCTTGATAAAAAAAAGAACTTAGTTCTTTTTCTAGATCGCAGATCTGTAAGACAAAGTCTTTCATAAAAACTGAAGAGATCATAGCATCTCTTCATAAAAAGAAGAACTTAGTTCTTAGAACCATGAGAAAAAGTCTCTTATAAATGAGAATTTAATTCTCAGAGCACGGAACTAACCAGAACTGCCAAAGAAGTGCTTCAGCGCTCTAAGTCTGGCGCTCAGCGCCAAGTACACCACGTGCTTCTCACGTGTGCGCTATTTCATAAGAAGCGCTTCAGCGCTCCAAGTCTGGCGCTCAGCGCCAAGCGCATCATGTGCTCCTCACGTGTGCGCTATTTCAAAAGAAGCACTCCAGGTGCGCCAAGCGCACCACGTGCTCCTCACGAGTGCGCTGAGAGAACATAAAGTGTTCTTTAAATAAAGACCAGCGCCATAAAGAGTGTTCAACACTCAATAAAAAACAAAAAGAGAGTGGGTGTCAGTACCCCAATAAATGTTAGCAGTATGTGCACAGAGAAAGGACTATGTCCTAACAAGTGTCTGACACTTTATAAAAAAAAAGAGAAATGACAGAGAGTCAGCGTGCTCAGCCCAAGTTGGCCAAACTCATAATCAACTGAGCCCATGCGCTCTTTATTGGACTCAGTCCCAAACAAGATTATCAAATCTTTGATGAACATTGGTTCAAGGGTTCATCTCTTCATTCCTCTGATATGTGTCGTTGTAATTCTTCAACGTCTTCAGAGAGGTGGCGGGTCCTGACAACCAGACATTCCATGGACTATGATGTCCTTAAACTTATAGACTGCAACATCCTTAAACTAAACCCCACAGACTATGATGTCTTTAAACTCTATGGACTATGATGTCCTTAAACTTATGGACCGCAACGTCCTTAAACTAAAACGATAGAGTCCAAATACTCTTTCGTGGGATCTAAATGATCCCAAAATCCTGTTGAGTAGATCTTAGTCTAAAGTTAGACTAACATATCCTCAATAAACGTTTGAGTTGACCTTAGTCTAAAACAAGACTAGTGATCCTTAAACCAACCGAAACCTAAATCTAAGAAAATACGGATTTGGACTAATCCACGCCCTACGGGCGACAACATAAATTAGTCTTTGTATACAATCCGCGGGCAACCAAAAATAAAACAAACACACATGATACGAAGTGACCATCTGGAGAAGGAGAAAGTGGTTACCGCGATGCGTTAGCGTAATTAACTGCAGGGGCTTGCGTCTGCAGGGAAGAGCGTCCCCACAATCAAAAACCCTTCACAACGAAGGAGAATCTGACGAAGTCTGCTACAACGGCCGCATCCGTCTAAATCTCCGATACATGGTGCTATAAATCAACTTGGTATCTTCGGAGAGGTGGACGGATAAAACCAAATACCATCTGCCCCAAAATTTAGGCCAGACGTCCCGACGTCCTGGTCGCGTCTTTTCGGCGGAGAACAGATTCTGGCACGCCCTGTGGGACCTTTTCCTCTTTCCACTCCACACTTCGTATGTCGTGTTTACGAACGAATCGTGGTTTAACGTGGTTGCCCCTGGATTCGAGGTACTAAGATTTGGTGTCTTGCTCCCGTGCAGAGAAAATGGCTTCCAACTGCACCAACTGCAACAGCAACTCCCTCTCCGTCCTCGCTGGAGGAGTGACCTATGGGCCCCAAACGGCCTCCATCTTTGCCATGACAGTGGAACAGGTAACTCAGGCCACCACTGGACTGTTCTTTGGGACCATGATCCCACCGGCAAGCTTCAGACAATACCGTCACAGGAAGCTCCGAAAAAGTCGGTCTTTGATCGGCTTACCACTACCACGACCCCTCTCAACGGGCCGTCCAATTCCAAGTCTACTGCATCAGTTTTCGACAGGCTGAGCCTAAGCTCCAGTGGGTCTATGAAGAAGCCTGCAATACCTGAACGAGTCATCTCGAAGCGGATTGACATTCCAACTCCGACGGACGAAGTCGTCAAAGGGGCTTCTCTTGCTAAGGGATCGGTCTTTGCGAGACCGGCTACCCCAATTCCTGCTTCGGGTGAGGTCGTCCAAACTACTTCCCCTGCCCAAAGGTCAGTCTTCGACAGGTTGGACGTTTCTTCTCAGCGGACGTCAGTCTTTGATAGGATGGCACCAACAACAACCCTTCACCAGAACATGGGGCATAATGAAGCCTCCTCCGTAGCTGAGCCAGTACCGTCTGCAAGACATGCTCGACGTCGCCACTGACGCCGAGAAAGGAAAGTTGGGGACAGTCCCCCTTCTGGATTGACTCCACCGGCTCTGATAGTGGAAGTCGATGCTGTTGTTCCAACTGGGAACAGATTTAAGCCGCTTAGGAGGGTGCGTAAGAACTCTCCAACTGCCGTGTTGAAAAGGTCCCCACCACCCGCTGAAAGTGTTACAAAGGCGAAGTCAGAGCAGCCCCCTCAGCGTCTGGCATCCAAAATTCACAGGGTCTGGCGAAGAGTCCAAGACTCTGTAGTTGACCAAAACTACCCCCACCGACAGAAGAAGATGAAGGTTCGGCAAGAGAAGGACCACCCTGTCATACCACAGAAGGTCTCGTCTGCTTGGGTGCCTGCTGCAACAGCCCCTTCAACTAAAACCGCCCACAAAAGGAGAAGGCCGGAGAAAATCCCCGTGTCTGCGACCAATCTCAAGGGCACTGAATCCAAATGCCCCAAGTCTGGGGGCATGATAGTGCACACTATTTACATGGCGTCCGGAAAAGAGGATAGCCATATCTCCACAGGTCGATAAAAGAGGATAGCCATATCTCCACAGGTCATCGATCACTTTCACGGTCTGTGACAAAGGCTCAGGAGCAACAACAGCAGAAGCTCCAAGAAATGCTAACGAAGATGGCCGCACTCACTGGGCCAAAAGAAAGCCCGGAAACATCGTCAGAACATCGTCAGGAGCATGAAACCGATGCCGAATTCCTCTGAAGAATGCTTGAGAAGAAAGACAAAGAGGCCGCGGAACAAGCGGCTAATATAAATCAAATGGCGCTTCTATTCCAAGATATGGTCGGGATGATGATACAGTCAGATCCCCCAGCTGAAGACCCTCCATTAATCCTTGAAGACGACAGAGGAGAGTTATCAAACCCTCTTCCGGCCTTTTCAGCAGCAAAGGAGGAAAAATCTCGAAAGCTGCGCTCGATGATTATACAGCTCAACAGATACGAGCCTATCAAGCGAACGAAGCTGCTGGCCAAGTCGTCAGAACTGGGTGACCCTATCCCAGCATGTACGATCAGATTAAGTACCCGCCAGGATACACAATCCCTAAATTTCATGTATATAAGGGGACAAACAACCCCCACCAGCATGTCTCCCAGTTCACGGCCCTCTGCGGCAATACTGGAGGTGACGATAAGCTGCTGCTTCACCATTTCGTCGGTAGCTTGGCGGAGATGGCCTTCGAATGGTATTCGGAGCTCCCCAACGACTCCGTCAAAACATTCACGGAGATGGAGTTGCTATTCACTCAGCATTTTGCAAGCGCCAGCGAACGCATCCCAATCACGGCATTGATCAATGCCAGGGTGAAGCCAGGCGAAACATGGGTTCAGTATGCGATACGGTGGCGAAACCTATGGTCGAAGTGCGAATAGCGCATAGAAGAGGCTCCTGCAGTGGGCATATTTGTGGGAACCCTCGATCCACAGGAGACCATATCTCAATTCATGATGTTCTCCAAGCCAACCACCTTCCAGGCCTTGATTGACAAGCAGGCCTAAATGGACCAGATGGGCCACAGGCCTTCCTCTTCAAAGACGGAGCCTCGGAACGAAAAGGGGAAAGGGAAAGCGACCTTCGTCGCCAATGCTCAGCAACAGCCGACTGGTCCAAAACCAGCTGATCGCCAAAATGATAGACAGCGATTCCTCAACGAAAAGTTAAGACGTCCTTACTCGTTTCCGCGGGAGAAAACAAAGAGACTGTTCAAACTGGCGATACGCAACAGGCTCATCAATCTACCGGATCCGAGACGTCCATTGCAGCCCGGTGACGTCAACAATCTCAATTACTGCCCCTATCACCAAGTAGTAGGCCATCCAATCGAAAATTGCTTCGTCTTCAAAGGCTGTATTGAGGATAAATACCAACAGGGCAAATTCGCACTGTCCGAGAATTGGAAAGTAATTCCTCCCCAGCAGCACGCTCTTAAAAAGGTGGACACACCAGGGGCGTCGTGCTCTTTTATAGAAGAAGCTCCATGGGGGGTCGCTCTTTCGGCCAAAACAAAACGAATGCTGACAGATCTCCAAATATACCCGGCGATTAGGTGGAGAAGCCCGCTGGAACCTGAGATCATTAAGGGAATGATGAAACCGCGCCCGACGCCAAGAAGTGGTAGCGATGGTCAAAACGCTCAGGCCCAACCGTCAAAGTCTTCGAAGAAGAAGAAGGAGACCAAAAAGCTCGTGAAGCCTGATGACAAGCGCACGGACCTACAAAAACATATTGACGCGCTGTAGGAATACAACCAAAAGACGCGAACCCCGGTCATACTCCAAGAATTTCTCAACAACATCCTTGAGAGCGGAGATAACGACAATAACGACGGAGATGACTCGTCAGAAGAATCTGAGGATTATATGGCAAGTTACCACATGATCCCTCAATCGGCGCTAACCAACGAAGAAGCTCACTTGGCGTTAGAAGATAGCATAAAGAAGCTGGGGGTAGGATCGAAGCCAATACCCTCGGAACCTTCTGACGAGATGATCGACCTGCTGCTGAACGAAGCCCGTCAGAAGAGCAAAGATGATCAAGAACGCGAAATAGCCATATTCGAAAAGGCCAGGAGTCGGCATCAATTTGAAGAAGTCATGGGTCACGAAACACTCCAACCAGATCAAAGCACATCCGCGGCAGACAAAAGGAAACTTAAGACGAGGAAACGGTTCGCCAAAGCCTTGTCCATGGGAATGAAGTTGCCACCTTTCAAAGGGAATACTCCCGACGGTATACACCTTGACGAAGCGGATGCACATCCTAACTATTGCTTATACCACCAGAAGATTGCACACCTTACTGAAGAGTGCATGACCATTAAAAAATGGTGGCAAGGATATGTCGCTCACAGGCAACACTTTAAGAGGATGAAGCATGAAGCTCGTCAACAGCGAAAAAGTGCGACAGAAGAACGTGGAAGAACTACCGGAAACTGTCACATGGTCGAATCTGTGGGATCACAAGTTCTCACCTTCGGAGGTGACTCTGACGAAGAAATAGCCCTCGGCCCTCTCTTTAAGGAATCCATCTCTGAAACAGAAGAAAAGAAGACTTACGAGAATATTGAGCTGCGCAGCCGTACGTTGCCTGAAAAGAATCTCGGACCCGCAAACAAAGGGACGGACAAGAAAGATAAAGGGAAGGAAAAAGCCCATGAGGATATCGCCCTCGATGATCGAGTCGTCGAAGAGCTTGCAACCAAGGACCCGCTTAAGAAAAGCAGGGTGGATTACAATGTCCTAGCGCATTTGATAAAGATACCCTCATAATTGAGTATCTTGGATGCCCTCCTCCTATCCAAAGAGGCGCGAGATTCCCTGATCAAGGCGTTACAAGAGCTCGACCAGTTTTAAGCCTTCCTGGCGGAAGAAAAAATGAAGGACGGGCTATAAGAACTCCACACGGCCGATATCACCTTCAGCGATGAAGACCTCCTCCTACGTGCGAGCACAATCGCCCCCTATATGTCACTGGGTACTGCCACAACATTAAGATAGGAAAGATTCTAGTTGACAATGGGTCCTCTGTCAATCTCCTGAATGTCAGAGTGCTAAAAGAAATTTGCATGAGCGTTCAGCACCTAGCTCGGGATAAAATTACCATCTCCGGTTTTGACTCCCAGTCATCATGGATGCTCGGGTCCGTAATACTAACGTTACGCTTCGGGTCACTCACCACCGACATCAATTTTCACGTTATTGACGCCAAGACTTGGTACAACGCTTTGCTCGGCAGGCCATGGTTACACGAGTACAATATCATCCCTTCTACACAACATCAGTGTATGAAGTACTTCAAAGATGGTCTTGAGTACATTGTGACGGGGGAACTAAACCCATTCTCCGTGAACGAAGTCCGCAAATACGAGGATTCAAAGTATTTCCTACCAGACTTTGAAGACACGGAAAGATGCCATAAACCAGAGAATAAACAAAAAGCTATCACCATTATTCCGGTTTTCGGGAGCGATACCGAGGAAGAAGAAGAGATAGTCTATTCGGGGCCTCCCCAATGCAACAAGCCGGGACCATCTACCCTTATTCTGGTTTTTGGCAGTGACTCTGAAGACAAAGTCAACGTAGTATTCTCGGTTCGTCCATCAGTGCAAGCCTTCACTGGAAATGATTAGAGTTTACAGATCGCCATGGTTCCTCGACAGCACTATAGAGAGCTTGATGCGCTTGAGATATATAGTGTGCAAGAACTACGGATATTCTACATTCCTCCCAGGCGAAGAGGTGAAAAGGCGATCCTATTCTATCGATCCAGTGAAACCAAAGTCAAAAGGGAAGTCTAGCATGGTGCCGAACCTGCGCTTGACGGTCTCCAACCAATCCGCCTACCCAGATACTACGCAGAAGGATTGAAAAGGTTATTGAGATGCCAAGGCGTACCCTTTAAGCAAACCGCGCAACATGCCCAATTCTACAACAGGATCTGGAATGTCCCCGGAGCTCAGCGAAAATTGCCCAACGGAAAAATGGAAACGATCGGGCTTGGATATGTTCAGTCCAAGAAACGGGAGCAGTTCCATGGCTGCCATGTCATCAAGAACCTTGATGAAGAAGAGGATGCTCTTTTAAAAGACGCTGACGTTGAACCAGAACGAGGTCCTGCCATAAAAGTGTCGAGTCCGCCATTTGAAGAACAGATAGACAAGCTAATAAGGGAAGCGAGTCAAAAGGTTCGGAATGACTACAGCCGCGAAATGGCCGTTTACGAGAAAGCCAAGACGCAACGCCTCCTTCAACAGGCTATGGAGGACGACGATGCCCTTCACCGTCAGCCCGCCATGCATTCCCAAGATAAGAAAAAGGCCTGACGCAGAGGCAAAAACAGGTCAAAGAACGGAAAAAACGTTCGACAGGGTAAAACACATCCAAAAAGTCACGTGATCAAGAAAAGGTCAACCGGAATCCGTCTCTAATGAAGAAGATGGATCGGAAATATTCCTTCTCTCGAGACAAGACAAGAAAGATATTCAACCTCATTATGAAACATCAAATGATTACGCTCCCGGAGTCCAAGCACCCCGATCAAGCAAACGAGGTTCATCACCCGGACTATTGCTCCTATCACCGAGCAATAGGACATCCTCTTGAAGACTACTTCACCTTCAAAAACTGGGTCAAAGACCAATATCAACTCGGCAGCTTCGCTCTATCCAACAGTTGGAGGGTACCCCACCACAAAAGCATATGCCAAAAGCCACGTATATAGCAAGGGTAGAACCAGATCAACATCGGCCTTGGAAACGATCTCGTACCTGTCACGTGATAACGTTGTCAGAAGAAGAAGTGCCCGAGAATATGGATGACCTCTCCTGGTGCTTCGAAAATGAGGATGAAGAGGAAATGATCTCAGAATTTCCACCAGCGCTAAAAGAGTTGGAAGATGGAATACATACTACTGCGGACAATCTAAGGAAAATCGACTTGGGGACGGCAAACGACCCGTGACCTACGTTCGTCAGCGAGTTACTGTCTAAAGAAAAGGTAGCCACGCTAAAATACGTGCTCATGCGGTATAAGGACTGCTTCACATGGAACTATTCCGAGATGCCGAGGTTAAATCCAGAAATCGCTGTGCATAAATTGGCGATATCTCCGGACGTCAAGCCAGTCAAACAAGCACTAAGAAGAATGTGGCTCGAACTGGAAATGAGTATCAACGTCGAAGTCAAGAAGATAATCGACTCTGGCTTCATCCAAGAAATTCAATACCCTGACTGGATCGCCAACATTGTCCTAATGATGAAGAAAAATGAGACGGTACGCATCTGTATGGACTTTCGGGACCTCAACAAAGCCTGCCCGAAGGATGATTTTCCCGTACCGGTTACTGAGTTGATGATAGATAACACGTCCACTCACGAAGTCTTCTCCTTCATGGACAGATCATCAGGGTACAATCAAATAAAGATGCATCCCGAAGACCATAAGCATACTGCTTTCCGGACACCTCTAGGCATATTCTGCTACAAAGTAATGCCTTTCGGTCTAAAGAACGCCGGCACTACCTATCAAAGGGCCATGACGAAGATTTTCGATGACCTCATACATGAAGTCGTCGAATGCTATATTGATGACCTCGTGGTGAAAAGAAAATCACACGAGGAGCATTGGGAGCATCTAAAGATAGTGTTCCGACGTCTTCGGAAATACAACTTGAAGATGAACCCTCTTAAATGCGCGTTCGGAGTTTTCTCGGGCAAATTCATAGGATTCATCGTACGACACAGAGGTATCGAAATAGACTCGTCAAAGATCAAGGCGATTATGGAAATGCCTCCGCCAAGAACTCTCAAGCAACTGCGGTCTCTCCAAGGAAAGCCCGCGTATGTCCGGCAATTCATAGCCAATCTCCCCGGCAAGTGCCACCCTACAGCCATTTAATGAAGAAGGGGACTTCGTTCGTTTGGGATTGCAAATGCCAAAGTGCACTGGATGAAATCAAGTAATACATGCAGAATCGGCCGGTGCTGACCGCTCCAGTCAAGGGAAAACCCCTTATCCTGTATGCAACAGCCCTTGAAGGCTCCTTAGGCGCGTTATGGGCACAGGAGAATGACCAAGGGAAAGAGAGGGCCCTCTACTATTTGAGTCGAGTTCTCCTGGGGGCAGAAAACAACTACTCCCCTAGCGAAAAACACCGCCTGGCGTTGATCTTTGCGATAGCGAAGCTCAGACAGTATGCATTGGCGCATGAGGTCCGCTTGTATCAAAAGTGGACCCTCTCAACTATTTGATGTCAAGAGCCATACTAGCAGAGCGGCTCGCTAAATGGGCCCTACTCTTAATGGAATTCTCGATAACATAGCGACCTCTCAAGGTAGTGAAAGGCCAGGCCATCTCCGACTTTCTCGCTGAACATCCGATACCTGCCGATTCATCCCTAAACTGCGAATTGCCAGACGAACACGTGTTTGACACAATCTACGGGGAGAAAGGAGGGAGTGATACCCGATGGGAACACTACTTTGATGGGGCATCTTCCATGAAGAAGCGAAAGCACAACTCCCCCATAATCAAATCTGGGTAGGCCTCATCTTCGTGACTCCACAAGGAGGGATAATGCGCTTTGCCTTTTCCTTAACAGAGCCAAGGACAAACAATGAAGCGGAATATGAATCTTTGATAGCAGGTCTTGAGATCGCTATCAACATGGGAATCGAAAACCTTCTCATATACGGGGACTCCCAGCTAGTCGTTAGCCAAGTAAATGACGACTATCAAACGTGCAAACTGGAGTTGGTAAAATATGGCGAAAGAGTGCAACAATTGCTGACTCAAATCCCTTCCTACGCCCTGGAAAGCATATCGCGAGCGGAGAATAGAAAGGCGGATGCGTTAGCCAAGCTCGCTAAAGAACTGGCTGACAAAAACCTCGATGACGTAAGGATCGTTGTACAAAACCGTCAGGTTCTTGCACCGGCAGAAATATCTCCGGAGTCGTTTGAAGAAAAGGAAGCGACCGAGCAAACAGCCCTATAAATAGAGGACCAAGAAAATGCCAAGGATTGGAGAGAATTTTTTATAAATTACTTCAAATTCCGTCAAACACCTGAAGATGCGTCCTCAAGACATCAGCTCATGAAATGGGCTCTGTCTTTCGCCTTCGTCAATGATACTCTATATAAGAGATCGTTCGACTCTTTATGGCTAAGATGCCTAGGACCGGAAGAAGCAAGAAAAGTCGTCCGAGAAACTCACGACAGACTCTGCGGTTCTCATCAAGCCGGGCCAAAGATGAAGCAGAAGATCAAAAAAATGGGCTACTATTGGCCCACGATGATTCAGGATTGCCTCGAATATGTGAAGCAGTGCCATTCGTGCCAAATTCATGAAGACTTTATCTACCAGCATCCAAACCCGCTACACCCAATAGTGCCTAGCTGGCCGTTCGAAATGTGGGGAACCGATATAATTGGGCCCATCGAACCAGCGTCATCCAGAAGACATCGGTTCATATTGGCGACAACCGATTACTTCTCCAAGTGGGAGAAGCAGTACCGCTAAGAGAAGTGAAGACGGAGAACATCCTCCATTTCTTCAAGACACACGTCATCTATCGGTTCGGCACTCCGCGACGTATTATCTCCGATAACGGGCCAGCTTACAGAAGTCACAAAATCAGTCGCTTCACACAGCAGCATAATATAGACTGGAGATACTCTTCGGTCTATAATCCCCGAGTTAACGGTCTAGCTGAGCCTTTCAACAAGGCCTTGATGAAGATCATAAAGAAGACGGTGTCCAAAAATAAGAAGGACTGGCACCAGAAATTGCATCAAGCTCTCTGGGCGTATCGAACCACGTTCAAAACAGCTACAAACACAATGCCATTTGCGTTGGTATTCGGCACGGAAGAAGTACTCCCCTTGGAGATAGAGTTACCCTCTCTACGAGTGTTGGTTCATTACGAGTTAACAGACGAAGAAAATGCTCATCTTCGGCTTGAAGAGCTCGATGCCCTCGATGAAAATCGTCTCATGGTGCAACAAAACCTAGAGGCTTATAAAGCAAAGATGACGCGCTCATACGAAAGATTGACCAGGCCGTGGACATTTCGCCAGGGCGAACTCGTACTAGTGGTCAAGAGGACTATGATCCACAATCGTGCCAAACGGGGGAAATTCGAGCCGAACTCTGAAGGCATGTACATCATAGACAAAGTCTACCAAGGTGGGGCTTACTTGCTCATGGATATGCATGGCGAAAGACCCTTCGGGCCAATAAACGGCCGGTTCCTGAAAAATACTACGCCTAACGAGTCACGGCCTAGGTCAACGATAGATGATGACACCTATGTCCGCTCGCTATCTTCCCAAGCCCAAACTCTATAAGTAGTATCCAGCAAAACTGTTGTCTCCAAAACGGCAACAACGAACCGAAACGTCCCTAAACTAACAATGGACCGCAATGTCTTAAAACTAGCGACGGACCGAAATGTCTCTAAAACTACTACAAACCGCAGTATCCTTGGGCTGACACAAAAAAAAGGTACGTCCATAAGCAAAATGGGCACGGATGAAAACCCAAAAGGACTCCTTGAGTAAAAACAGCAGGGCTACCGGCGAGTTTTTGAAAACCCCAAAGGGCGCAGACTCGTTAAATAATTTATGCACACTTGTAAGGTCCTCTCGACCTTGTAAGGAGAAAATACCTGCGTGAGATCCTCACGACTCATAAGGGAGCAACACACTTAGGGATCCTCACGATTCCTGAGGAGAAATTACACTTACGAGATCTTCACGACTCGTAAGGAGAACCCTCTTATGAGACCTTCACGGCTTATAAGATTCAAAAGCTTTAAGCTACAGGGATCTGAACCTGTTCTTAAGCTATCACTTTTCCTAGACAACCCTACAAGCGGTTCAATACTGACCCTTGTATACAATCCACAGACACAAATAATCATTTCCTTGCCGAGTCCCACCAACGACGAGGAATGCCCTCATTTGATGAACAAACACTTGCAGGTCCTCTCGATTTACAAGGAGAAAACACTCTTGCAAGATCCTTACGACTTATAAGAGAACATACACTTAGAAATCCTCACGATTCCTTAGTAGAAATCACACCTATGAGATCCTCACGACTCGTAGTGAGAAACACCTTTATGAGACCCTTACGGCTCATGAAGTTAAAAGCCTTAGTCGACAGAATTCTAACCCTGTTTTCTAAGCCATCTTTGTTTAAATCGACAAGGCAAATGATGATTCGCTCCTGACAATATCCCAGTTGTAGCAATGCTGATGCCTAAATCGGTATCAAATTCCAAGTCCTTTCACGGCAAATGATGATTCGCTCCTAGCAATATTCCAGTCGCAGCGATGCTGATGCTAAGATTGGCACCAGATTCCAAGTTCCATACTTGGCGGTGAAAAGTCAGCGAGCCATAAATGCATATGAAAACGCCGAAATGATAGGGCTACTTGCAACAAAATCAGCAAGTAAAAGATATGCATACAAAAATAGCCGAAATGATTGGGCAACTCGCAATAAAAAGCAGCGAGTAAAAAGAAAAAATAGCCGAAATGATTGGGCACCGTGAAAAATAGTCGAAATGATTGGGCAATCACGACTTTCGCGATATAAAAGCTGAAATGATAGAGCATCGCGGAAAGAAATAAAAAATAAAAGAATGAAACTTTTGCCCTGCAGGTAAGTTCATACTGACCCCTGTATACAATCCATGGGCATAAACGAAAAGGGGACCACATTTCCCCACCAGACCTTGTCAAAGGGAGAGTCGGATCTCGACAGCAACATCTGCATCCCAGGAGATCAACACGGCGTTCCTTCTCAACTCCAGCAGGATGCAGACGTGACGTCAACAACCGACCTCAGGGTCGCAACAAAGCAGAGCCATGGCAAAGTCCCTAGTTCCAAATCTCGATGGCCACATCTACAACCTAGAGAACAACAACGGCGTTCCTCCTCATTCCAGCAGGATTCGGGCGCGACATCACCAATCGGAGCCACGGTAAAGTCTCCAGTTCCAAGACTCTATGGTTCACAGGCAACCTAGAGTCATCCAATGACCCCGTCGCGGAAGTATGTCAGCAAATGACCCCGTCACGGAAATACGTCATCAAATGACCCCATCATGGAAATACGTCATCCAATGACCCCGTCTCAGAAATACGTCAGCACATGACCCCGTCGCGGAAATACGTCATCCAATGACCCCGTCTCAGAAATACGTCATCCAATGACCCCATCTCGGAAATACGTCAGCACATGACCCCGTCGCGGAAATACGTCATCCAACGAACCCGTCTCGGAAACACGTCATCCAATAACCCTGTTGCGGAAACACGTCATCCAATAACCCCGTTGCGGAAACACGTCATCCAATGACCCCGTTGCGGAAGTACGTCATCCAATGACCCTGTCTCGGAAACACGTCAGCAAATGACCCCGTCTCGGAAATACGTCATCCAATGACCCCGTCTCGGAAATACGTCAGTCAATGACCCCGTCTCGGAAATACGTCATCCAATGACCCCGTCGCGGAAACACGTCAGCAAATGACCCCGTCGTGGAAACACGTCAGCAAATGACCCCGTCTCGGAAATACGTCATCTAATGACCCCGTCTCGGAAATACGTCAGTCAATGACCCCGTCTCGGAAATACATCATCCAATGACCCCATCGCGGAAACACGTCATCAAATGACCCCGTTGCGGAAATACGTCAGTCAGTGACCCCACCTTGGAAATAGGTCAACCAATGACCCCCTCGTCCGAGCAGTGCTTCGACTCGGGAACATGTCAACTCATCAACCACTTATGAGTCCTCTCGACTTGTAAGGGGGAAAATTCTCTTATGAGATCCTTACGACTCTCAAGAGAAAGCACACTTAGGAATCTTCACGATTTCTAAGGAGAAAATACACCTACGAGATCCTCTCGACTCGTAGGGAGAAAAATCTTTATGAGACCCTCACGGCTCATAAAGATGAAAAGTCTTAGACAGCAGACCCGAACATGTTTCCTAAGCCATCGCTACCCTGCGAAGAGTTCAAGATGAGTTGTTATCTACAGACTACACTTACTAGAGTAACATGACAACAACACAGCAAAGAAAAGAAAGCGATATAAGATAAAACATGTCCTTTATTAATGAGTTCAATTGAATACAAGATACATCATATAAAAGAATTAAAAAAAATGAATGAATACATGTTATTCATGAATTACAAATTTCCATCAATACAAAAAATTATAAAGACAGGTACTGAGGATAAGGCCTCTTCAACAAGTCGGCAAGCTGCTCGTGCACTCCTTTCGGCTCCTTCTCACAGTCAGCCACCGCTGCTAGCTCCGCTTCAATTCGAGCCCGTTGCTGCAAGTAGGATGAAAACTTCGTATCGATTTCATGCTTAGCAGCCTCGTAACTTTACGCAACCCGCTCGGTGGACTCAAGCTTCTGCCTTAGCGCCAACCTGTCTGAGATACACCGTTGGATACTATCGAAAATAGCCTTCAGCTGTGCAGCGTTCGAGTCGACCTCGGCACGCAACCGAGCAGACTCGTTAGAAGCCGCCTCATATTCCTTCTGTCGCAGGGTCGCTTCTTGTTCAAAATGGCGAAGGAAAGGAACACTCTGCTCCATCCACGCAACCCGTTGGGAAGTTGAAGCTAACACCTCAGGAGCAATACGCTTGAGCTCGATCTCGTGCACGCAAGCCTCGATCTGTCTGCGGTAGTCAACCCACGACCCGACGACGTCCTTGTCATGGAAGTTCACGAGTGTCGCCAGCATTGGATTAACCTGCATAGCAAAATTTGCAGCGGAGGTGAGGGCTTCAACATCAAGATCCTCGACGAACTCGCTCAACATCCGTCGGCTATTCACGGCGCCTCGAGAAGATATGAGTTTAACAAGAGGCCCTGCCGGCATCGTAATGCAAGCCTCGAAGGGAGCTGGAGCCGGTGCGATTGCTGCAGAATGAGTTACGGTTAAATGCCAACTCAGGAAATAAAGAAAACTCATAAGGGGTAAAGCCTATCATACCGACTATAACATGCGGTAGGACGGAGAGTGCAGGGAGCTCGATTATTCTCTCGACCTGCGACGCTATATCCAATATGAAGAAGAGTTAGCAACATGGCTATCCATAAGAGAAAGGAAAAGATGTCGGTTATAGACTATACTCACCGACATCAGCAGGTAGGGCAATCTCTGGCTGGAATGAGAAATGCGGGTTCAGCACCTGATCCAGGTGATCAAAAAGGACTCCTGCAAAGTTATGATGACAAACTATCAGTACAAGGAGAGTGATACCCACAATGAAGCCGATGAATCACAAACTTATACCTTCCAGCATTTCAGAAAACATGGGAGAAGGCGAGGGAACAACAACCGTCATTACGGTGACCCGGGGTGCTTCAGAGGGCACAATTTCAGCAACGGAAGCATCACTAGGCCTAATGACTTCTTCGCTCTCCTTCAGTGGGACGGTCTCAGCGCTCATGGCTTCGTCCCCTGATTCAACAAGGGCCGTCGTGACACTCGCGATGCCTGCCGACGCCAGAGAGCCGCAAGAGGAGAGAGCAGTGGTTTGGGCAGTCCCAGACTCCCTGGAGAGAGTAGCTACTTCGGGCTCCATGGTCGTCGTCGCTTCGCCTACCATCTCACCGCCAAGACTTGGCCCTGCAGGATATAATATATAAGAATTTGCAGACCAACTTCTGATAAAAAAAGAGAAGGCATTGCGTTACCTTGCGATGGATCCTCAGTTGCCTCCCGAACCGCGCGTGCAGCCTGTCTATGGGCGGTAGACAAGGCAGTTGGGGTACCCTCTGAAGTAATAGCGACAGAAGGGATGGTGCTTGAACCTGCACCCGCAGCCAAGGTAGCATCACGCTCCCTCGCTGCGCGCTTCCTGCGCTTCTTTTCAGTTTGAGCAGTGTGGACCGACCTCCTCAAGACTTTGGACAAGGGGATTCCTTCGCTGTCATCTGACCCTAGTTCTGTCTCCGGCGCCGCTACGGCGTCCATCATCGGCTGTTTCAGCAAAACCTCTCGCGCTGGCTTAGGGATAGCCGTAGTCGTGATGTCCAGCTCTGACAAGACTACTGCACCATCGCTTGGGATCGGCGCTACACCTGGAACAACTTGAGCCGAAGTAGTCCCTGTAACAATGTGAAATAAAGCGTCAGAGCACAGGCATAGAGCATGAGGGTGTAATCAAATGAAATAAGTTATACCCAAGCCACACGAAGAGCGAAGCCACACTTCCTCCTCAAAAGTCCGGAGGGAAGCCGCCAGAGTCTCTTCAGCGGAGATGCCTGACAAAGAAGGATGTATTAATAAATGCATAAAAAGAGAGAAGGAAAAAGCTCAAAACGACACGACTAGAGAATACCTGTCTCCGCAAGCGATAGCTACGCCGCCTCTGTGCGAGCCTGTAGCTCGGAAGCCACAAAGGCGGCTTGAAGATCAGTATCATCTGCAGGCTCGATAAATAGACCATCATTGGTCCCGTACTCACTCAAGCCTTCACTATAGGGAGCATGAGGCTCCTGGCCGAGTACGACGTCGACAGAAAACATCGACTTATTCTTCTTCTGCGAATGAGCCCCGACGGCCGACGATAGGAGCCTACGCTTCACGGGCATTTTTAGGCGACGGGTCCCAATCTCCGCGCCAACTCCAGAGTCCGGAGACGCTATAGCTACCATTTTAGGAATGCTGGGCTGTGGCTTTGAAGTAAAGGTATGAGGGACCACAACCGTATTAGTCTCCTTTAATGAAGGACGAACGACAATTCGTCGTTTTAAAGAGACGGACGGGTTACCGGCAGGGACTGCACCCTTGCGATCAAGCAGCAGCCGCCGTTCTTCCCTAATCACGGCACCTGTTGCATGCTGATACCACACCACATATGCGTTCGAGGCGTTCGGGACGTAGCTCGGCTCGCTGATAAGGAAGATGGACCCGGTATTCAGGCGCATGAAGTGGTGCAGCGTAGTGCGAATGCCCTCTTTAGTGGCAGTCAGTTCAGCCAGAAAAGCTTCGAGGGGAACACCCTGGTTGTAACCCGACTATTGGGCAAAGCGGTGCGGGTTGTACCTTATAAACAACGCCGACTCGTTCTTCCTGAATACCATGAAGCCCGGCCTGATCGAGTACAAATTCACGATCTCCCGAGCCTTCAACGTGGAAGCCCCGTCCTTAAAGGTGTCACGCAGCGGCTGCACCGGCTTAGTTCACTCCTTGCCGATAGTCATGACCCTATCAACGAAGGTCATGCTGTCCCCAACCATGCGCGGGCGGAGGATCACTCCCCGAGCTTCTCGTGATGATGGGTCTGAAGCAGAGGCGTCGATTAGAGACATCACCAGGGAGAAATTGTAGCTATCATAGAAACGGGGACGTTTGTGGATTCCAAAGGCTCCAAGCACGTACAGCTTGATCCATGAAGTAAAATAGTGCAGCGGGAGATGTACAGGCTCTAAACCCGGCTGAGTAGTGTCCACTGCTAACCTCAAGCCATGATACAAATGAGCCAGCCCGGCAATCCCGACGGCAACCCACGTTCCTTCAACCATCCGGTGAGCCAGGTAGAAAACGGACGACCTCATATGACGAGGGTGCATGGGAAGTATGAACCAACTTAGCCATAGGCTGAGAAACCCCAAAAAGAACGTCTCTTCGTCGACGTCTGAAGCTGCAAGCTCTACGAAGGGGACGGCCGGGTGTCCGGGAGAAAGAAATTCCTCTGATACGCTTCCGCTGCCGGCTGTTTATCCAAACCATAGCCGAAGGGATCGGCGAGCTTGGCAAATTTCGCGGCTTCCTTTGAAAGGACTTCGGGGTGGAGAAAGCGGGCAATAAAATCTGTGAAGCTGACGCCGTGCCCCCAGATTCCAAGAACAGGCACTCATAAATATTCAACACCTTGATTAAGCTTAGGAATCGGTGTTGAATGGCATTTTCCGGAGTCAGACCCATCACCACTGATCGGGTCGCAAAGACGTATTCGTCAGGGGGAAGTATTTCCTCATAGTGTTCCCCTCTGACAGGTAGGCCTGAGATCTCCGCAAACTCCTCCAGGGAGATTGAAACCTCCCGATCAGATAGGAGAAAAGTGTGTGTCGGGATGTTCCATTGCTCTAAGAAAGCCTTAATCCACCACACCGGAGGCGACGGATACTGGAAAAACGACGCATAGATAGTAGGGTACAGCCCGAGCTTCAATAACGCCGACTTTTTTTGCCGATAAGATGTATTGGGCCCACTGCAGGTATCCGGCCGAATGACGAGGAGTCAGGCCAATCATATACACCTGTTCCCATGGGCACGACTCGCCCTGACATATACGCCACCCCAGAATATCTAAAACCATCGGCGACTGCATAGGTATCGCGGCCATAGAGAGCTGAAGGCGACCCTCTGAGGTCCAGTGGACCTCCTCCACAACATAGTTAGCCTGGGGTGAGTCAGCATAGTGAACAACGGAGATTGGTTCTGAAGACGTCGCACAAGAGAAGCTGCGTCGACCCTGGATAATCTGGTTGTACCACAACCCCCACAAATGAAGCGACTTCTGCTCCGGGTCATGATCCTTGGTCAGTGCAAAAACTTCTTGGTCTACGGGCGCGTCGGCTAAAGCGCTCTCCGGACGAATGAATGGGAGAGAAGTGTCGTAAGACATAGTACCTGCACGGGAAGAACGAGGTTTAGCCGTCAATGCTACAGTCCAAAGCTTAGTACTTGATACTTTAAATTTGTACCACACTGCAATGCAGTGGAAAAGGATCAAAGGGGACCCACAAAATCCAGATAACGGCTCATCATTGATGAGACGGTCAATCATTAAAAAGAAAATCTTCAAAAAATATTCTCATTCAATGAGAGATTTCTCGGGTTAGGAGTTAACACCTTTGAGAGCAGCGCTCTGTTACAGAGGTCACCTCTGTCATTATGAGGGGAATAAAAAATTCCCCAAAATTTCTAAGAGCAATGCTTTGTCAACTTTAATTGGGAATAAAAATTCCCCAAAAATTCTGAGGGCCATACTCTATGAGAACGATGGAGTAATCCATCAAAACCCTAAAAAAGCAAAGCATTTTACAAAGTAAAAATTCCGAGATCTTTAAGATCTACAAAATGAACTCTGAGAGTTCTTCATTAAAGGGTTAAGAAACCCTAAAAAAGAATGGTTTTTCTGATCTATGATTAAAGAAGAGCAAAGCTTTGGTTTTTAATTAACGAGTTAAGAAACTCTAAGAATCTTTAGGATCTGTGATCTAAGTAGAGCAAAACTCTATTAATGGGTTCAAATCTTACAAAATTTTTGGACAGAGTTTTAACTCTTAAGGAATTTCCATTGGCCAGAGAGCTGTGCTCTGAAGGATAATTAAATTCTCAGAAAACAAGAAGGGAAGAAGATGAACAGAAATCATCTCATGGGCCAAAGGCCCTATTTATAGGCGTTGGAAGTCGATCCAACTTCTAAGTTGATCCGACGATGGTAAAGCTGCCACCGCTGCACTTACGTGTAACCCGCGTGAGCGCAACGGTGGGGGGGGATTTGTTTCCCCAATTAAGAGCAAAACTCTATTCAAAATTCAAAATTTGAACTGAGCCAGCGCCTCACGTGCAAAGCCCGAGAGCGTTGAGCACCGAGAGCGCCAGCGCTAAAGAGTCAAAGCATGTGAGCGCCAAGCGCTAGAACTAAATATTCTCCACCATTGGATCAAAGATCCAACTGAGACGAATAAATCATCAAATTACAGAATAAAATTCTATTGAGGAAATACTCCTCAAATCTTTCCAAACAGGAAAGTTTGTTCTCTGTAAATCAGAGCACCGTTGGATCAAAGATCCAATGGTGATTAAAAATCACTAAGATACAGAATAAGTTCTGTATGGGAAAATATTTTTCCAATCTTGTTAAAAAAACAAGAAGATTGTCTTTTGTAAAACAGAAGCTCTTGGATCAAAGATCCAACGGTGGAAAACATTCCCCAAATCAATCAGAAATCTCTCAATGAAAGATTTCCCTAACTGATTCAACAAATCAGCCTCCCCTATATAAAGGACCTAAGACTTTAAGTCTAAAAGAGATGAGCCCCCCATAAACTTCAAGTTCTCAAAAAAGAAAAAAGAGAAGAGCAAGCACTAAGAAGAAGAACCTTCTTCAAGATAAAAAAAAAGAAGAGAGATAATAGCATCTCTTGATAAAAAAAAATAAGAACTTAGTTCTTTTTCTAGATCCCAGATCTGTAAGACAAAGTCTTTCATAAAAACAGAAGAGATCATAGCATCTCTTCATAAAAAGAAGAACTTAGTTTTTAGATCCATGAGACAAAGTCTCTTATAAACGAGAATTTAATTCTCAGAGCACAGAACTGACCAGAACAGCCAAAGAAGCGCTTTAAGCCAACTACCTTTCAGGCTCTGATTGACAAGTTAGTCCAAATGGAACAGATGGGCCACAGGCCTTCCTCTTCAAAAATAGACCCTCAGAATGCAAAAGGTAAAGGGAAAGCGGCCTTCGTTACCAACACTCAACAACAACCGAGTGACCCGAAACCGGTTGCTCGCCAAAACAATGCGCGCCTGCGCCAATCCCTTGAATAGAAGCTAGGACGTGCTTACTCGTTCCCCCATGAAAAACGAGGAGATTGTTCGAACCGGTAATGCGCAACAAACTCATCACACTGCCGGATCTGAGACGTCCACTGCAGCCCGGAGACGTCAACAATCCCAACTACTGCTCCTATAACCGAATGGTGAGCCACCCTATTGAGGATTTCTACATCTTCAAGAACTGGGTTAAGGACCAGTACCATCAAGGGAAATTAACGCTGTCATAGAACTGGAGGGTGAACTTTCCACAGAGGCACGCTCCTAAAAAGGTGGATACGCCGGGGGCATCATGCTCGTTTGTGGAAGAAGCTCCTTAGGAAGTGGTCCTTTCAGCTAAAACTAAAAGAAAACTCAATAATCTTCAAGCATGTCTGGCGATCAAATGAAAAAGCCCGCTGGAGCCCGAGATTATTGAGGGGATGCTTAAACCGCGCCCAACACCGAAAACTGGTAACGATGGGCAAGACCCTCAGGCCAAGCCTTCGAAGTCTTAGAAGAAAAAGAAGAAGACCAAGAAGCCTGTGCAGCATGCCGTGTATGACGACAAGCGCTTGGACCTGCAAAGGTACATCGATGCGTTGGAAGAGTACAACCAAAAAGCGCGGACCCCGGTCACCCTCGAAGAGTTTCTCAACCATATCCTTGAGAACGGAGATAGTGACGACGATAAGAGAAATGACTCGTTAGAAGAACCCGAGGATTATGTAGCAAGTTGCCACATGGTTTCTCATTCGTCGCTAAATAATGAAGAAACTTTCTCGGCGTCAGAAAGAAACGCAGAGGAACTGGGGGCAGGATCGGTGTCAAAATCCCCGGAGCTGCCAGAAGTCCTAATTGACAGGTTGCTAAATGAAGCCCTTCAAAAGAGCAAAACTGACCGAGAACGTAAAACAGACATATACGAAAAGGACAAGCGTCGGTGTCAGGATGAAGAAGTCGCTGTAAGGGTAAGTCAAAAAGTACTCCACCCAAGCCAAGGCACACCTGCTACATACAAGAGCAAGATCAAAGCGGAGAAGCGGTTCGCCAAATCCTTGTTAATGGGAGTGAAGCTGCCCCCCTCTCATGGAAAACACCCCTGGGAGTACGTGCCTCAACGAAGCTTATGCTTTCAAGAAGTGGTGGCAAGGATACATTGCTCACCGGCAACACTTCAAACGGATGAAGCATAAAACCCGTCGACAACAAAGAAGCGCGACAGACGAGCGTGAAGGAACAGCTGGCAATTGTCATATGGTTGATACCGGTTCGACAAAAGGAAAATCTCAAGTTCTTACATTCGGGAGCGATTCTGAGGAAGAAATAACCTTCGGCCCTCTCTTCAAAGAATCCACCTCTCGAAAAGAAGAAGAGGATAAGAACTGCGAGAACATTCAGCTGCGTAACCGTATATTGCCTGAGAAGAACCTCAGGCCTACAAACAAAGGTTCGAGCAAAAGGACAAAGGGAAAGAAAAAAATTCCTGAGGAAATTGCCCTCTACGAAACCCGCCTTATTGCATAGCAAAACCTGGACGCTTACAAAGTAAGGATGGCACGCTCATACGAATGACTAACCGGGCCAAGAACATTCCGCCAAGGCAAACTCGTGCTAGTCGTCAAAAGACCTATGATCCCCAAACGTGCAAAACGGGGGAAATTCGAGCCAAACTATGAGGGCCCGTATATCATAGACAAAGTCTACCAAGGTGGGGCCTACTTGCTCATGGATATGCATGGCGAAAGACCCTTCCGGCCAATAAATGGACGGTTCCTTAAGAAATACTACTCTTGACAAGTCATGACTCAGGTTAATAATAGATGACGACGCTCGTGTCCGTTCGCTATCTTCCTGAGTCAAAACTCTAAAAGTAATATCCAACAGAATCTTCCCCCCCAAACATAGAGACAATGGACCGAAATGTCCTTAAACTAACCGTTGCCTTCAAGATGGCGACAACGGACCGTAATGTCCATAAACTAAAACGTCGCCTCAAACACGGCGATAATGGACCGAGATGTCCCTAAACTAACAACGGACCGTAATGTCCTTAAACTGAAACTTCACCTAAAAAATGGTGATAGTGGACCACTACATCCTTAAACTGATAATGTACCACTACGTCCTTAAACTGGCAATGGACCGAAATGTCCCAAAACTACTACTCCGCCTCAAACATGGCGCATCGTCTTAAATACAACGATATCTTCTCTTGGGATCTATGTTGCATTCAAAGATCCAAAGACAAAGACTGCAACCCAAGTTTAAAAAAAACGGTACGTCCACAAGCGAAATGGACACGGATGAAAACCCGAAAGGGCACAGTGAGCAAAAGCAGCAGGGCTACCGGCGAGCTTGTGAAAACCTGAAAAGGCACAATCTCGTTTTAAAAAAAAATGGTACGTCCATAAGAGAAATGGGCATGGATGAAAACCCGAAAGGGCGCTGCGAGTAAAAACAACAGGGCTACTGGCGAGCTTGTGAAAACCTGAAAGGGTGCAATCTCGTTGTTAAAAAAAGCGGTACGTCCACAAAGCGAAATGGGCCCGGATGAAAACCCAAAAGGGCGCCGTGAGTAAAAACAGCAGGGCAACCGGCGAGCTTGTGAAAACCCGAAAGGGCGCAATCTCGTAAAATTTTCACTTACGAGATCCTCTCGACTCGTAAGGAAAACTCTCCGTATGAGACCCCCATGGCTCATAAGATTCAAGGCCTTAAGCTACAGGGACCTGGACCTGTTCTTAAACTGCCACGCCCCGCTTCCCAGTATACGGGCAGAGGACGCGACGAGACCGCTACGTATTCACTCTGAAGTAAACACGCTAAGCGTATCTAAGCAATAAAAGGTAAAATGCACAAGAGACAATGACAATAGATATATATTGAACAGTAACTTTATTTATTAACATTTTTTACAATACATCTGAAAAGTAAATGCATGGACCTGTCACGCCCCGCTTCCCAATATACGGGCAAAATACGCGACGAGGCCGCTACGTATTTACCCTAAAGTAAACACGCTAAGCGTATCTAAGCAATATGAGTAAAATGTACACAAGAGACAAGATGTAAAAGAACAACAACTTTATTTATTAAAAATATAAGTTTTATTTATAATAGAAATCATATTTTCTAAAGAAAAATGTATTTTAAATCTTTCGAGATCGTATGCTCCTTGCGGAGGTCTGCATCTCACTCTACTAAGCCCAAGGATGTGTGATAATCTGCACCATCCCAAACGGGTTCCCCGAAATTGGTTGCAGAGGCGCAATTGCAAAGATTTGTTAAATACGCTTCTTATACAAAAAGGTTTTAATAGCTAAAGGTGGTTATATGTAAAGTCGTATTTTCCTAAATCTATATTCCCAAATTCCATCGTGCTATGTTACATATGTGTGTTGTGAGGAGGTAGATCATTACCTCGTGAGTTTTCTAAGGTAATACGGTTTAAAAAGTTCAAGCATGTCGAAATGAAACATAAGGGTATTTTAATGTAAAAGTGGAATAAAACTTGCTACGGTTATTATTTTGATGCCAAACTTATTCTATTATCTTCATTAATATTTAATAGTCATGACATAAGAGTTTGGTATTATTGTGTTTAAGAAAAATAGAACTTTTTAAGGAAAACCGAATCGGAAGTCGGATTAACTCCGCTTCCGTCAGGTTTTAGTTTTGAATATTTTTAGAATAGAGAAAAGAAGAAGAATTAGGGACTTACTGGATGATTGGATAGAGGATAGAAAGGGGAAGAGGCGGGAGTTGCCGGTGAGTCGTTTCATCTTCGGAAACTCCTTGGATTGCCGTCGGAAGTTCGTCGAAGCTTCGCTCTTTGCTAACTCCACTTGCACACAAAAAGTATTGGGAATTTTCTTGAGAGTTTGGGAAGAGATTTGTGAGTGAGGGGGGTGATTTGAGGGGTGGTATTTATAAGAAAAATCTAGGGTTTATGGTAGTAGAAGGGTGTGATAAAAATTGTATTTAAATTTGCATTTGTCACGACCCACACCCAATACAGAGAGTATTGTCCGCTCTGACCGTAGCCACACGGTTTTGTTCTTCATGACGAACTGGACCCAACTAGGGGCCACTTCCCAGGAAGTCACCCACCCCAGGACTTCCCTGGCCCGAGCACGCTTAACTACGGAGTTCTCAAACTCCTGTAGTGCCAGTTCACTTAAAAGGCGCCTCTGTATTAAAGAGGGATATCATTCCATTTATATTACAGATCTATCCTCTTTCGGAATGCAGTCCGAATATTCCCCATTATATTACAGTGGGTCTCCATGCTTACCTGGTATAAATGGGTATACCGGATAATACATGGGGTATTACATTCTCCCCCACTTAGAACAATGGTTCGTCCTCGAACCACATACCTACTATTGAGGAACCAGCTCTGATACCATTCTGTCACGACCCACCCCCAATACAGAGAGTATTGTCCGCTTTGACCGTAGCCGCACGGTTTTGTCCTTCGGGGCGAACTGGACCCGACCAGGGGCCACTTCCAAGGAAGTCACCCATCCCAGGACTTTCCTGGCCCGAGCACGCTTAACTACGGAGTTCTCAAACTCCTGTAGTGCCAGTTCACTTAAAAGGCGCCTCTGTATTGAAGAGCGGTATTATTCTATTTATAGTACAGATCTGTCCTCTTTCGGAATGTATTTCGAAAATTCCCCATTGTTTTACAGTGGATCCCCATGCTTATCTGGTATAAATGGGTACACCGGATAATACATGGGGTATTACAGCATTAAAAAGGATTAAAAGGAGGTATTTAAATTCTCTGGTTAATTGTAAAGAATTTAAATAGTGCATGGGGAGTGGGGTAGTCCAAAGGTTGCAGGGGAAATAAGAAAATTAGAGTTTGGGCTGAGTCGGGCCGGCGGCGCCGGCCGAGTCGGGCCGTGTCTCCTTGCCATGTGTCCCCTATGCTTGGTCTTGACTCGTGGACCCGTTTGTTTATTCTGTAACTTACCCTATTGCGTGTAGTGCACGCATAGACTCTTGGGCTTCTAAAAGATTAACAGAATTTAATTTAAAAAAATGTGTGGTTGATGGGATTTGAACTCTGGTGCTTTGGTTCAGTAGTGCAAGGTCTTACCAATGAGTTACAAGCTCCTTCTTGCTGTTCAAAAGCAAATCAAATTTATAACTTGTGCTCAGGCTCAAGTACCCATTTTTTTATTTTTGAAAAAATTGTACAGAAAGTTTAGGGTTATTACATTCTACCCTCCTAAAAAAAATTTCGTCCTCGAAATTTGTAAAAGGAAAGTGTAACGGATTCAAGGAAAGTTTGGTGATAGAACTATTGGTAGTGTATGAAAATATGTGAAAGAACGAAAGATTTGAAAAGAGTTAAGGAAATTACCAGGGTTATCTTGTTCTACGGCCTCTGCTTCTTCGGCCGCTAAAAGGAAAGCCTGACGCCGTGGTTCATTCCTCCTAACCGGGGGCACATTCCTCTATCCTTGGGGCATGTTTCTCTGCCCTCGAGGCATGTTCCTTAGAGCCTGATGGAATTGGCAATTTGGCTATGCAGGTGGTGGAGCTGGGAGTGCAAGACGAGGTGCATGAGCTTGGATAGCTAGCCGCTGCGGATAGTTAGTGGGTGTGTGAGCTGGGTTGCGTCTATAAGGATAGTTTCTAATTCCGTGATTGGATGCGCAACAAACTAAGCATAGGCCTTTTGCGCGCCTACGGTCCTTCCACAAGTGTTCTTCCCTCTTGCAATATAAGCAAAAGTCGGGACTTGTCTGGTTATTGATTTCTTCCGATCTCCTGAGTTCAACAGTTGACCTTGAAGAGGCTCCTCCTGCCATCTGAGTGGCAGGACGCTTCACTCCGGCAGATTGAGGTCTGCCCTTCCTCTTCACCACTGCCTCATATCGTCTGGCAGCCTTTAAAGCCAAATCATGGGTTGGGAAATCCCTTATAGCTAATGCAGCTTGGATTTTTGGGTACGACCCTTGCTGAAATCTTCTAGCCCTGATCTCACCAGTCGATATCAAGTGTTCCGCGAATCTGTTGCGGTCTAGTGTTAGCTGTGTAGTATGTGATATTTGAAAATTGAAATATAGAGACCTATCATACCTGCTGAGTATGGTAAACTCAGCATCATACTCATCTACTGATTTGGTCAACATTGAACCTTGTTGCAGATGGATGAACTGTTGTTCCATATCAAAGCGGGTAGTCTCTGGGAAATACTTTGCATCGAACATGTCGTGGAAAGTCTTCCTTTCGATGGGTTGATCAAGACGGCTTTTTTCCGCTTTCCACCGAACCCATGCATTGTCCGTGAGCTGCAGTTTCGCAACACGAACCCAAGCTATCTCTGGCACTTGTGCCGCTGCCATATCATCTTCGATACTCTGAGCCCATTCCTCAGCTTCTAGAGGGTACTCCTTTCCTGCAAACTGTTTGGGGTGCAAGGCCCTGAATTGTTTCACCCCAGGTGCTTCTGCTTCGGGACAGTTCATTAGAATAGAGTCTGCTGCTGTTTTCCTTCCAGGAGGCCGTGGATTTCCTCAAGCAGAACCGTCTGCTCGTTGATCGGAGCAGCGACGACGGATGTAATCGATAGTGAAGGTGGAGTGTTGTTGACATTCGTGCTGGTGTTGTTTGGGGAATACATAACCTTGAAAGAAAGATTGGTTTATGATAGATTCAAAGTATATGAAATGATAAGATTCAAGGAATGTGAATTGTAAAGAATGTTTTCAATTGCTGGTTCTTGTGTTATATTGCTTAGATTATCCATCCAGAGTTGAACTGCATGGTGGGGTTCCTTACAGCTCTGACCTGCATGGGCCAACAACAAAACCTGTCACGCCCCGCTTCCTAGTATACGGGCAGAGGACGCGACGAGGCCGCTGCGTCTTTACTCTGAAGTAAACACGCTAAGCGTATCTAAGCAATATAAGTAAAATGTACACAAGAGAAAAGATGTAAAAGAACAACAACTTTATTTATTAAAAATATAAGTTTTATTTATAATAGAAATCATATTTTCTAAAGAAAATTGTATTTTAAATCTTTCGAGATCGTATGCCCCTTGCGGAGGTCTGCATCTCACTCTACTACGCTTGAGGATGTGTGATAATCCGCACCATCCCGGATGAGTTCCCTGAAATGGGTTGTAGAGGCGTAATTCCAAAGATTTGTTAAATACACTTCTTGTAGAAAAATGTTATAATAGCTAAAGGTAGTTATATATAAAGTCGTATTTTCCCAAATCTATATTCCAAAATTCCATCGTGTTATGTTACATATGTGTGTTGTGAGGAGGTAGGTCATTACCTCGTGAGTTTTCTAAGGTAATACGGTTTAAAAAGTTCAAGCATGTCGAAATGAAATATAAAGGTATTTTAATGTAAAAGTGGAATAAAACTTGCTATGATTATTATTTTGATGCCAAACTTGTTCTATTATCTTCGTTAATGTTTAATGGTCATGACATAAGAGTTTGGTATTATTTTGTTTAAGAAAAATAGAACTTTTTAAAGAAAACCGAATCGGAAGTCGGATTAACTCCGCTTCCGTCGGGTTTTAGTTTTGAATATTTTTGGAATAGATAAAAGAAGAAGAATTAGGGACTTACTGGATGATTGGCTAGAGGATAGAAAGAGAAAGAGGTGGGAGTTGCCGGTGCGTCGTTTCGTCGTCGGAAACTCCTCGAATCGCTATCAGAAGTTCGTCGGAGCTTCGCCCTTTGCTAACTCCACTTGCACACAAAAAGTCTTGGGAAATTTCTTGAGAGTTTGGGCAGAGATTTATGAGTGAGGGGGGTGATTTGAGGGCTGGTATTTATAGGAAAAATCTACGATTTAGGGTAGTGGAAGGGTGTGATAAAAATTGTATTTAAATTTGCATTAAAAAGGATTAAAATGGGGTATTTTAATTCTCTGGTTAATTGCAGAGAATTTAAATAGTGCAGGGGGAGTGGGGTAGTCCAAGGGTTGCAGGAGAAATAAGAAAATTAGGGTTTGGGCTGAGTCGGGCCGGCGGCGCCGGCCGAGTCGGGCGAGTCGCCGGCCCGTTTCCTTGCCACGTGTCCCCTATGCTTGGTCTTGACTCGTGGACCCGTTTGTTTATCCTGTAACTTACCCTATTGCATGTAGTGCACGTGTAGACTCTTGGGCTTCTAAAATATTAAAAGAATTTAATTAAAAAAATGTGTGGTTGATGGGATTTGAACTCTGGTGCTTTGGTTCAGCAGTGCAAGGTCTTACCAATGAGCTACAAGCTCCTTCTTGATGTTCAAAAGCAAATCAAACTTATAACTTATGCTCAGGCTCAAGTACCCCGTTCTGTATTTTTGAAAAAATTGTACTGAAATTTTAGGGTTGTTACATTAACCGTCGTATCCCCCAAGTTTCCCTACAGGCGGTACAATGCCGGCCCTTGTATACAATCCATAGGCACAAATAAACGATTTCCCCCACCAAGTCCACCAACGACGAGGAATGTCCTCATATTATGAATGACACTTATAAGTCCTCTCGACTTGTAAGGAGAAAACAGTCTTGTAAGATCCTTACGACTTGCAAGAGAAAATATCACTTAGGAGTCCTTATGACTTCTAGGGAGAACCTGCACCTACGGGATCCTTTCGACTCGTAGGGAGAAAACCCTATATGAGATCCTTACGGCTTAAAAAATCAAAAGTCTTAGTCGACGGGATTCTAACCCTGTCTACTAAGCCACCTTTGTTCAAATCAGCACGATAAATGATGATTCGGTCCTGGCAATATTCCAGTGATAGCGATGTTGATGCCTAAATTGGTATCAAATTCTAAGTCCTTCCAAGGAAAATGTTGATTCGCTTATGGTAATATTCCAGTCGCAGCAATGCTGATGCATGAACATGTGTCAATTTTCAAGTCCTTTCACGGCAAATGATGATTCGGTTCTGACAATATTCCATTCGCAGCGGTGCTGATCCCAAGATTGGTATCAAATCTCAAGTTCCATACTCGCAACAAAAATCTGTGAGCAAAAAAATGCATATGAAATAGCCGAAATGACGGGGCAACTCGCAATAAAAATCAGCGAGCAAAATATATGCATATAAAAACAACCGAAATGTTTGGGCAACTCGCAATAAAAAAACAGCGAGTAAAAAAGAAAAGAATAGCCGAAATGATTGGGCACCGCGATAAAAAGCCGAAATGATTGGGCAATCGCGACTTTCGCGATATAAAAAGTTGAAATGATAGAGCATCGCGGAAAGAAATTAAAAAATGAAATTTTTGCCCCGCAGGTGAGTCTACACCAACCCCTGTATACAATCTATGGGCATAATCGAAAAGGGAACCATATTTTCTCACCAGGCTCCGTCAAAGGGAGAGCCAAATATCGACGGTTCACAAACAACCTAGAGACCACCTCGACACTCATCTCGTTACAGCAGACACGGTTTCAACAACGGTGTTCCATCTCACTTCAGCAGGATGCAGACGCAACGTCAAAAAACGACCCCAAGGTCAAAACAAAGCAGAGCCATGGCAAAGTCCATAGTTCCAAGTCTTGACGGTTCACAAAACAACATAGAGACCACCTCGACACTCGTCTCATTATAGCAGACATAGTGTCAGCACTGGCGTTTCTTCTCACTCCATCAGGATGCAGACGCAACGTCAACAAACGACCCCAGGGTCGAAACAAAATGGAGCCATGGCAAAGTCCCTAGTTCCAAATCTCGACGGTTCACAAAACAACCTAGAGACCACCTTGACATTCATCTCGTCATAGCAGACGCAGTGTTAACAACGGCGTTTCTTCTCACTCAAGCATGATGCATACGCAACGTTAACAAACGACCCTAGGGTCAAAACAATGTGGAGCCATGGCAAAGTCCCTAGTTCCAAGCCTCGACGATTCACAAAAAACCTCGAGACCATCTCGACACTCGTCTTGTTACAGCAGACATAGTGTCAACACCGACGTTTCTTCTCACTCCAGCAGGATGCAGACGCAACGTCAATAAACGACCCTAGGGTCAAAACAAAGCGGAGCCATGGCAAAATCCCTAGTTCCAAGGTTCGAAGGTTCACAAACAACCCAGAGACCACCTCGATACTCGTCTCGTTATAGCAGACGCAATGTCAACAATGGCGTTCCTTCTTACTCTAGCAGGATGCAGACGCAACATCAACAAACGATCCTAGGGCCAAAACAAAGTGGAGCCATGGCAAAGTCTCTAGTTCCAAGTCTCGACGGTTCACAAAACAACCTAGAGATCACCACAATATTCGTCTCATTACAGCAGACGCAGTGTCGACAAAGGAAGCGAAGGCCAAATTCGTAGCATTAGGGTCTTTACGGCAACTCAAATAAAACCCGAAAGACTATCGGAGATCATCCCATGCCAGTGCAGAGTGGCTATGACTCATCAGAGCTCCCAAACTGAGCCCAACCTCAAGTAAAAAGCGACATGGCAAAATTCCTAACGCTTGCTCTTCTAACGGTCAAACTGCCTAAGAAGATTACTTGAAGATGTCTTGTCCAGCCTCCGAAGGGATCAGAGACATGATAGTCGCGGGGCTACTCGAACAGCAGCGTAAAGACTGCATATCGGGGAATGTATCAGCCAACGCGACGGTACGACGGACAAAAACCCTAGTACCACAAAACCTAACGGACCCCTATCGCAAAGAGCATGGGTTATTTATGACGTTAGGATAAGTTTGCCTACAAGCCCAAGGGAGGTAAGCTAAACAAGCTCCGAAATGAGTTTATAAACTAGAGACTCCGGAATGAGTGAATAAACTACAAGCTCCAAAATAAGTTCATAAACTAGAGACTCCGAAATGAGTGAATAAACTACAAACTGCGCAATAAGTATATAAACTACTTTATGCCAAGTCAAGACAGCAAAAGAAAGAAAAGCGCTAGTATGAAATGAAATATATCTTTTATTCATGAATCAAAATGAATACAAGATACTCTTATTTATGAATGAATACAACAAAAAAAAGAAAAAAGGGAGAATATACAGCGACAAAAATGTTTAAGTCGGCGGACGGTTCAATAGGACAGCAAGTTCGTCATTCTTCCGCTGGACTTTGGCTTCAAGCTCTATCAGTGTTGCAAGACGAGTTCCAACCTGGGTCTGTTGAGTCTGGTAGGAAGCAAACCGACTCTCAATCTCCTTCTCGGCGACCTTATGGGCTTCGACCATCTCACGGATAAAAATAACGGCTTTATCAAGCGCCACCACCTCTGTAATGGCTTCTTGAAGCACCCACTAAATTTCATACGCACATGTGGTCTTGGCAGTAAGCTGAGCCTGAAGTTCCCCCAAAGTGTTCGAAGCCAACTCTCTCTTTGAAAACTTCCGGTTGAACTTCTTCTCGCATGACTGGAGATCGGCTACACACCGTTCGATCCATCCCCGCAGGCTCTCTTTTACAGTTAAGATGTCGGAGGGAAGGCGTATGCACTCAAGCCCATGTAGGCAAGCCTCCACTCGGCGACAATACTCAACCCAGGCATGCACCAATGCTTCGTCATGATAGGTAATAAGAATAGACAAGGAAGCGTTGGCTTCAGCAGCAAATTCTTCGGCCGCGACAGAGGAACCAGCGCAAAGATCTTCAATAAGAGCCGCCAGTGAGTAAACACTCTGTTTTGCTATCCTTTCATATACACGCCGGGCTTAAGGGCCTGGTGGGATGGAGATCCGAGACTCTAATAGGGTCAGGGATGGCAAAGCTGTGAAGATTTAAGTACGGTCAGTTGTATTTCCAAACATAGAGTAAACAGAACGATACCAAAGATAAAGCATCACTTACCTACAGTCATGTAAGGTGGGTTTGAGAGATCCCCAGGCCCATCAAGAACCTCAGCTTCGTCGTCGGCTTCCAGAACTGTGGTTTAAAATGAAGGGCATATTAGCATCATTATAAAAATATAAAACAAAAAGGGTATAAGAATACCGACCTTGGCTAGAAGAGAGTACCATGCTTTGTAGAGGTATTGCTTGTTGGGCCGCCATATCAAGCAATCGCTGGAAGGTTTCCCTTGGGGAAAGATCCACGATGGAAGCCGCCAGCGCCTGCAATTCTGAGGGAAAGCAAAGTTCAGATAAAGGAGAGGTCGTCAAACAAAATGGGTATGTGTGGAAGATTACCTTGGATACTTAGCCAGCCCTGAAGTGGAGGGATAGCAGCTTCGGCAACTTCTTCTACACCCTCCAGTGCGTCACTAGAAATAGCCATGGGACCTATGGCCAACAAGACCACCTCTGCCGACGGAGTAGATGCTGAAGGGACAAAAGCCACCACCGAGAACTCCACAGCAAAGGTAGCAGCTTCAGCAATCTCCTCTACACCCGCCGGTGCGTCACGGGAGATATTCGTAGAGTCTGCAGTCATGGCTCAATCTGGACTCAAATCTACTTCCGCTGCAGAAGTCCCTGCAAAGTTTTCGCAAAAATAAGAAGGTATTAAAGTGATACAAATTACTTGCCAAAAGAAGGACACGAAAAAAACGCATACCAATACGCCAGGAAGCTTGAAGTATGGTTTTTTCGAGCCGTTGTTCTTTTCTCATTAAATACGCTCACCGGGCTTCAAGCGCAAATAAATGACTACCCATCTTTAGTGCAATCTCGTCTTCTGAAGCAACCGAGATGGGCTATTTGAGGGCCCGTTCTTCTTATATTAACAGAGGACCCATGTGTACGCTCCGTAATGATGGGTCAACATCGTAGAATACAACGGGGGTAGGGTTTCTTCGGGACGCACACGTTTTCAGTCTCATCTTGTGAGCACCTTAAAGTCTCGGCCAACTGCGTGGCCTCCTCGACAAACGAACCAGGAAAGAGAAGACCATCGTCCGGCTCTTGCATAAATACCGGCTTGTCATGAATAAAGGGGTCGGATTCAAGCAAAGTGTCGATTAGGCCGGCAACTGATTTCTTTCTCCTCTTGGAGCCTGTGCTAATGCTAGAGGAGGAGTGCTTCCTCCCCCTTGGTGTTTTGGCACGGCGTTACCCAACTTCGCCTTCAGTATCACCCTTTGGTGACACCATCGTGGGTGCTTTATCAGGAACTTCTGCCTAGGATCTAGTACGCACCGGTATACCAGCAGTGCGGGGGGTTGATTCTATTTATGCGACTTTAGGGATAAGCACTGAATCGCTATTTCTTAGAGGAGGGCGAACCACCGACCGCGGCCGCAATGGTGAGCTGGTGACCTGAGCCAGAACGGGAGCTCTACACTTGAAAAGCACCCTTCTCTCCTCTGCAATGACAGGGCCAACCCGATGGCGATACTAACCCTTGAAGGACCCCACACGCCTCGAAAGATAGTCGGGCTCCGGGATCATGAAGCTGGAGCCAGTGTTTAACCGCATGAAATGGTGAATGACATCACGAGTAACCTCCAGGGAGAGGGCAGGCTTAACTAAAAATACCTTTAGAGGAACGCCCTAGTTGTAGCCTAACTGCTGGGTGAAGCGATGGGGATTATACCGCATGAATAGAGTAGTGTCATTCCTGCGGAATACTAAATAACCCGGCCTGATCGAGTACAGATGCATAGTCTCCTTAGGCTTTAAAGCCGGGACCCCACCCTTCGACAAATCAAACAATTGCTGAACGGGCCCCGCTGGAGCGGAAAGGACTCGATCGCTGAACACCATTCCGCCTTCATTTTAGTACGGGTTCAGCAGTACGCGGAGAGCCCCTAACTGGGTCGGATCGGGAGCGGAAGCATCAACAAACCTTATGATTCACAGGAAAGTGTATATTCATAAAAATCGGGTCGCTGGTGCGTAGCAAACGCTCCCAACACATGCATCTCAATCCACGACATGAAGTAGTGGAGGGAGAAATTCACGGTATTCGCACCCGGGTTCGAAGTATTAGCGGCAACGCATAACCCGTGATATAGATGTGACAACCCCGCTATGCCAACAGCTAATCGTGCTCTTCCAGCTATGCGATAAGCAGGATAAAAAACGGAGGCTCTCATAAAGCGGCGATGCATCGGCATGGCGAACCAGCTGAGCCAAAGACTGATAAAGCCGACGAAGAAAGTTTCTTCGTCCATACCAGGGGCCTCGATCGTATCGAAAGCCACGGTCGACAAGTTCGTAATATAGAACTGCGGCAGGTCCTCCTCTTTGGCCGGCGGTTTCCTCAGCCCGAATCCAAAAGGGTCTTCAATTTTGGCTAATTTTGGAGCATTTTTGGATAAGACATCCTCGCGAAGGAAGCTAGCAATAAAAGCGTCAAAGGTGACACATTGCCTTTCTGATGCCACGAACAGCTTTTTAAAGATACCCAGGGCCTTGATTAGACTCGAGTACTTATGAAGAACGACGTTTTCAGTCGTCAGGCCGTCAAGCATAGCGGGCACCGTATAAAACACATACTCATTAGGAGGTAGTAACTCTTCATAGTGCTCTCCCCTAATCGGCAACCCGGAGATCTCGCGAAACTCTTCCAGTAAAATTGAGACATCTCGATCCCCTAGCAAGAACGTGTTGGTGGGAAGATTCCATTGATTCAAAAAAGGCTTAACCCACCAGACGTGAGGGGTGTGATAATAGAATAACGAAGCGTACACTGCTTGGTACAACCCAACCTTCTACAGACATGTACGTTGGGCGGAGAGAATGTATCGAGCCCAGGTAAGGTAGCCCACTGGGTGGCGCGGGATAACGCCTAGCTTATAAACCTACTGCCAGGATCGAGCTTCACCCTGATATACTCGGCGCCCCAGAATATCAATGGCCATCATGGGTTGGTTGGGTATCCCGGTTCGTCTCTGTTTTCGGCGGTGAACATATCCGACGCATGATTTTGTAACATTTCAAAAAAATAAAATATTATTTTTGGGAATTTTCATAATTGAATATTAATTTTTAATGAATATTTTAATAGTCGGTATAATTAAATACCGATAAATGGGGAAAATTCTGGAGAAAATTTTGGAAATTCTAAAATAGGTTATTTTGTGGAAATATGCCATTTTACAGTTTTATGATGAATTAAATGCGACTTTAGTGTTAATCGCGATTAAAAATCGCTAATTGGTTTTTGGCTTTTGTGCAAAAATGTGCACCTAACATTTGCCACACTTGTTTCATGTTTTGGTCATGGTAGCCTAGGGTTGAACCATGTAAATGACCATGGTGGGTTGAACCATTTGATTAAGTTAATTGGGTTAATAGTGTTTTGGTTAGGTTAATTAGTTTTAACCTAAGGGATTTGGCCTTGTCTAAGGGTGATTAGGGTTAGTTGACCTTGTGTAGGGAGAGAGATAGCCATGATGGCTTGTGGGTGCTATCATGTTTCAAGAGAAAGAAAGAGATGGCTAGGGTGTGCCATGATCCAACTCCTTCTTCATTACCCTTTGTGCTCTTCACACCCTCTCTCACTCATATCACTCCCTCTCATCACTCACATCCTACCCCCACATCTCCCACTCTCACATCTCTCCCCATAACACAACGCCACACCATTATTCACCAGCTAAGGCAGCATCAACAGCTGCTACACCACTCAATACAACAGCCCCAACACATAACTTCTGCCCCCATTTGCATCAGCAACAATATTCAGCAGCCCTACACCCGCCCCTAGCACCATAGCCCACACCTACACACTCCCATCAATACTTTTCAGCCCCCATATCAAACCATCAGCACACTTCAGCCCCCCCTCCATCAACACCTTTCAGCCACCTGACATACATCAGCTGCAACAGCAGCAAGAACAGCCCCAATATCATCAACATCAACCCAACATCATATACTACAACCCACACCCTCCTCATACCACACTTCACCACAAACCAACACCCCCAGCACAGCAGCTGCACCAACACACACAAGGAAATCAAATAAGAGAAATTGCAAGCAGCAGCTGCAGCCACTGCATCAGCAACAAAAAGGGGAGCAGGCTAGCTGAAGGAACAGCACCACACCAGCAACCACACACTCCTCCTTCCTTCATCCTCCCTTCTCCTTCATCCTAGGACCCCCTGAGGTAAAATCTTGCAACCCAACTCTTGTCTTGTTCAGTTATGGCTAGTTAGCTGAAATCTCGTGTTTATTATGTGGTTTAGTGCTAGTTTAGGCAAATTTGAGTGAGACTTGACCAAGTGTTGGTTTTGATGGTTGGTATAACCCTATTAGGTGTATTTGAGACCAGTTTAACCAAGGTTGCCCTAGATTTCCAGTTAGTTACCAGACTTGTTAAAATTGGCGTATTATAGCAATTTTGTCGACTTATTGACCTTTCTGAGATCTGCTTTCACCCCGGGAACCCTAAAATAAAATTGACTTGGCAGTGAGATGTGCAGGCTAGTAGAAACCACCACCCAAAGCCCTAGCCCCCATCTCAAAACCTCGGCCGCAGATTTAATCCCCCTGGCCGCAATTTGCGGCCAGACCAGGGTGAAACCCCCTCGTTTTGTGTGCACAGACCTATTTCATGTAAACTTGACCCTAGGTATGTCTAGTTTTGTCTGGTTCCAACCAGGGTAAAATCTGGGTTGATTTTCATGAGTTGGCGTGTGATTTAAGACCTGTTTTCCGTATGGATTTTTGGTATTCGATGATTTGTTTCTGTCGGAGGGCGTTTGGACGTCAACGACAGTGGATATTGGCTGTGTTTGCACGCGAGGCCACAGGTTCTTACCTATGGGCGTAGCATGCACCATTTTGGTTTCCAACATGGTTTTCATGTGTTTTAGCGTGTGATATCCTTGTAGGTACCCCACGCGGCGTCGGAGCGTTGGAGATGCAAATGGAGACATCGGCATCGGCACGCTTAAAGAAAGGTGAGTAGATTTATATCTACGGGGAGAACTCGGGTGGATGGCGTATAGCACCCCCGCAGTTCGTAGTGATGTGTACGGATGCGTAGATACACTAACAATTATTATATGTTGTTGGGATTAATTATTGATGTTTAAATGGATATTGGTATGTTGGATTTGTGAAAGGTTGCGAAACCCTAGGATAGTGGGTGCACTATACATACATACACACATATACATACTTGCATACATCTTTGTTTCATATGTGGTTATGGGATTCTATATAGATATGTGTTCACATGGGTTTGGGATTATGTGTTCATATAAGAATTTGAGGATGATACTCGGGTTGAGATGAGTCGATAATATTTGATCCGAGATTATGATATCGGTGATATGGTAAAATTTGTATTTGAGATACGTCGTGATGCTTTAGCGGATTTCGGGATAATGATGTCATAAGGATTAGTGATATATATTAAATGGTCGATATGTGATTATGATACGAGATATGATATGATATGACAAGATATTTATGATAGACCGCCTTGGGCGATGTATACTCCCTTGTGATGATATGTGATAATGATATCGATTTATACAGACTGTCGATCAGTAGTCAAATCATAACCATAGAGATGATGTTAGCATTGTACTAGACGTAGATCAGTACCCCAGATGATGATTTTGATAAGAGAATACTCGATGAATGATATGACAAATGTGATATTGACCCGTACCCAGATTTGGGGATGCCGTACGACGGATTTATGTTCGAGCTATAAATTGATGTTTGATCCGCACTCTTGATTTGGGAATAACTGATTATAGAGATATGGTATCGGATGTGATATTATCGAGACGGGATCACCGACTATATATGTATATATATGTATCGACTCAGAGGTTAGGCGGTTTCCCTTACCTACTGTTAGCTTTAGCTCAGCCTTATAGTGGTGTAGCTATAGGACTCTTATGACATTAGATGCAGTTTAGCTATCTTTGTGTTTAGCATTCAGCTCCTGCATATTATCATTGTTGCTTTGCATCGCATACTTATTGTGATTCATATTTCATTATTGATATCCTGCTGTTAGGACACCAGCACCATTACCGATGATGCGTATGTACCACGTACACTTATTTGCCGGCGCACACACATCTTCATCGGTAATTGCCATGTCACGCACACTTAGAAAATATTATTGCTTGATTTAGCTTGCTAGCTAGTAGTGACATGATATTAGTATGCTTGCCTTATATGCCAGCTTGACATTGTAGTTATTACTTGTCACTTCATGCATGCTGTTATTCATTATATGCTGCATTCATGGATTCTCATGCTTATATTCATGATTTCACATGCTATTGATGATTTGGATTCGGGTTTCCATGAGATTTTCTAGATTTGGAGGAAAACCGCAAAACATACATATAAACTACTTTCTCTTTTTAATAAAAATGCGGTTTTCCCATGATGTATGAGTCGTCCACCATGAGTTTTGCTGATGGATTTCGAGACCCGATTCGAGGAGGCGGATGAACCGTTTCGGGTACATCGTGGGCCCGGTGCGGTACCCGGGGCAAGAAGATCGCAGGAGATGGCGTTGAGCCTGGCAGGGGAGCACGACCGACCGGTGATTTTATCCGACACGCTGGATATCCGGAGGATACCGTCGTAGTCATGAGATGGATGGTAGGGGCCGATCTGGACTGACGGCGCCCTGGATTTTATGATTGAGATATTGAGATTTTAGATATTGAGGTACAGAGATTGTGATACAGAGATATCGATTTTGTGCCGATGCTAGGCACTGTTTTATGCTGATTTCATTATGATACCTCATTTTAAAATACAGAAATCTCACAAATTTATGAAAGAAGTTTTCTTCAGTACTTGCATTCTGGTTCATGCATTCATACATCATTCATATGATACATTGCTACCTGAGCACTGACATGGGCACATGGGATTATACTTGGGTTAGATATTTACCCCAGCCATTGTTATAGGTTGCTGGTTATATATATATTTGAGGATTATATATTATGATCGTATGACCTAGGATTGCGTCATACATGCGATTTCTGTTCGTAGATCTTTTTCTACTCACGAGTTGGCAACTCACCCCCGTTGTGCCCCAGTTCTTGCAGGTGTTGCCGTACGGGTTGCTTTACGGCTTTGCGGGCACAGTTTCTTTCAGGTGACTTACTAGTAGGTGGGTTATTTGTATCGTACCCATCATTATACATTGTATATTATATTTCAATTGTATCTAGAAGTTCCATCAACCAAACATGTACTTATTTGAGATAGAGACCAGTGATGTTTATTCTTTCGACCTTAGAGTCGCCCGTTATATTTCTGTGGATTTCTTGTTGTTGGAGTTTCCTTTCTGTTGTGATCCTCGCCTTTAGGCGTTGTATATTATGTTGCTAGCTGGTTTACTTATGATGGTTTTCCTATACTCTACTACTCTTCTTGGTTTGGATTTCTGGGCTCGGCTTACTTAGAGCACGTACGCCTTGAGACGTTCGTAGCCTAAGTGCCGGTCATGTTCCGTACTTTCGAGACGTGACAAAGTTAGTATCAGAGCGTTAGGTTTCACCTTCGGAGCGTAGGATGACCCTTGGTTGATGGAATAGGTGACTAAAGTAGAGTGAAGTACCGTTGGTATGTTCCGCGGCATATTTACGACACGCCACTCCACTTAAGAAGCCTTAGGATGTACATTTCTTTGTTTAGTATCATATTCATTCTTGATCCAGCCTCATCGGTACCAGTATGGTTTTGCTTCCATGATTACGGGCAGGGAGAGCTACGGCTAGAGTTGCGGTCAGCATGAGCTCGTCACGAACGAGGACTGACCAGTGCGTAATTCCGGCGACACACGATTGTAGAGATGTGTCTTTTTATTGTGTCTTCACGCCACGAGCGTTGGATGGATCGCTGAATGAGATTACTCGGACGTGCAGATCAGCACCAGAGGATTGAGCCACTGACAGAGGCCAGCCAGATTTTGATGACCGTTGGTGTATTGCTTGTTCATGATGATTGAGGCACGGTTCAGCGCGCAGACGAGTGAGCCAGTTATTACTGCGAATGACGAGATATCACCCAGATGTTGGAGCTATTACAGTACGAGATTGTACTAAGAGATAATAGAAGGTCGCTAGTTACCGAGGATGAATGACTAGGAAGTGTGGTTTGTTCGCTACCCCGATGCGAGGTCACCAGATAGATTGATTCCAGCTAAAGACGACTTCACGCGGAGACGTTGAGAGTCGACAGAGACGATCGAATGTCAGAAACCTATTATTCCAAGTTTAAAGTATTCGGAAAGACATGCAGGCAATTCTATGGTCCCTCTAGAAGAATGAAACCCTAACTCGACATAATGACCGTATGAAAGCCTTTGAACCTTAGGGTTTGCGGCAGTTCTGCGGCGCCATTAGTGAGGCTTGGGTTTGCCCTTCTATGGCTGGACCACCGATACTGTGGTATGTACTCGATACTATTATACTGTACCCAAGATGTTGAGCTCTTGGGGGATTATGAGGTTTTGACGAATCGATCGGATGGCTCGACTTGATTCGGATGCTAGGCGGTGAGATGCATTTCTTGGGAGACTCCAGATACGAGGATAGCCATTGGAGCTCTGTCCATGCAGCAACGACGAGACGAGTCCGAAGCAGTTGACATTAGAGAAAAGTGGAGTAAGAGATTCATACGAGGTCTTGATAAGACGACGTTCCACTCCGCCGACACCAGAGATGCGATGCGCATGCCGAAGCAGAGTACTGGATATACCTTCCAGAAGGAGTCGCGATGAGTATGCAGCTGTTTCGAAGCAAGAAGCAGATATGGTAAAGGACGATAACTTCCGGACAGTTGGCAGAGATGAGACTTGGAAGAGACCCTGAGCAGGATTCCTTCCAGGACACTGCTGCTACGATAATTGCACCCAGGATCAGATGTGTCACATGCATTCAGAGAGCCAAGGCCGACGCCAGTGACATTCTACTTTACGGGTAGTCATGAGATGGCGTTGAGCCTGGCAGGGGAGCACGACCGACCGGTGATTTTACCCGACACGTCGGATATCTGGAGGATACCGTCGTACTCATGAGATGGATGGTAGGGACCGATCTGGACTGACGGCGCCCTGGATTTTATGATTGAGATATTGAGATTTTAGATATTGAGGTACAGAGATTGTGATACAGAGATATCGAGATATTGAGATTATGTTTTGTGCCGATGCTAGGCACTGTTTTATGCTGATTTCATTATGATACCTCATTTTAAAATACAGAAATCTCACAAATTTATGAAAGCAGTTTTCTTCAGTACATGCATTCTGGTTCATGCATTCATACATCATTCATATGATACATTGCTACCTGAGCACTGACACGGGCACATGGGATTATACTTGGGTTAGATATTTACCCTAGCCATTGTTATAGGTTGCTGGTTATATATATATTTGAGGATTATATATTATGATCGTATGATCTAGGATTGCGTCATACATACGATTTCTGTTCGTAGATCTTTTTCTACTCACGAGTTGGCAACTCACCCCCGTTGTGCCCCAGTTCTTGCAGGTGTTGCCGTACGGGTTGCTTTACGGCTTTACGGGCATAGTTTCTTTCAGGTGACTTGCTAGTAGGTGGGTTATTTGTATCGTACCCATCATTATACATTGTATATTATATTTCAGTTGTATCTAGAAGTTCCATCAACCAAACATGTATTTATTTGAGATAGAGACCAGTGATGTTTATTCTTTCGACCTTAGAGTCGCCCGTTATATTTCTGTGGATTTCTTGTTGTTGGAGTTTCCTTTCTGTTGTGATCCTCGCCTTTAGACGTTGTATATTATGTTGCTAGCTGGTTGACTTATGATGGTTTTCCTACACTCTACTACTCTTCTTGGTTTGGATTTCTGGGCTCGGCTTACTTAGAGCACGTACGCCTTGAGACGTTCATAGCCTAAGTGCCGGTCATGTTCCGTACTTTCGGGACGTGACAGATTTGGAGTCGGCGGCCATTATCTTTTGTCACGCCCTGCTTCCCAGAGTACGCTAAAGTAGGCACGTGACATAGCCAACCATGCTACCTGTGGGTAGGAAGTATCCATCCACAGTCACATTACGGCTGTAGAGATATCAAGAACAAAATAAAACTATCTAATACATGTCCATAAACCAAAATAAATGAGTCAAGGATAATAATAATGCGGAAGCAAAAGATCCAATACAAGAATAACTGGAATGTATGTCCCATAATACGGGCTCACATCAGGAATAAAATGCAGAAAAGTAAAAGAACTAACTACTACTGAATCCTCACTGCTCAGCCTGCTGGCTGAAGTACTCCTGCTCGGACTGCAGCAAAGGTACGGAATCTGGGCCATGCAAAACCCAGACGTCAGCGCGGCATGTCATCAAGCAATAAAATATAAACAGGGTAACAAGACATGCAAGTATAACAAAGTAGTAAAGCAGGGTAACAACAATATAAAAAAAATCAGGGCGGTGAAAGGTAGTGTGCAGTGAGTAATCTAAACTGATTATTGGGTTGAATAGTCTCAAGTCCTTGAAATCAATTTGATGAATCATCGATGTAACTCAATAGTATCCCGTGCATGCCCGGGACCACGGTCTAAGACTCTCGGGCTGAAACCGAGACGTGCCGCTAGGCACTAAAAGGAAAAGGGTAAAGGCGAACGATATCAGCAGCATCGTCCCGAGGCGGGCCTAGCCTCTAAAACTGATCAGTATAAGCAAGCAACTGTCGAGTTACAAGTCAGGATTTCATCATTGATTTCCCCATACCCCCAAGTTATAGGTGTCAAGTCAGGTATTCAGTAATCAAGAACTAATGCCAACACAGGATCAGGTAGGTGCAGCTCTGTCTGGATAGACAACAGGAATGGTCCGTAAGGACTACATGTCAGGTTCGTTGGAATTAGAGACAAGATCAGGTAACAGGTAAAGCCATAGCACATCAGGTCAAGTCGAGTAGTGTATTTAGATGTCATGTCATGTCAAGAGTGTACGGTACCATGTCAGGTCAAGTAATATATGTAGCAAGTCACGTCAGGGTGTACAAGATATCATGTGGATGCTCATAATTCAACTGGCATAATCATGGTTATGAATAAACAAGCATGGTACTATCAGAACAATAAACGGACACAGTAACATGATAAGCAATAGGTGCAGATTAAACTACTTAGTTGTTCGGTTATCAGTTTTTGTTTAAGAGATAGTTTAAACATTTCATGAATGCAGTATAACAAATGTGGATGATAACATCATACTAATATATACTAAACAATCTAGATACGCAATTGAATATGAATTAAGCTAAATGTATGCCACCGGTCGTCCGATAGGGTATAAACTACAAAAGAGTAATCTAGCTATGCAAACAATTGTGTTTATATGATCTAACATATAAATGTGATTACTAGGTATAGTCAACTAGATGCAACAATTAGGTTTCAAGTTCTAGAACGGAAAATATGTAAACGGAACATTGTGCGGTTAACTTGGAATTCAAGACTTTAGATTCTATCTATAGATTTAATAGGGAAATAGATAAATTAATATAGGAATAGTTTGAATAGCATGTAGCAAGTTTCACTTGCCTCGACGGATCGCGATACGGAAAACGGAACGTCTCGCGTCGGCGGGAAAAGTCGCGACGCGCGCACGGTACACGGAATGAGTCCAAACGACGAACGATGGAATCACACGGGTCAGAGGTCCTCGCTGGGTCGTCGAGATCGTCGACGGCCTGACCGGATTCCGGCGATCTAAAAGCAACAGTGAATATAAAGAACAGAACATGCACAAAGAACAAGAAGAGAAGAGGGAAAGAAAAGAAGAAAAAGAATGAGGGATAGCTTACTGGGTCGTATGTAGGGGTGTGCTAGCAGTGGCGGCGAGATCGACGACGGTGAGGCGCCGGCGAAGGGTTTAAGAAGAGCTAGGGTTTGGTTAGGGTTTAGGATCGGGTCTGGTTTCTGGGGTTGTGATGCAGGGTTTTGGGTGCTATGTGGAGAGCAGAGGAGAGGGGGAGATGGCGATGGCGATGGGGAATGGTCGGCGAAGCTCCGGCGAGGGTGCAGGGTGCCAGGGGAAAATGGGTCGTGGCTGCAGTGGTTGTGCAGGGTTAAGCAGAGAAGAAAAAGATGAAGGAGAAGAAGGGAAGGAGGATGAGGAGGAGAGGGGAGTGGGTGAGATGGGCGGTGAGTTGAGGGAGGAGGAGGAGGTAGAGGAGTAGGGTTAGGGTTACAAGGGTTTGGTGAAGGGTTTCTGGGTTTGGAGGGAAGCAGCGGAGAGGAAGGAGATGAGGTCGAGGGAGGAGATGGTGGTGAGGGATGAGAAACGAGGTCAGGAGCTTCGTCGTCGGCTGTGTGCGACGAGGAGGAGAAGCGGCTAAGGTTCTCATGATGGGTTTGCAGAAGAAAGGAAGACGAAGAATATATGGGCGCAAGAAGGGAGGTGACCAGAACTTGAAGGCGGTGACGGGAATCGAGGAGCGCATAGTATTCGCGAGTGGAGTGAGAAAGCACGATAGGAGAGAGAAAGAAGAGAGAGAGAGAGAGAAAAAAAGAAAGGGAAAGGAAAGAGAGAGAGGGGTCAGTGGGCCCGGACGAGGAAAAGAGGGGCTGTGATTGGCTCGCGGGGTTAAAAAATATGAGGGAAACAAATAAAAGATTTTAGTGAGGAAAGGAAATGTGTGGGGGGCCCAGTGCAATCAGAGGGAGGTTTTGATTGGCTGGGGAAAAGAAAATTAGCTTTGGAAAAAATATTATCCTCTTTAGAAATAGTATCCTCTTTAGCCGTTGATAGAGCGGGCTGAGGATTTGATGTCTCTCCTCTATCATCTCCAAGGACGATCGGGGGCTCTTCAGCGGGAGGATCTTGTTGTATCATCATCCCTATCATGTCCTGGAAGAGGAGGCCCATACGCTGTATGTTGGCTGCCTGTTCGGCAGCCTCTTTGTCCTTCTTCTCCAATACTCGGCGAAGGAACTCGGCGTCAGTCTCTTGTTCCTGACGTTCATCTAAAGAGGTTCCAGGGCTTTCTTTTGGCCCTGTGAGTGCAGCCATGGTGTTCATCATCTCCTGGAGCTTCTGTTGTTGCTCCTGAGCCTTGGTCACTGACCGTGTAAGCGGTCTATGACCTATTGATGCACGGCTGTCTTCTTTTCCCGATGCCATGTAAACTGTGTGAACTGTTATGCCTCCTGACTCGGGGCGTTTAGGTTCACCATTTTTAACCTTTGCCGCTGTCACGGGAGCTTTCTCTGGCCTCCTTCTTTTGTGGACCGTTGAAGTGGGCATCCTAGCAATTGTTGCCCCCTGTTGTTTAATGGGGCGGTTTTTATCTTTTTCCACCTTTGCCTTTTTCTGGCGATGAAAGTGATCCGGGTCAATCACGGAGTCTTGAACCCTCCGCCAAACTTTATAAATTTTTGACGACAGCCGTTGAGGAGGCTGTTCCTGCTTTGTCTTCGGAGCTTTCTCCATAGGCGGAGATCTTTTCAATGTAGCAATTGGAGAGTTCTTCCTCACTTTCTTCAGCAATTCAAAGCTGTTCCCGGTTGAAACAGCAGCGTTGACCTCCACCATTGGAGCAGGTGGAGTTAGCCCTGAGGGGGAGTTGCCCCCTGCTTTCCTCACTCGTTGCCAATGGCGACGTCGCGCACGACAAGCCATTGGGATTGGCTCGGAAATTGAGATAGTTTCTTTTTGCCCCCTGTTTGAATGTGGGGTGACTGCCAATGTCAGCCTATTGAAGACTGATGCCCTTTGACCAATAGGGGAAGGAGTGGGAATCGTCAATCTCGCGAAGACCGATTCTTTGATGGGAGAAACCGCTTTAACGTTTTCCGGAGCAGCGGCCGTTGCTCTCTTTGGGACGGCCACTCTATGGTTCTGATCTAGCCTGGCGAAAACGGAGGCTGTCGGTTCGGTAGTGGGCGACCCGTTGACAGGGGCCGTCGTAGCAGTGAGCCGGTCAAAGACCGACTTTTTGCTTACTTCCGATGCAGGTATTGGCGCAGAGAAGCTTGTAGGTGGGATCATGGTCCCGAAGAACAAGCCGGTGGTGGCTTGGGTCACCTGGTCTACCGGCAGAGCGAGGAAGGAAGCCGCTTGGGGCCCATATGCTACACCTCCCGGTGAGGTGGAGCGTCTGTTGCAGTGGCATTTCGAGCAGTTGGTGCAGTTAGATGCCATTGAATCTTGAGTTCTACGCCAGGCAAAAGACCAAATCTTAGTAACTTAAAATCCGAAGGCAACCATTAACAAACCGCGATTGTTTCGCGAAGACGACACACGAAGTGTGGAGTGGAAAGAGGAAAAGGTCCCACCGGGCGTGGCAGAATCTGTTCCCCTCCGAAAGACGGCGCACAGGACTGCGAAGCCCTGGCGCTGAGATTCGGGGCAGATGCTATATGGTTTTACCCGTCTACCTCTCCGAAGATGCCAAATTGATTTATGGCACCGTGTATCGAAGGTTTAGACGGATGCGGCCGATGTAGCAGACTTTGTCAGATTCCCCCTCGCTTGAGGGGTTTTTAATTGTGGGGACGCTCTTCCCTGCAGGGGCAAGCCCCTGCAGTTAATTACGCTACCACCTCGCGGTAGCCACTTTCTCCTTCTCCAGAATTTCACTTCGTGTCGTATGTGTTTGTTTTGTTTGTGGTTGCCCGTGGATTGTATACGGAGACTGAGTAATGCCGTCGCCCGTAGGACGTGGATTAGTCCAAATCCGCATTTATTTAGATTTGGGTTTGGTGTTTTAGTTTAAGGATGCGTTAGTCGCGTTGCGGCTAAGATCAACTTAAACGTGATTCGTTTAATATATGGTCGTCGGGACTCGTCACCTCTCTGACGTCGTTGAAGGATTACAACGATAAGTGTCAGAGGAGTTCAGAGGTGTACCCTTGAACCAAGGTTGATTTGGAGTTTTGTCGTTCATTTGAGTGTTTAAGGATACGTTAGCCGTATTTGGGGCTAAGATCAACTTAAACGGGACCGTTTAGATCCGGCAAAAGAGCATTAGGAGGCTCTATTGTTCCAGTTTAGGGACGTGGTGGTCCATATTCCAGTTTTAGGGACGTGGTGGTCCACCGTTAGTTTAGGGACGTTTCGGTCCGACATTAGTTTAAGGAAGTTCCGGTCCAATATTAGTTTAGGGACGTTTCGGTCCGATGTTAGTTTAGGGACGTTTCGGTCCGATATTAGTTTAGGGACGTTTCGGTCCGATATTAGTTTAAGGACGTTTCGGTCCGAGATTAGTTTAAGGACGTTTCGGTCCAACATTAGTTTAAGGACGTTTCGGTCTAACGCCAGTTTAGGGACGTAGTGGTCCGATGTTAGTTTAGGGACGTTTCGGTCCGATACTAGTTTAAGGACGTTTCGGTCCAACGCCAGTTTAGGGACGTAGTGGTCCGTTATTTGTTTAGGGACGTTTCGGTCCAATATTAGTTTAGGGACGTTTCGGTCCAACGCCAGTTTAGGGACGTAGTGGTCCGTTATTAGTTTAGGGACGTTTCGGTCCAATATTAGTTTAGGGACGTTTCGGTCCGATATTAGTTTAGGGACGTTTCGGTCCAATATTCCCATTTAGGGACGAATATTAGTTTAAGGACGTCTCGGTCCACGAGTTTAAAGACCCCGCAGCCCATATCGATGTGTGGTCGTTGGGACCCGTCACCTCTTTGACGTCGTTGAGGAATTACAACGATGGATGTCAAAGGAGTTCGGAGATTGTTAGTTATATGTATGCCCTAGAGGCCATTACTGTACATTGGATGTATATTGTAGTGGATGCTGGGACATATATAGGTAGGACTTTCTTGCTCGACATGATAGTACGCTATCTGGTTGCTCTTTATCTTAACGTGTATACTTTCTGTCTCTCTGTTACATGTTGATAAAGCCCTTAGGACGTGTACTCGACTTCCAGGACTGTGATGCAGATCATACTAGTGGGGCCTGGATAGTCCGTGAGTACATCCTTCAATGTTCCTAGTCGAGGGAATATCGAGACGGGGCATCGATATTCCAGAGTAGACTAGCGTATATCTTCTCGACCCATGCGATGGGCGATGGATGATCCCATATCCATTGGTGTTTGACATCAGAGATGGTATACGGATGCTCAGTGGAGACTGGGTACACTGAACGGACTCGCCGAGAACTCCCAGATGGTATTATACCTCACGTCAGATGGCAGTTCTCTGGGGACACTGGTACAGCTTAGTCTGTTGACCCGAGATCGTCATAGAGTCTAGTGTGTCTCCCACTGTGCTTTGATTTCCACCCTACCACGGCTCTACTGAGTCATGCAAACAGGTGGTTTTTGGGTACAGTCCCGATTCACATGGAGGCAATGAGCGATAGGAGGGGATTCATCTCTCCCGGTATTGGGGGTTGATGTTGCGCAATGCACGACTGGCCATAACAGGAAATCCCTGGCCAGGGTTGCTGTGATATACTGGTAAGAGTTATCAGTAGTTTCACGAAAGTTATGGACCTTACGTCGGCATGACTTATCAAGCTATTGGGGTCTGACGTTTACCACCCCTAGGCGAGATATGCGACATATCAGGCGAACAGACCGGACTGTACGGTAAGTGTTACTGGTTGGATTCACAGGAGTGTGAGCAGGCTTGCTCGTCGATCTTCTGATCGCTCAATACACGGGTGGCCGTTACGTTTGGCAGACCGCTTGCGGCTTGTGGGTGTTTGATATGATCATCATCTGCTGCCGGCGTATTGACGAGTCTTTAGAGTCCTACACAGAGGTTTCCTAGCTCAAGCGAAACGAAATAGGAGCGCATATGAGATATGTGCGGGACCGAGAATAATTTGTGTATGTGATACCGTATTCCATTCTCGCGATGAATGTATCGATTGGTTATATGCGATATAACCTAGTTATCGAATCAAGGATTGATTCGATAAGCCGATACATAGGATACTAGTCGGTTATATGCGATATGACCGGATCATTAAATCAAGTGTTGATTTAATGATTTAATGTATAATTTTATATTTGATATATCACTTTGCATTAGCTAGTATTGGTTCACTTTAAATGGATTTTCTCACTTGAAATGCACAAGTTGTATATGTGATATACTTTTGTGCACAAGATTGTATCATGTTTGATGATACATGCTAGCTAGGGTTTGTGTAAAGAATTGACCATGGTTATATGAATGGTTAGGGTTTCATTTTATTTGCTTATTTATTTATTCATTTATTCTTTATTGAAAGAAATAAAATGGTGGCTAAGTTTGGATTATCTTTGAAGCTTCATGAAGCTTTGAATGGTTGACTATTTTGTTTCTTTCCTTAACCCTAACCATTCACTTTAACCTTAGTTTATTCTCTACATCTAACCATAGTTGACATTATGATAAGAATGATCTATTTTCTATTTTCTAATAATTCATATCATATTCTTTTCTTCATCTTCTTCATCTTCAACATGAAGAAAAGCTTGCTACATCAATGGCAAGTGATGAAAACAAGTGAGAAATCCAATTCTAAAGTGAACCCACTTCCTATTTCTTCATCCTCTACCTCTTGCCAAGTAGTATAGGGTGTTTTCTTCACAAGTTTCATGACTTGGTGAAGTCGGAGTTTGATCTTGTGATGTCTCGACGTAGATCATCTTCGGCATCGAAGCCGACGATCAAGCCCACCCATTTCTTCGATGAAGCCGATGCTAGAGTTCGGGATCCGACTTGGACAGCGGAGGGACATCGTCGCGGAGCTATGGAGGTGGAGGACCGGATCTACAAAGGTTATATTTCCGTTCTTCTAGTTAAATTCGTTTATTTGCATTGCATCGCCTTGTTTTCTAGTTAACGATCCGTATTAGGGTTTGTAGGCACAAGGAAATTTTTGATTTGTGCATGTTTGATCACTTGTGAGACTTCTTTAGTGTGCCTAGGAACCCTACAAGTGGTATCAGAGCCTAGCTAGAGCCTTAGGCGATGCGTAGACGGAGTTAGAAGTCCGATCGACCCGAAACCCCGACTTTAAACGGCTCTCTGGACATTTTTGAAAATCGTGGTTTTTTGAGAATTAAAAATATGCAGAAAACTCAGTAGAAGATTCTAAGAATTACTGTATAAAACGGGGCCCCTGAATCCATCAAAGCGCGGCGGAACCGCGGCATTAGCATGCTAATGCGGCGGTTCCGCGGCCCTTTTGTCTCTTCTTGCAATAAATTTTACACAGTAATTCCTAGTTTGCAGTGCTAGTTTTCCTGGGAATTTTTAATATTTTTTCTAGAGTTGAATTTTCTGGGTTGTATTGGGGACTCGGTGTATCGATCGGATTGTCTAATTTTGTCAGTGTGTTTTTCCGGGTATTTTTAGAATATGTTAAAAAGTTCGACCGGATATAAATACCCACTTTTTCCCCTGCCGGGAAATTTCCAAGTGTTGGATTTTTCCGTGGTTTAAAGACGTTCTAAGTAGTGCAAGTAACGCGATGGACCCTCTAGAAGACAACAAACCTTAACTCGATTATGTGACCGTCTTGAACTGCCCTTTGAACCTTCAGGTTTGGGGCAGTACGGCGTACCACATGTGAGGCGTTGGCTTGACCCTTCTACGGCTGGACCGTTGGTACTGAGGCACGAAGTGAATGTTTTTAAACTTATTTCATGTGTTGATCTGTTTCGGGAAAACTTGGGTGTTCGATTGTTCGATCGGAAAGTTTAACATTTTCTGTTTATCCGGAATGTGATACAATAATTGGAATTCACAAGTAGTTATGAGATAACTGAATGAATGTTATAAATCTAGCAGTTTGGTCTCATTTGATCGGTTGCCACGGGATTTTGATGTGATCAAAAGTCCGTCGCAATCACGTAGTGTACGCGGATACTCGCCGGGTAAACTTAATAGACAGCCTCGCTCCATAGCCCCGACCAAGTGACTGTAGGAGAACCCCGTCGCCAAAAGCATCCGTTCGGGTGCTCGCGGCAGCGGTATTCCGCCTCGGTGCACTTCATCGACGGCATTGGGGGTGCGGCCGCCTACTAAAGTTTGCGACGAGCATTCGATCAGAATGTCGGGAATCCTGTTGAATTGCCCGACTTGATATTGAAAAGAGTTTTCGATAATGAGACTAAAATGCGGGGTTTATAATTGTTAGGCATGCGATGTCTAAGGAATTCATTTGATTAGGCATGCGATGTCTAAAAAGATTGCGGATTCCAACTGCTGTAGTTTTACACTTTCTTTTCTGTGACCGTAAGTGTAATATGTGATATCGCCGGTTTCGTTGCTATATGTCAACGACAATTGGGATGCGCATATTTACTTACGTTGATGACATGTGATGTTATGTGTTGCTGGATATGTTATATTGGATCGTCGTGTTTGAATAGCCGGGGGGTTTTTATGTGAGATGAGTGTTTTTCATTTTCATTCATGTAAAAACTTGTATGTAATATTCTTTTATTGGGGCACTTCCAGGTTGCGGAAGATGTCACCCATTGTATATTATTTACTTTTCCGCATTAGGATAGACCCAAGGAGGGGAGCACAAGTAACCGGGTTCTGGGGTCCAGAGGGAGACCATCTCGAGGAGTCGAGTCCGGGTCTCCTAACCCTAGAATTGGTAGGGTTGCTTGCCGCTCTCGTAGGGGTCTAGGGGGTGTGGGATTGGCTATTCATCACGACCGTGGAATCCGTGTTTTATACTGGCTCGTATTGAAAACACGGACGTCCTAGTATATCCAATATTTCATATATTTCTTCTGCTGTGATTTATCTGTGATGTGATCATGTGATGTTCTGTGACAGATATTATATATAGTATATATGATATATTATATAGACGTTGCTTATGTTTTACACCCGCGCTAGCCCTGCCCCGCTCTGCCGTTAGTTACCTAACCTAACGGTGCACGAGGGGACATCGAGGCGAATGCGGATGGCATAAGTGTACGTCATATTTATCTGTGATGTTTAGGTAATTTAAATGACGGGATATTCATTAATGAGATTAATGAAAGAAAATAAACCTAATTGATGTTGTCGAATCGAATTTCAAAAATAAAACAGGTAGCTACAGTTCTTGCTTTGCATCGCGGTGTTCATTATAGAACATCCTGCACCTTATTCGATGAGGAAAGGACCGAGATCCCTTCACCGGGAGTGACTCCTTTAGCGATAACTGGCAGATGCTACAACCCTCGGTTTGTCTTTTGATCGCTTCTATAGTTTCTGCTTTGCACAGTGATATATATGATATGTCCCGCACCTCATTCGATGAGGAAAGGGCCGACGATCCCTTCACCGGGAGTGACCCCTTTAGCAAAACTAGAAAAGCTTCGAAAAACATTCCATTTAAAAACCATTTGATTCCGCAACGAGATCAAGTTCAAAGCGTTAAAGGTTTTCATAAAAACCATTCGCAACCCTCCGTCATTTTAGGAAGTAGAGTACTTAGTATTCGTGCTGTGTTTGTTGACCATAGTCAAGGTACAGTGTACGGCAGCTAAGTGATGTCTTCCTACACCGCATATGATGCGATTAGTTAGGACAGTCGCATGACTTTGTTGACCTTAGTTAAGGGTCATGTGGGTGGGTCTAATTAATCACGAAATGACGGGTAGAACTTGACTAGTACTTATGATTTGTTGACCTTAGTTAAGATCATAAGTGCTAGGGGTAAAAACCTTTATCGGGAGTTTCAAGTGTTGAAATTTGCAATGAGATTGCATACCTTCTATATGATAGTTGGATCCCGATACCCACTGCGAGTAATTGTTACTCCTGGGAGAGTTTTGCACTTTGCAATTAGCCGATCAAGTAGGTGTCTAGAAAGGTGTCAACGGGGTTACGCCTCTGGGAAAACGAGGTTTACTGTAATTAGGTCCGTGCGAAAGCACGGGGAACCTCCCTCAAAGTACCGACACTGGCCTGGTTGAAAGATTGGCGAACTTGTAGAGTGTAATTAATCCTGGCTAGTCTTTCCTTTTAGGGTTTGAAGGAAGATTTGATAAAAACAGTGGGAGCTATCCTGATTAGATAAAATATATAACCAGTCTGATCTTGCAAGAGCGCACGCTGAGTGTTTTCTTCTCTCTATCTCCAGGTAGCGACCATATCACGCCTTAATCAAGATAATAATACGGAATATTGACCGAACCCGCTTGTTATACTGAGCTGGGGAACGTTGGTCCCGCTCCAACTTATAATTGTTATAAGACAGAGCAGGAAATAAGGGGAATACCAGAATTCTCGTACCGCCCAAACGAAGAGAGTGCATGCTGATGCATCATCTTCGGGTGTGTTCGTTACAAAGAACAGTTTCTTAGTATCCTCTGTATCCTGGATATTTGATACCGGTTCATGATCCCAGATATGTAAGTTGTTACATAGGGCTACAAAAAGGTAGAAAAACTAAGAACGGGTGATAAGTTTCATGAGACAGAAAACGGGGCAAGTGTTGCAGCCAAGTCTGTTGGTCACTGTCACCCTGTATTACCAATACATTGATTCTGAACGAATGTTATTAGATACCGAACCTGATATACCAAATCATATCAGTCTCTTTATTAGTAAAGAAATGATAAAATTTTGTATTGTTGGATAATGTTTTGAACATTTCCTATATCAAAAGTTGATCGGTTCAGGCACGTTATCTAAAAGCATTGATGTTCTAAATCAAACTATAGTTCCTTGTATACAGAACACACACAAGAAGAAGAGTTCAGAAATGAACGAATTCTTCTTAAAGCATTGTAGACTAGGTCATATCAATGCGACCCGACTGGCTGAAGTTACATTTAGATGTATATTTAAATCAGTTTGAATTTACATCTTGTGAAACTTGCCAGTCATGTCACAAAGATAAGATGACCATAGCTCCGTTTACTGGAAACAGAGAAAGAGTTAATGAACTCTTGGGACTGATACATGATGATGTATGTAAGGTCTCCTGTCTACACATGCCAGGGCTGGTTCTTTATACTTCATTATATTCTCTGATAATCTCTCAAGATTCAGTCATATGTTCCTGTTGAAACATGAGTCCGAACCTTTTGAGATATTCACAGAATATAAGCGAGAAGTAGAGAACCAAAATATAGGTATAAGTATTATGTCCTTTGATGTGATCGAGGAGGAGAATACTTGAGCACTGAAATCCTGGTCTATTCTAAAGGAGAATAAGATTCTCTCTCAGCATTACTCCTCCGTATACACCATGGCACGATTGTATATCGGGGCGGAGCAATCACACCCTATATGATATGGTGTGCTCTATGATGAGTACTACTGAGTTACCTGTTTCCTTTTAAGGGGTTATGCACTTGAGAAGCTGCATACCTATTGAATAGGTTCGAATCAAATCAGTTACCTACCACTTCATATGTGATATGGAAAGGGAAGAGCCCATGTCTTAAGCTAGTTAAGATTTGGGGTTGTCCGGCCTATGTCTAAAAGCAAAATCCAGACAAGCACGAGGCAAGGTCTGTTATGTAGAACTGGAAATGTTCCAGCCATACAAACTGCAGCTGATGATTTGATAGAACCAAAGGATTCAGTAGATTCCAACGAACCTCAGCCTCTCTGCCGATCTAGTAGGGTTCCTCACCCACCTGAGAGATACTTCGGTTTCTCTTTGACAGTGGGAGCGAGGATTGCATCATGAGATGATGACCCAACTAGTTTCGAGCTGGTCATCAGGAGTGGGACTCTGTAAGAATGGCTGGATGCTTAGTAATCTGAGATGGAATACATGTACACCAACAAAGTATGGACTTTAGTTGCGATATCTGAAGGGTTAAATCCCCATCGGGAGCAAGTATATCTTGAGAAGATTACTTGGTGTAGATGGAAAAGTTGAGACTTTCAAAGCTAGACTTGTTAAAGGTTTTCGTCATCGACCAGGCACGGATAATGATGAAACCTTTTCCAGGGAATATGCTTAAGTCCATCCAGACCCTACTTGCCACAGCTACATACCATAACTACGATATCTGGTGGTTGGGTGTCCTGACTGCTTTTCTAAATACTGATTTAGAAGAGAACGTCTATAAGGACACAGCCAGAGGACTTCGTAAACAGTGGGAGCAGCGGAAACGTGTGCAAGTTGCTTTACAGGATAAAGCAGGCATCGCGGAGTTGGAACATCTGTTTTGATATGGTAGTCAAAGAGTTTGACTTCATCAAAATAGTAGATGAACCTTGTATATACAAAACGGTAGTAGAGAGTAAGGTGGTCATCCTCGTATTGTACATGGACAACATACTCTTGATAGGAAAAGAGTTTCCTATACTACGATCGGTCGATCTCCTCTTATCATATGGATTCTCCATATAGGATCAAAGTGATACCTCCTAAATCCTGAGTTTTCATCTATGAGATAGATGTAATTGGATGCTAGGATTCTCACTAGATGTAGTGAGATGGTATCAATCGATCCTGGGGAGAATCACTGGAAGGGTTCCAGGGTGATAAAGACGACTGAATGTCAGTCACAGGCATTGTCTCTACCCTCAGTAAAGGGACGGTATGTTGGAAGAGTTCCAAGCTAGATACCGTGGCAAACTAGACGATAAAGGCTGGTAACATCGCTATTAAAGATACTACCAAAGAGGCAGTTTGGGTGTATATTGGTTCATAAGATGAACTAGGTTCCTACCATTGTATGACAATGGAACTGTGGTTTTGGCCTAAGAACCCTGGTCCCATCAGTGACCCAGACATATTCTGAGGCAGCATCACCTGATCATGGAGATAGTTGATCTCCAGGGTGATCGAGGTTCGGAGAGTAGACTCAGAGGACAACACGGCGGATCCACTCACAAAGGCCTTTTCCCAAAGAGAGACTTTTAGGGGATAGTTGAGTATTAGATACTACAACTACTGCTACAGATGGCCCTAGTGCAAGTGGGAGATTGTTAGTTATATGTATGCCCTAGAGGCCATTACTGTACATTGGATGTATATTGTAGTGGATGCTGGGACATATATAGGTAGGACTTTCTTGCTCGACATGATAGTACGTTATCTGGTTGCTCTTTATCTTAACGTGTATACTTTCTGTCTCTCTGTTACATGTTGATAAAGCCCTTAGGACGTGTACTCGACTTCCAGGACTGTGATGCAGATCATACTAGTGGGGCCTGGATAATCCGTGAGTACATCCTTCAATGTTCCTAGTCGAGGGAATATCGAGACGGGGCATCGATATTCCAGAGTAGACTAGCGTATATCTTCTCGACCCATGCGATGGGCGATGGATGATCCCATATCCATTGGTGTTTGACATCAGAGATGCTATACGGGTGCTCAGTGGAGACTGGGTACACTGAACGGACTCGCCGAGAACTCCCAGATGGTATTATACCTCACGTCAGATGGCAGTTCTCTGGTGACACTGGTACAGCTTAGTCTGTTGACCCGAGATCGTCATAGAGTCTAGTGTGTCTCCCACTGTGCTTTGATTTCCACCCTACCACGGCTCTACTGAGTCGTGCAAACAGGTGGTTTTTGGGTACAGTCCCGATTCACATGGAGGCAATGAGCGATAGGAGGGGATTCGTCTCTCCCGGTATTGGGGGTTGATGTTGCGCAATGCACGACTGGCAATAACAGGAAATCCCTGGCCAGAGTTGCTGTGATATACTGGTAAGAGTTATCAGTAGTTTCACGAAAGTTATGGACCTTACGTCGGCATGACTTATCAAGCTATTGGGGTCTGACGTTTACCACCCCTAGGCGAGATATGCGACATATCAGATGAACAGACCGGACTGTACGGTAAGTGTTACTGGTTGGATTCACAGGAGTGCGAGCGGGCTTGCTCGTCGATCTTCTGATCGCTCAATACCCGGGTGGCCGTTACGTTTGGCAGACCGCTTGCGGCTTGTGGGTGTTTGATATGATCATCATCTGCTGCCGGCGTATTGACGAGTCTTTAGAGTCCTACACAGAGGTTTCCTAGCTCAAGCGAAACGAAATAGGAGCGCATATGAGATATGTGCGGGACCGAGAATAATTCGTGTATGTGATACCGTATTCCATTCTCGCGATGAATGTATCGATTGGTTATATGCGATATAACCTAGTTATCGAATCAAGGATTGATTCGATAAGCCGATACATAGGATACTAGTCGGTTATATGCGATATGACCGGATCGTTAAATCAAGTGTTGATTTAATGATTTAATGTATAATTTTATATTTGATATATCACTTTGCATTAGCTAGTATTGGTTCACTTTAAATGGATTTTCTCACTTGAAATGCACAAGTTGTATATGTGATATACTTTTGTGCTCAAGATTGTATCATGTTTGATGATACATGCTAGCTAGGGTTTGTGTAAAGAATTGACCATGGTTATATGAATGGTTAGGGTTTCATTTTATTTGCTTATTTATTCATTCATTTATTCTTTATTGAAAGAAATAAAATGGTGGCTAAGTTTGGATTATCTTTGAAGCTTCATGAAGCTTTGAATGGTTGACTATTTTGTTTCTTTCCTTAACCCTAACCATTCACTTTAACCTTAGTTTATTCTCTACATCTAACCATAGTTGACATTATGATAAGAATGATCTATTTTCTATTTTCTAATAATTCATATCATATTCTTTTCTTCATCTTCTTCATCTTCAACATGAAGAAAAGCTTGCTACATCAATGGCAAGTGATGAAAACAAGTGAGAAATCCAATTCTAAAGTGAACCCACTTCCTATTTCTTCATCCTCTACCTCTTGCCAAGTAGTATAGGGTGTTTTCTTCACAAGTTTCATGACTTGGTGAAGTCGGAGTTTGATCTTGTGATGCCTCGACGTAGATCATCTTCGGCATCGAAGCCGACGATCAAGCCCGCCCATTTCTTCGATGAAGCCGATGCTAGAGTTCGGGATCCGACTTGGACAGCGGAGGGACATCGTCGCGGAGCTATGGAGGTGGAGGACCAGATCTACAAAGGTTGTATTTCCGTTCTTCTAGTTAAATTCATTTATTTGCATTGCATCGCCTTGTTTTCTAGTTAACGATCCGTATTAGGGTTTGTAGGCACAAGAAAATTTTTGATTTGTGCATGTTTGATCACTTGTTAGACTTCTTTAGTGTGCCTAGGAACCCTACAGAGATGTACCCTCAAACCGGATGTGAATTGATTTAGGAGGAGCAATCTTGCTCAGTCAATTTAATTTAAGGGCTTACGGCCAAAATTGGGCTAAGTCCAGTTGAGAATATTCAACGTTCCGTTTGCATTTGGCCTGTTAGGCCTTTTACTAGGGCTGCTTATTTATTTTGGGCTTTGCTCAAACAGAGTATCAATTTAAATGGGGACCTGCCTTTTTATTGCTTTGCAATTTATTTAGACCTGTTAGGTCTTTTTGACTTGGGCCTGGCCTTTTAAGTAATGCATTGCATTTGTACAAAGCACTGAGAATCTTTGTAGATTCAAGAAGTGCAAAGCACTTTTTATCCCTTGATCTAAATTTGGATCAAAGAAAAACAAGTTTTTTTCTTGTTTCAGAGAACCAAAGGTTCATAGCAAGTGCAAGGCACTATTTTTATTATTTTTATTTATTTATTTATTTATTTATTTATTGAAGATCATTGATCTTGTTCTTAGATCAATGATCTATTCCTAAGAGAATTTTCTCTTATTTTAAAGGTTTTTTACCTTTTTTTTTTGTATTCTCAAGGAGTTCTCCAGAGTTCTCTTCTCTTTTTTTTTCGATCTCCATCATTTCTCCAGAGTTCTCTTCTCTTTTTTTTTCGATCTCCATCATTTTGAAATGAGGCCTGGGGTCCTTTTTATAGTGCTCATAAATTAGTTAGATTTGTTACATAAATATTTTTCTGAGTGATTTGGGGAATTTTCCCCACCGTTGGATCTTTGATCCAAAGGCCCCTGCCTTATACAAGAAAATCTTCTTGTTTCAACAAGATTTATTCTGTTTTGCGCAACTCCCCCAGTGAGTGACACGTGTCGCACAATGAAGCGCTTGCGCAACTGCGCAGACACGTGTCGCGCAGCGGTGCGCTTGCGCAACTGTGTTCGCGCAACTGCGCAGACACGTGTCGCGCAGCGGCGGGCTTGCGCAACTGTGTTCGCGCAACTGCGGAGACGCGTGTCTCGCAGCGGTGCGCTTGCGCAGTCGTGCTTGCGCAACTGCGCAGACACGTGTCGCGCAGCGGTGCGCTTGCGCAACAGTGTTCGCGCAACTGCGCAGACACGTGTCGCGCAGCGGTGCGCTTGCGCAACTGAGCGTTGCTTTTGTTTTTTAAAGAGCCTTGCTCTGATTGGACGCACTGCCTTGGGCGTTGTGCTGCCATGTCAACTTCTGACACGTGGCGCGTTGCGCGCAGCGCACGGGATCTGAAGCGTTGCTTCAAAATTTTGAATTTTCAAAATTCAAACAGAGCCTTGCTCTGATTGAGGGAACAAATGCCCCCCCACCGTTGCGCTCACGTGGTGCGCACGTGAGTGCAGCGGTGGCGAGATCCTGACCGTCGGATCAAAGGGGTCAGGTGAAAAGGCGCAGGCGCCTATAAATAGGACCCTTGGTCCTTGGTAATTCTTTACCAATTTCAAGAATTTGAATTTCAGAGTCTTGCTCTTGCTTAAGAACTTCCAGAGCCTTGCTCTTGTGAGAACTTCAAAGTTCTAGTTTTAGAATCACTCTAGGTAAAATTAATTAAATTAAATTAATTTAAATTAAATTTAATTAACAGAGCCTTGCTCTTATAGATCTTTGATCTAAAGGAAAACCCCTTTGGGGTTTCTTCAACAGAGCCTTGCTCTCAAAAAAATTACAGATTTACAGAGATCTGATCCATGGGTTCTAACCCATGAACAGAGCATTGCTCTTAGATCAAATGTAGATCTTTTTAGATCTGATAAACGGAGAAAATTTTTGTTTTATAAGTTTTCATGGATTTTTCAAGATTCCAAAACTCTAAAGATAAAATTGATGGATCTTTCCACCATTACCATAGAGCTATGCTCTTTTAAGGAATCTTGTTCCCCTGAGACCAGAGTTTGACAAATGTCACTCTGTGACAGAGCTTTGCTCTGAAAGAGAATATTTCTCCTTGTCTCTAGGGATTTCCCATCAGTGAGGATATTCTTTTGGGGACCTTTTCATTAATTGGCATTCTCATCTAATGATGGGGTTGTCTTATTAAATGATGTACCGTTATCCAGATTTTGTGGGTCCCTCTTTTTTGTCCCCTACCCATTACATCACAGTGTTGAGTAAGATTTCAAAATGCCAAGTGTCAGAACACTAACGGTTATTTTTATCTTTCTACAGGAAACAGTTCTGACGACTTATCTTTCCCCTTTGTTCGCTCGGAAGGAGGGTTCCCCCATTCGCCGGTGGACCGGGTGGCGTTCGCTCTCATTAAAGATCATGACCCTGAGTGCAAAAAGCTCCACCTGTGGGGAAGGTGGTACAGCCAGATCATCCAAGGCCGTCGCAGCTTCAGTTCCGCCTCGCTGTCTGAGCCTACAGTCACGATCCCCTATATAGACGAACCCCCGGTGAAGTATACCGTGGAGGTTAAAAACTGGAATTCTGATGACCTCCTCCAGCCTGCGATCGGTGCCATTCCCGTGCAGCCGCCGCCGGCAATAGACATTCTGGGGAGGCGAATCTGTCAGGGTGAAGCACGCCCTTGGGGACAGGCTTACAATATTGGACTGATCCCGCGACCCCCCGCCGGATATTTGCAGTGGGCCCGGTACATCTTATCGGCGAAAAGGACTCATCTAACGAGGATTGGTTTATATCCAGCCATCTACATTTCGCTTTTCGAGTATCCCTCTCCTCCAACGTGGTGGGTCAAGGCCTTTATCGAACAATGGAATATCCCCACTCACACCTTCCTGATGACGGATAGGGAAGTCTCTATCTCCTTGGAGGAATTCGCTGAGATTTCGGGTCTACCAATGAGGGGAGAGCACTACAAGGAGTTGCTTCCTCCTGACGAGTACTTCTTTGCCACCAAGCAGCTGGTGTTTGACTTGACTCCGGAGAACGCCATTCAGCATCAGTATCCGGGCTTGGTGAAGGTATTGGAGATCTATGAGGAACTCCATCTGGAATCGGGCGACCGGGGCGTCAGTTTCGCAGATTTTATTGCTCGCTTCATTCGCTCAGAGTTCCTATCAGAGGAGAGCGAGAAGTTCGCTCAGCTTAGTGACCCTTTTGGTTTCGGCTTAGACCGCCGACCCGTATCAGACAATGACCAGAAGGATTTCTATCTCCCCAACGCTGCCATTGCTGCTTTCTCGGAAATTGCCGTCCCAGGCATGGATGAGGAAACCTTTTTTATTGGATTCTTGGGCTTGTGGCTATGCAACTTTGCACTCCCCATGCACCCCCGCCTCATGCAGCCCTCTGTCTTTTACCCAGCGCATCGGATGGTGGCTGGTTTGCAGTTATCGGTAGGAATCGCCGGGCTAGCTTACCTTTATCATGGACTTAGCGTAGCGGCGGACGCCAGTGAGCCCGGGGTACAGCCTGCTAACTTCCCGATGCACTACTTCACTTCTTGGATGGAGATGCATGTGCGAGGGGTGTTTGGTGCCCACAAGACTCCTCCGTTCTTCGAGAAATACAGACTCCCGAGAGTCATGCGGTTGGTTGGGGCTTCAATTGTGGTTCCAGCCCCGCGGGAGTCTAGAGGGCTGCTCCTTCGTCCACATCTGGTCGGAGCGAAGGTTTCTTTTGTGGATAAGGTCATAACCATAGGCTCAGAGACCACCAAGTCACTGGTGCCCCTGCGTGATGACTTCAAAGATGGGGCTTCTGTATTGAAAGCTCGAGAAATCCTCCATCTCTACTCCATCCGGCCGGGCTATCTAGTGTTCAGGCAGAATAAGACAGCCTTGTTTATGAGATATAACCCACACCGATTTGCCCGGCAGTCAAGCTACAACCAAGGGATCCCGTTGGAAGCTTTCTTGGAAACACCCGTGGTCGGCCCAGAGGGGATAAAGAATGCGATGCATCATTTTACACGGCTTAACACAGGTTCCTATTTCTTCATTAGTGAACCCAGCTGTGCCCCTAAGATGCTTAATTCATATGTGGCCTGGTATGCGCACGCGATGGGCCCAATTATCTTAACGGAGAAGCGTATGCTGGTTGACCGTAGGGGTGCGCCTCCCGGCGGCGATCGCAAAGCCCCTTTGCAGCCAAGGCTCCCGGTCGTCCCTCCGCTAAAAGATGCTGGAGTCGATCGACCACGCGTGTTGAGCCCCCCGCGGGGATTGCCGCTGCCCGCTACGGTGGATGCACCATCGGCGCCCCATGCTCCCACGAAGGCGGCTAATGTAGTATCGCCAGAGCCAGGCGTAGGAGCAGATATTGGGACCCGCCGCCCTAAAGTGACTGCCAAGCGCAAATCTACTCCGGGTGGACCTAAAGCTGGCGAACAGAAGAAGAAGAAGAAGTCCACCCTTTCCCTCGATGCGATCCTCAGCTTAAAGCCTGCGGCTCCTCCCACCGAAGGCATATGTGAATATGGCAGCAACGAGGGCTTCTTGGTAGACCCTGCGGACACCAATTTGGCTGCCGCCATTGCAGCTTCGGAGCGATCGACGAGGCTCGAAGCGATGTTAAGCAAACTCGCTGAGTCAGGTAATCATCAGCCGCTTTATTTGTCATTTTACTGCACTTTTTATTATTATCTTTAACTAATATTTGCTTCCTTATCAACAGGTGTCTCTACTGAAGAGGCTATCGCTGCCTCTTTGAAAACCTTCCAAGAGGAGGAGGAGAAGCGCGCTTTAGCAGGCGTTGGTATGTCTCACCCCTTTCTCTTTTATAAGGAAAGTTTGTCATCTTTTCTGATGGTCGACCTAACCTTCTTTTGTTTCTTTGCAGGAGTTGTATCAATTGATGCGGGGATCCTTCCCAAGGCCGTTACTGAAGTCCCGATCTCGTCGAGGCTGCTGCAGGAGCCTCGACTTGACAAAACGACAAGGGATGCCCTGAAAAATCTGGAGGCATCCCTATTTACGGACGAGGATGCCTCAATTAAAGAAGCCCTAGTGGCATCCGTCTTAACGGCTCGGGAGGAGCGGAAGCGGTTGAGACGCGAAGCAAAGGCGCGCAGAGCTGCTTTGGCCACGGGAGCGGGCCCTAGCACTATTCCTCGCGCCGACACTCCTTCTGAAGAGGCCCCTGCCGCCCTATCTACTGCTCATAGGCAAGTATCGTGCGCGGCCCGAAGTGCCAACGATAAATCCTCTTCAGGTAGCATTTCTTTCAGAGCCTTGTTGTAAGAATTATAAAGCCGTTGGCTCATATGCATTCCACATTGCAGGGCCAAGTCCGGCTGAGGGGGAGGCGGAGACCGTTGAACCCAGGGGAGCGGAGGAAGCGGTACTTGCCGAACCCGAGTCGACAGTGAGCAACGTCATCGGGGCCACGGGGCCTGAAACAGAGATTGAGGGATCTGCCGCCGAGAGGGTCATTGATGCCGCACCTGAAGTGGCGGCAGATGAGATGATTGTCTTAATCAAGCCGAAGGCAGTAGAGGGCGAGGCGCTTGAGGCTGGAGACCTCGTGGTGCCGATGGACGAGACAACCGCGACCGCAGAACCCGAGGGAGTATCGGGTGAGGCGGCCACGATTCCTGTGGAGGAGCTAACCGCTCTTTCCCAGGAATCTGGCAATACTCCAATCGTAGCACTCCCCACGTATGGTTCCTTGCCGTCTCCAGGGCTTGCGAGCATAACCACGGTTCCCATCGAGTCGGGTGATGAGGCTACGGGCGGTGTTCTCATGTCAACGGAGGAAGGGATTGCTTCAGTTTCGGCTGGCAGCTCGTCGGGTAAATTTTGAGTTACCAGCGTTCTTCTTTTTATATATCTCGCGATCTCATCTAACAAGTTTGTCTTTGCAAGTGCGGCCAGTGCCGACGCTCCATTGCTCGAAGGAGCACCGTCAACTACTGCTTTGGCGGTGGTCACCTCCCCGCCTTCCCTTGTACCATCGCGGATGTTGGAAGGTATGGAATTATGACTCATGCGTTAATCTTTTAAACGTGTAGCTTTTGTACTAACGTTATACCACTGTGCCCTTTCAGGAGCGCTCTTTGATCATCTATACCAAGTGTTGCTCCCACACTTCTCATTCCCATCCGAACTCGCTTCTCCCTCTGGTAGTGCCGGTGAGTGTTATTCCGATATCTTTCGAGGGAGTATAGTATCATTTCTGACTTTTCCTCTTCCTGATTGTAGTGTCACGAATCGAAGGAGGGGACACAAGACTTGTCACGCCACCGGCCCTTCCGGCTTTGTCGTCCGTTTCAGCTGGTACAGTATATTCCTCCCCCCTTTTTATATGATCCTTCAGCATCTTTTCGAATCATTGTTTAACCATGTTTCGTTTTGCAGCTATTGTTCCAGCTCCGATCCCCCTTGAGTCTCGTGTTCTCTCACCAGCAGGTCCTTTCTTGAAACGTCCATCTTCAAAAGGTGCCGTGATGAGTTTGGGTATGCTGAGCGGGTATATTGAAGAGCTTAACATGGACGCTCTCCCTTCTGCCGTGGATTTCACAATGGAGGTTAACCCGATGTTGGCGGCGCTCGTAAACTTTCACAATGAAGGCGTCGTCGAATCTTGGGTTAACCACTGCAGAGAGATTGAGGTCTGCTTGCATCGGTTGGAGACGACGCGCCCTTCTCCCGAAGTATTAGCCATGAGTACCGAACGGACAGCCTGGCTCGAGCAAAGCGCTTCTTATCTCCGCCATTTGGAGCAGGAAGCAGCTTTGCGGTTGAAGGAGCGTCGGGAATCTTCAAGCGCAACCGCTCGCCTGCGCGCTGAAGTTAGGACGAATGCTGCTGAAGTGAAAGCCGTCTTTGAAGGCCTCTTGGAGCGTATCTCTAATGGGCTAGCACTGAGGCGGAAGCTTGATGCCGCCGAGCGTGATGCCCGAGGCCGTGAAGCAGCTCAGCAGGTCGTTGGGGAACAGCTTGCATCCTTCAGGCAGCAGTGGGCTCAAGCAGAGGCCGAACTGGCGATGGCAGCTGATCAAGAGAAGGCGTGGAAGGAAGTATGCGAGCAATTGCTAAATCTATGCAAGACGCTTCCTTCTCAGTAATTCTTCTTGTATCATTTGTACTTATAAAATAGATGTATATACATTTTTTATTCTTTAGTACAATGTATCCTGTACTCGATCAATATTTATGAATAAAAGAAGCACATTTTTGTAATGTCTTGTGTCATTTCTCCGCCCCCCCTTTTTTTTTGCATGATATCTTTGATGAACCTCATTGGCCGATAACTTCATTTCTCCCAGAGATAGCGATGGCTTAGGCCGCAGGTTCAGGTCTACCGCCTAAGACTTTTCAACTCTATGAGCCATGAGGGTCTCAAAGAGGCTTTCCTCCTTACGGATCGAGAGAATCTCGTCGGTTGGTTTTCTCCTTAGGAATCGTGAGGATTCCTAAGTGTGGTTTTCTCTTATAAGTCGTAAGGATCCTATAAGAGAATTTTCCCTCTTACGAGTCGAGAGGATTCGTAAGCGGTTGTTTCCCTCCTTGTCGAAAATCGACTTCGGTGAGTGAGACCCGTGAATAGTATGCAAGAGACCATTTTGGATTGACTTGCAGGGCCCCATTGTTCAGGAAGCAAGTTTTTCAATTCTTGCTGCCCGAGACTTCATCTTGCAAGTTGGGACGAACCGGGAATTCTCCTGCGGAGACAGTGGTGGCTCTGCGAGTTGACGTGGGTCAAGAGGCTCTCGTCATGGAGTGTTTGTATCCGTGAGTCGAGGAATTTTGCTAGGGATTATTTGTTTCCCAAGCGCCAAGGATTATTTGTTTCCTTGGGGTTTGAAATGAGTCGAGGGTTCCCACGGAGGCACTGGTGCCTCTGCGAGTCGACGCGAATCAGAAGGCTCTCGTCAAGGAGTGTTTGTATCCGTGAGTCGAGGAATTTTGCTAAGGATTATTTGTTTCCCAAGCGCCAAGGATTATTTGTTTCCTTGGGGTTTGAAACGAGTCGAGGGTTCCTACGGAGGCACTGGTGGCTCTGCGAGTCGGCGCGAATCAGAAGGCTCTCGTCAAGGAGTGTTTGTATCCGTGAGTTGAGGAGTTTGCTAGGGATTATTTGTTTCCCAAGCGCCAAGGATTATTTGTTTCCTTGGGGTTTGAAACGAGTCGAGGGTTCCCACGGAGGCACTGGTGGCTCTGCGAGTCGACGCGAATCAGAAGGCTCTCGTCAAGGAGTGTTTGTATCCGTGAGTCGAGGAGTTTGCTAGGGATTATTTGTTTCCCGAGCGCCAAGGATTATTTGTTTCCTTGGGGTTTGAAACGAGTCGAGGGTTCCCACGGAGGCACTGGTGGTTCTGCGAGTCGACGCGAATCAGAAGGCTCTCGTCAAGGAGTGTTTGTATCCGTGAGTCGAGGAGTTTGCTAGGGATTATTTGTTTCCCGGGCGCCAAGGATTATTTGTTTCCTTGGGGTTTGAAACGAGTCGAGGGTTCCCACGGAGGCACTGGTGGCTCTGCGAGTCGACGCGAATCAGAAGGCTCTCGTCAAGGAGCGTTTGTATCCGTGAGTCGAGGAGTTTGCTAGGGATTATTTGTTTCCCAAGCGCCAAGGATTATTTGTTTCCTTGGGGCTTGAAACGAGTCGAGGGTTCCCACGGAGGCACTGGTGGCTCTGCGAGTCGACGCGAATCAGAAGGCTCTCGTCAAGGAGTGTTTGTATCCGTGAGTCCAGGAGTTTGCTAGGGATTATTTGTTTCCCGAGCGCCAAGGATTATTTGTTTCCATGGGGTTTGAAACGAGTCGAGGGTTCCCACGGAGGCACTGGTGGCTCTGCAAGTCGACGTGAATCAGAAGGCTCTCGTCAAGGAGTGTTTGTATCCGTGAGTCGAGGAATTTTGCTGAAGTCACTAGCTTCTTCGATTGAAATGAACCGTTGAGGTTTGGCTTCGTCGTCTGACGGAGCCCGCTGGGAAAGTATGGTTCCCTCTTACGCCCTTGGATTGTATACAGGGATCGATGTGATCCTAACTGTAGGGCCAAAGTTTTATCGTCATCATTTTTTTTTATTCATTTTTTTTTGTTTCCGCGATGCTCTATCATTTTAGCTTTTATATCGCGAAGGTCGTGATTGCCCAATCATTTCGGCTATTCTTCGCGGTGCCCAATCATTTCGGCTATTTATTTTATCTTTACTCGCTGCTTTTTATTTCTAGTTGCCACATCATTTTGGCTATTTCGCATGCATACATTTTACTTGCTGCTTTTTTTTATTGCAAGTTGCCCCATCATTTCGGCTATTTCGTATGCATGTGCGGCCTAGCGGCTTTTTGCCGTGACCCTAAAATTAGACACCGATTTCGGCATCAGCACCGCTACAACTGGGATATTGCCAGGAGCGAATCATCATTTGCCTCCGTCGATATCGATCAAAGGTGGCTTAGCGAACAGGGTTAAGGCGCTGTCGACTAAGGCTTTTAACTTCATGAGCCGTAAGGGTCTCACAAAGGTATTTCTCCCTACAAGTCGTGAGGATCTTGTAGGTGTATTTTCTCCTTAGGAATCGTGAGGATTCCTACGTGTATGTTCCTCTGTAAGTCGTAAGGATCCTACAAGAGGGTTTTCTCCTTGTAAGTCGAGAGGACTTATAAGGGTTGTTCATCATGCGAACATATCCCCAGTCTCGGATGAGACTTGATTAGGGAAATGTTTATTCGCGCCCGTGGATTGTATACAAGGGTCAGTATTGAACCACTTGTAGGGCAATATTGGAAGTTTGTGGGGGTTTGCTTAAGCATAGGTTTAGGTCTCTGTAACTTAAGACTTTCAACTCTTATAAGCCGTGAGGGTCGCATAAGAGAGTTCTTCTTACGAGTCGTGAGGATCTCGCAAGTGTATTTTCTCCTTAGGAATCGTGGGGATCCCTAAGTGTGTTGTTCCCTTGTGAGTCGTAAGGATCTCACGCAGGTGGTTTCTCCTTACAAGGTAGAGAGGACCCTATAAGTGTCTTTTAACGAGGCTGCGCCCTTTCGGGTTTTCACAAACACTCGCCGGTAGTCCTGCTGTTTTTACTCACGGAGCCCTTTCAGGTTTTCATCCATGCCCATTTTGCTTATGGACATACCCCTTTTTTTTATTATTCTTTTTATTTTCTTTTTCTCTTCTTTTTTTTTTAACGAGGTCGCGCCCTTTCGGGTTTTCACGAACACTCGCCTGTAGCCCTGCTGTTTTTACTCACAGAGCCCTTTCGGGTTTTCATCCGTGCCCCTTTTTGCTTATAGACATACCGTTTTTTTTAATTTTATTTTTATATGTTTTTTTTTATATCTCGTCAGCCTAAAGATGCTGCGGTAGTAGTTTAAAGACGTTTCGGTCTGCTATTAGTTTAAGGACATTTCGGTCCGCTGTTAGTTTAAGGATATTTCGGTCCGCTATTGAGAAGCTGGCTACTGCTTATAAAGCTTGAGCTTAGGAAGATAGCGAGCGGACATAGTCGTCGTCATCTATCATTGACCTAGGCTGTGGCTCATTAAGCGTAGTATTTCTTTAGGAAGCGACCGTTTATTGGTCTGAAAGGCCTTTCACCATGCATGTCCTTGAGTAGGTAGGCCCCACCCTGGTAGACCTTATCTATGATGTACGGGCCTTCATAGTTTGGCTCGAATTTTCCCCGCTTGGCGTGATTGGGGATCATAGGCCTTTTGACCACTAGCACGAGTTCGCCTTGGCGGAATGTCCTTGGTTGGGTCAATCTTTCATATGAGCGCGTCATCTTTGCTTTATAAGCTTCCAGATTTTGTTGTGCTAGTAGCCGGGTTTCATCAAGAGCATCCAGCTCTTCAAACCGTAGGTGAGCATTTTCTTCATCCGTCAGCTCGTAGTGAACTGCCACTCGCAGAGAGAGTATTTCTATCTCGAGGGGGAGTACTGCTTCCGTACCGAACACCAATGCGTACGGCGTTGTGTTCGTGGCCGTCTTGAATGTAGTTCGATATGCCCAGAGAGCTTCTTGCAGTCTTTCGTGCCAGTCTTTCGTGCCAATCTTTCTTATTACGGGACACCGTTTTCTTTATGATTTTTGTCAATGTCTTGTTGAAGGCTTCAGCTAGTCCATTGGCTCGCGGGTTATAAACTGAGGAATATCTCCAGTCTATATTATGCTGTTGCGTGAAGCGACTGATCTTGTGGCTTCTGTAAGCTGGCCCGTTATCGGAGATGATCCGTCGCGGAGTTCCAAACCGATATATGACATGCGTCTTGAAGAAGTGAAGGATATTTTCCGTCTTCACCTCTCTTAACGGTACTGCTTCTGCCCATTTAGAGAAGTAGTCAGTCATCGCCAGGATGAAACGATGTCCCCTAGACGATGCTGGTTCGATAGGGCTAACTATGTCAGTCCCCCACATTTCAAATGGCCAGCTAGCCATCGTTGGATGCAACGGATTTGGGTGCTGGTGGATGAAGTCCCCATGAATCTGGCATGAGTGACATTGCTTCGCATATTCGATGCAGTCTTGAATCATCGTGGGCCAGTAATAGCCCATCCGTTTGATCTTCAACTTCATCTTTGGACCTGCTTGGTGAGAACCGCAGATTCCGTCATGAACCTCCTGAACGACTCTTTCCGCTTCGTCCGGTCCTAAGCATCTCAGCCACAGAGAATCGAATGACCTCTTGTATAGGGTATCATTGACGAAGGCGAAAGACAGAGCTCGTTTTATGAGCTGATGTCTTGCGGACGCATCTTCGGGCATTTGGTGGGACTTGAAGTAGTCTATAAAGACTTCCCTCCAATCCTCGACCTTCTCATGATCTTTTATTTGCAAGGTCGCTTGTTCAGTCACTCCCTTCTCTTCGGGTGATTCCGAAGGTATTTCTGCGGGGGCGAGCACCCGACGACTTTGTACCATGATTCTAACGTCATCGAGGTTCTCGTCAGCCATTTCTTTAGCAAGTTTAGCCAACGCGTCCGCTTTGCTGTTATCCGCGCGTGGTATGCTCTCCAAAGTATAGGAGGGAATTTGGGTTAGCAGTTGTAGCACCTTTTCACCGTATTTTACCAGTTCCGGTTTGCATGTTTGGTAATCGCCGTTTACTTGACTAACGACCAGTTGAGAATCTCCGTATACGAGGAGGTTTTCAATTCCCATGTCAATGGCGATCTCGAGGCCTGCTATCAGAGCTTCGTATTCGGCTTCGTTGTTTGTCCTCGGTTCCGTCAGGGAGAACGCGTAGCGCATTATCCCTCCTTATGGAGTTATAAAGATGAGTCCTACCCCCGATTTGATTATAGGGGTACTTTGTTTGCGCTTCTTCACGGAAGATGCTCCGTCGAAATAAAGCTTCCATCGGGTATTATCACCGTCGATCGCATCAAACGCATGTTCGTTTGGAAGATCGCAGTTTAAAGGAGAGTTGGCCGGTATCGGGTGCTCAGCAAGGAAGTCGGTGATGGCCTGGCCTTTCACTGCTTTGAGTGGTCGATATGTTATCGAGAACTCCATTAAGAGCAGGACCCATTTAGCGAGTCGTCCCGTCAATATGGCCTTTGACATTAGATATTTGAGAGGGTCCACCTTTGAAATGAGATGGACTTCATGCGCTAATGCGTAATGTCTAAGCTTTGTTATTGCGAAGATCAACGCCAGGCAGTGTTTTTCAATGGGGGAGTAATTGCTTTCTGCCCCCAGCAGCACTCGACTTAAGTAGTAAAGTGCTCTTTCTTTCCCCTGGTCATTCTCTTGTGCCCATAATGCGCCCAAAGAACCTTCAAGGGCGGCCGTGTAAAGAATGAGAGGCTTTCCCTTAACTGGAGCAGCCAACACTGGAGGGTTTTGCAAATACTGCTTGATCTCATCCAGTGCGCCTTGGCATTTATGATCCCAAACGAATGGGGTTCCCTTCTTCATCAGGTGACTGTAAGGACGACACTTTCCTGAAAGATTAATGATAAACCGCCGAATGTATGCGAGCTTTCCCTGGAGAGATCGCAACTGTTTAAGAGTTCTCGGCGGAGGCATTTCCATGATCGCCTTGATTTTAGACGGATCTATTTCAATACCTCGGTGTCGGACGATGAATCCCAGAAATTTGCCCGAGGAAACCCCGAATGCACATTTAAGAGGATTCATCTTCAAATTGTATTGTCGAAGGCGTCGAAATACAGTCTTCAGATGCTCGAGATGTTCCTCATATGATTTGCTTTTAACAACGAGGTCGTCGATATAGCATTCGACGCTTTCATGTATAAGGTCATCGAAGATCTTCGTCATGGCCCTTTGATAAGTGGCACCGGCATTCTTTAAACCGAAGGGCATCACTTTATAACAAAATATCCCCAAAGGAGTCCGAAAAGCCGTATGTTTCTGGTCTTCAGGATGCATTTTTATTTGATTATACCCTGATGAGCCGTCCATGAAGGAGAAAACCTCATGCGTGGACGTATTGTCTATCATCAGTTCGGTGACTGGTACTGGAAAATCATCTTTTGGGCAGGCTTTATTAAGATCCCGAAAATCCACGCATATGCGCACCGTCCCATTTTTCTTCATCACCGGGACGATATTAGCAATCCATTCAGGGTATTGAACCTCCTGGATAAAGCCAGAGTCTATCAGCTTTTTGACTTCATCGTTGATGCTCATCTCGAGCTCGAGCCGCATTCTTCTCGGCGCTTGTTTAACTGGCTTGACACCCGGGGATATTGCTAGTCTATGTACAGCAACTTCTGGATCTAGTCCTGGCATCTCGGAATAGTTCCATGCGAAGCAATCTTTATGCTGCACAAGGACGTCCTTTAACGCAGCCACCCTTTCTTCAGACAGCAGCTCGCTGACGAATGTCGGTCGCGGATCGTTCACCGTCCCCAACTCGATTTTCTTGAGGTTATCTGCAGTGGTATGTATTCCATCCTCTAGTTCTTTCAGAGCTGGGGGAAATTCTGAGATTACCTCATCATTGCTGTTTTCGAGGCACCAAAGAAGGCTGTCCATGTTCTCGGGTTCTCCTTTTAGTATTGTTATCATGTGACAGGTACGAATTCGCTTCCAGTCCCAATGTGGAACCGGTTTTTCTTTCGTGGCCTTGGGTTCGTGCTTTTGTGGTGGTGCTACCCTCCAGTTGTCGGACAGAGCGAATTTACCAAGCTGGTACTGATCTTCGACCCAATTCTTGAAGGTGAAGCAATCTTCAAGAGGATGACCTATCACTCGATGGTAAGAGCAATAGTCCGGGTGTGAGGCTTCGCCCGCTTGTTCGGGGTGTTTAGACTCCGGTAATGTAAGCATTTGATGCTTTAGGGCAAGATCGAGTATCCTCTTCGTCTTTTCCCGAGGAAACGAGTACGCTCGACCCATTTTCTTCATGAGGGATAGATCAATAACGCTCGATTCTCGTTTGCGTGGCTTTTTAGCCCTGCTTTGTTGCTGTTGAGCGCCTCTTTGGCCTTTCGACTTGTTTCTGCCTCCGCGTCGAGCCCTTTTTATATCAGGTTGACATGGGGCAGCCTCTTCGTCCTTTACTGCCTGTCGAAGGAGGCGCTGCATTTTGGCTTTCTCATAGATTGCTATTTCACGATTGTGATCATCTCGGACTTTTTGACCCGCTTCCCTTATAAGTTTGCCTATTTGGTCTTCAAATGACGGGCTGGGCACTTTTGCATCTGGAGCTTTCACTGGTTCAGGATTAGCGTCTTCCCCTTGAGCATCTGCTTCTTCATCAAAATTATGCACGACGTAACAGTCGCGGAGCGGCTCTCATTTCCTAGAGCGAATGTATCCGAGCCCGATCGTCTCCATCCTCCCATTAGGTAGCTTGTGCTGAGTTCCGGGGACGTTCCAAACCCTGTCATAGAATTTGGCCTTCCTAACGGTCTGTTCGAAGGGTATCCCCTGGCGTTTCAGCAGCCTCCTCAAGCCCTCCGTATAATATCGGGGTAGACGGATGGGCTGAAGTCTGTCCAGCGTTGGATCCGCACCGTGCCAAATTTCTTTTTCCACCTTGTTTTCTTCGGAACGGTAGAATAGGATTGCCCTCTCGCCTTTTCGCCCGGGAGGGATATAAAATGTCTGCAATTCTTCCACGCTATCGGTGTCGAGCGCATCCAGTTCTTTATAATGTTCAAGCGGCACCATGGCTACCTGCAGACTTCGCTCTTCATCAGCAGAAGTTCGTATTGAAAGCCGAGCAGGGAATACAGCATGGACTTCATCCTCCGAATCACTACCAAAGATCAGAGAAGGGGCGGATGGTCCCGGCTTGGTGTATTGGGGCGGACCTGAATAAATTATATCCTCCTCCTCCTCGGTATCACTGCCGAAGACAGGGATGGTTGCGTTAGTTTTGTTCTCCGGCCTGTGACACCTTTTCGTGTCTTCGAAACTCGGCAAGAAGTATTTGGCATCTTCATACTTGCGAACTTCATTCACGGAAAACGGATTCAATTCTCCTGCCACAGTGTACTCGAGGCCATCCCTACAATACTTCATACACTGATGCTGTGTAGAAGGGATGATATTGTACTCGTGTAGCCATGGTCGGCCGAGCAGAGCATTGTAGCACGTCTTGGCGTCTATAACATGGAATTTGATATCTGTGACGAGCAACCCGAAGCGTAGCGTCAATATCACAGATCCAAGAGTTTTTGACAATTGGGAGTCGAATTCGGAGATGGTGATTTTGTCTCGGGCGAGGTGTTGGACACTCATGCAAATTTCCTTTAACACCCGCAAATTGAGCAAATTAACAGACGATCCGTTATCGACCAAGATTTTACCTATCTTTATGTCATGGCAGTATCCTGAGACATAAAGGGGACGATTGTGTTCGCATGTTCCGAGGAGAAGGCCTTCATCACCAAAAGCAACGTCGGCCGTGTGCACCTCTTCTAGTTCATCCTTCATTTTTTCTTCGGCTAGGACGGCTTGGAACTGGTCCGGATCTTGTAGCGCCTTAATCAAAGAATCCCTCGCCTCTTTTGATAGTAATAAGGCATCAAGGATGCTGAGTTGAGAGGGTAGTTTTCTCAGATGCGCCAAAACGTTGTAATCCACCTTATTTCTCTTTGGCGGGTTCTTGGCGTTTAACTCTTCCGCGACTCGGTCATCCAAGGCGATATCTTCGGAGATTTTCTCTTTCCCTTTGTCTTTCTTGTTTAGAGGTCCGAGATTCTTCTCAGGTAGCGTCCGACTACGCAGCTGGATATTCTCGCAAACCTTCGGCTCTTCTTCTTTTCCCAAAATAGACTCTTTGAAGAGAGGGCCAAGTTCTAGTTCTTCATCAGAATCACTCCCAAATGTAGGCACTTGTGATCCACCGGTGTTAACCATGCGACAATCGCCAGCAGTTCTTTTAATCCCTTCGGTCGTATTTCTTTGCTCTCGACGAGTTTTACGCTTTTCCCGCTTAAAGCGTTGTCGATGAGCAACGTATCCTTGCCACCATCTATCGAAAGCTTTGCACTCTTGAGTGGGGTGCGAAATCTTTTGATGATATAAGCAATAGGAGGGGTGCGTTTCCATCTCACCAATGATGTTTCCTTCAGAGGATGGTAGCTTCATGCCCATTGATATGGCCTTAGCAAACTTTTTCCTCATCTCGAATTGGCTTTTGTCGGTAGCGGAGGCGTTTAGCTCCAACGGGATCGTCTCAGCTCCTTCATCAAGTCGTTGGCGTTTGGCCCTTTCGAATATAACCGCCTCGCGCTCCCGATCAGCTTTACTTTTCAACCGAGCTTTATTAAGGAATGCGTCAATTACTTCATCTAATGGCCCCAGAACTTTTGGTTCAGAGTCTGCCCCCAGCGTTTCAGTACAAGGGGTCTCCTCGTCGTTCGAATGGGAAATCATATGACAGCTCGCCACGCATTCTTCAGATTCATCTGACGAACTTTCTCCCTCAGCTTCCCCTTGAAAGACGTGGTTGAGGAACTCTTGGAGCGTAATGGGAGTCCGTGCCTTTTGGTTGTATTCATCCAGCGCGTCAATTTGCTTTTGTAAGTCCGTGCGCTTGCCGCCAAGCTTCACGGGCTTTTTAGATTTCTTCTTCTTCTTTTTCGAAGATCTTGACGGCTGGCTGCAAGTGCTTGAACCGCCACCATCGTTTTTTGGAGTTGGACATGGTTTCAACATCCCTTCAATGACTTGCGGCCCCAACGGGTTCTTCCACTTGATCGCTGGACATGTCTGAAGATCGTTTAGCATCCTCTTTGTCTTGGCTGATAATACAACCTCCCAAGGAGCTTCCTCAACGACGGAACATGTTGCCCCCTGCGTATTCGTCCCTTTAGAGGTGTGGGGCTGCGGGGGATTCACCTTCCATTTGTCAGATAGCGTAAATTTGCCCTGACGGTATTGGTTTTCAAGCCAATTTTTGAAAACGTAGCAATCCTCGATCGGATGGCCTAGCACTCGATGGTAAGGGCAGTAGTTGGGCTCGTTGACGTCATTCGGTTGCAACGGACGTTTTGGATCTGGCAGGTTTATGAGTCTG